>JAJIBD010002765.1:0-78203 GCA_021461705.1 Cryptotis parvus
TATATTGTCATTTTATTAAGATGTGTCTTGGAGTATTCTTGTTGTTGGGTTTCTTTTAGCTGGTATCCTACGGGCCTCTTGGATCTTGAGGCAAGCATTCTTTAGTTCCGGGAACTTTTCAGCAATGATGGCTTTGACAGTTTCTTCTTCATCAGGGTTTTCTTCTTGCCCTTCTGGGACCCCAATGATCCGTATGTTGTTTCTTCTGGCTTCATCCCTATTATCTCTTGTTGTCTGTTCGGTAATTGTGAGCCTTTTTTTCTATCTTCTGGTGTTGTGTAGAGAATCTTTGGAACTCGTCTTCGAGATCACTAATTCTTTCTTCAGTAGCTATTATTCTGCTATGGTGGCCCTCCACTGTGTTTTTTTATTTCATTTACCTCATTTTTAATATCTGTCATTTCCCTTTGCATTTTCCTCACTTCTTCTATCATGTCCTCTTGTATTTTATTGATTTTGCATTCCATTGCTTCTTTGAATTCCTTTTGAATCCTTAACAGTTCTTTCCGAAATTCTTTTTCAGATAGGTTATGCAACTCATTGGTATTGCTAGACTCATCTGGCCCAGTGACTTCACTCACAGAGCTTGATGGAATTTTGTGTTGCTTTACCATTATGACTATTGTAGGTTGCAACTGTGAGTTCTTGGGTGACTAGATAATGCAGTTAGTAGGTGTCTGGTCTGTTTGCAGAGTTTGGGTGGGTGGCAGGGATGTAGGGAACCAAGGTTCACTGGTATCTCATGCAAGGTAGGTAGTGAGAAGGGTCGCGCGGGAGCGCTTAGCGCGCCTGCACGGTTTTGAGTTTTGGGATGTTCCCAGCAGCTCAGAGGCGCAAAGGGTCGGTCCTGGCTGGAACCAAGGCACTTTGCCTTGGTTCCCGTTGATGGAGTTTCCGCTCTTCCCTGGGCAGCTTGGGGTCTCGCGGAGACTCAAGAATCACACACACACACACCTGTGGGGGAGTGGAGGCGGTTCCCGGAAGCTCAGGCGCTAGGGTCGGTCCGACTGGAACCAAGGCACTTTGCCTTGGTTCCCGTTGATGGAGTTTCCGCTCTTCCCTGGGGCAGCTTGGGGTCCGTGGAGACTCAAGAATCACACACACACCTGTGGGGGAGTGGGAGGCAGTTCCCGGAGAATATTATTGAAATAATTGTTTACTAGTCAAGGATGAGAGAAAACAACATGTCTGAGCTTCCACCCTATAGCTCCATGAGCTGGAGCAAGGTCCCATGGTGGTTTTGCCCCCTGCAAAGGGAAGTGTCCTCTGACCTCATTGTTTTGAGATAAAGACACTTTACCTCTTGTAACAACTTTCCCCCAACCTTTTGTAAAGTTTATAACTCTGGGAGAATTGATTTGACAGGGTAGTGATGTGTGTGCAGGAGTTAGGTGAAGTGAGGAGTGGGTGGAGATAGATTAAACTCTTAGATTTTCTAGAGCTGTGGTCATATTCCTTTGTTTATCAATGGCGAGAACAGTTATCAGCTCAAATGCAGCCAGGGAACCTACAGTTTCCCGATATATGTTGGGGGACCCCGCTAAGCCCCCAAATCTGGTGCCTAAACAGTCCCCAAATCAGAACCAACAAAAACACAGACTGGAAGCAGTTGACCTGTGGAGTGTCCTTGAACAGTTTACTTGACATTTTCCCTTGCTTCACTTTTATCCATGTGAAAGTAGTTACTAGGAATAATAATAGTATCCATTTATATTTGTGTCCTCTTGCTGCTGTAACAAATTATTACAGATTTAGTGTTTAAAAACCACACCAATATGTTTTTATTATCTGAAATCGAAATCTGGAACATACTCTATGTGTTGAGCGGGTTTTGTTCCGTTCTGGAAGCTATAGGAGGAATGTTTCCTTGCTTTATCTAACAGTTTGTAGATGCCACTTGTATTCCTTGGCCGAGGAATCCCATCCTCTGTTTTCAAAGCCAGTAACAGATGGTCAAGTTGCCTTACACTGTAACTAGTTCTGTTCGCTACCTCTCCCATTCTTATGGATGCTTGTGACTATACTGGGTCTGCTTGGCAAATTGGGGTAATATAATTTTAAGTTCCATTGAGCCATAATCTTATTCCTAAAATGGTCCTTTGTCACATACCCAAATATAGTCACAGATGCTGGGAATTAGGATGTGGACAATTTTGTAAGGTAGTCGTATCTCCCCCAGAATGTTTTATGCTGATTTCATGCATTAACATATGTAAACCATTTGCAAAGACTGGCACCCTTAAGCACCTTATAAAGACACTGATAGCTAATTTGAAAAAGTCATGCAAAGTGAATAGAACTGTTATTAAAGAGGTAGATTTCAGAGTGTGAAGAATTGGAAATGTGTCAAATGGCCTGTCTGGCTTTTCTCCTCTGAATTGAACTTTCATGTCCTTTTTTTTTTGCTTTTTGGGTCACACCCGGCAATGCTCAGGGGTTACTCCTGGCTCTGCACTCAGGAATCACTCCTGGCGGTGCTCAGGGACCATATGGGATGCCGGGATCGAACCCAGGCTGGCACAGGCCGGCCGCAGGCAAGGCAAACGCCCTACCCACTGGGCTATCGCTCCGACCCTTTGAAGCAGAGCCCGGGACTTTGCGCCGGCTCTTCCCTCTGTGTGTAGGGGTTCTTGCTTTAGGGTTACTGCAGGAGAAGTAGGTAAGAGCACAGAGTACGGTCTAAGAAAGCTGATGGTGACTGCAATGACAGCTTGTCTCAAAAAACTAGACGAGGTTCTTTCCCTTTTGTTGGTGAGTTCAGAGAAAAATCACTTATAGAAAAGGAGATGAATTAGCAGGAATTCAGTGCTTTTGTCGGGTTCACTGCCAGGTCTGTGAAGCCAGGTTGGAAGAGCAACCTCTGTCTCTATATCAATGCTTTAGCCAGTTGTTCTGGACTCAACCTGTTCTTGACCCTCATAGGATGAGATAAAAGCTTTCATACAAATTATATTATTCAAATAGAGTGCTCTTGGGATAAACCAGCTAGTTTGCAAAAGTGTCTGGACATTTTTATCACTCAACACCATCTATGCCAGAACTTGCATTCAAATAAATATGTACAAGAAAAACAAAGGATCCATTTGTCTGCCTGTCCCTCCCTTTTTCATTTCCCGATCTTTCTGGCCATGAATTCTGTTTTCTTAGTAGGAAATAAAAAAAGGTTTTTAGACACAGAGACTGTATATCATGTTTAGGTTTAGAAATCAGAGAACTTATATTTGACTTAGGTTTATTGTAAACATATGCTTAAAAAATCACCTAGTATGTTGTGATAGTCATCTAAAAACATTCTTTTTTGATATTCGAGAGAATAATAACACAAAGACAAGATAAAGAGTCAAATTAGAAATTCATTTTCCGTAGCATTGCAGTCTACACACTATCATAATTTCATGTTCTTGCCTGTTTAATGACCTTTTACTAGACTCTGAACTATTATTCAAAAGTACAAGTTTGCATTTCAATGTAGAAAACATAGTCTTTTGTAATAAAACAATAATACTTTTTGTCTTTATATGGAATGACAAGAAAACTGTTATGTGAACAGAGGAAGTCAATTTTTTCCTTAATCAAGACATTATTTATTTATTAGCTATGTGAAAGTTTTTGTTGTTCTTTTGGTTTTGGGTCACATTCGGTGGTGCTCAGGGCTTTCTCCTGACTCTGCATTCCAGAAGTATTCCTGGTGGACTTGGGATGGTGGGGATAAAATCTGGTCAGCCACATACAAGGCAAACTCCTTACCTATTGTACTGTTGCTTCAGCTCCAGCAATCTGAAAGTTTTAAAAAATAATTTCCTAGATGGTAAGTTCTGCTTCAAAAACAATCAGAGAAGATATTTATTGCACGATATCTAAAAAATGCAGTGTTTCTATATCTATAGCTCTCTGATCTTTTTCTTTTAAACATAGCTGAATACCTTTTAAAATTCTAAAATATTTATAAATATTTTAAAATATTTCTAAAATATTTCTAAAATATGCATAGTATTTATATTTACTCTCCTGAAAGATGCTCCCTGTTGTTAATGGAATCCATGGGGTCCCTAAATTTTATATGTTGATGCTGTAAATACTGTTCTTCAGTAAGAGAATAATTAAGGTCAAATGAGTTAATGAAGGTGGGCCTGATCTGATAGGATCTGTGGCATTTCTAGAAGCGATGCCACTGATTCATTCTTTCCCCTCTCTCTCTCTCTCTCTCTCTCTCTCTCTCTCTCTCTCTCTCTTTCACTGCACTTCTCCCACCCGGCATCCCATGCACACAGAATGAAATGTAGGAAGTCAGTTGGTTAGTCTATAGAAACTCAGTCCTCTCATCCATGGTGCAATTGATCTTGGCATTCTAGTTTCTTAAAGTGTGAGAAAATAATTTTCTGCTCTTGAACTCATCTAGTGTGTGGTACTTAGTTTTGGTACCCAAAGCAGACTAGACCAAACTAGACTAAACCGGATTATATCAAACTTCTCGTTACACCTCCTGTCCTGAAATAACTTGTTCTCCAGATCCAGTGTATTTGTTTAAATGTGTTTGTCTACAATTTATAAAATTCCAGTTAAACAAGTTTGAGCCAAGTTTATAAACACTGTGAATAGGATGTGCCCCATGGAAGAACAGTCTGACTTCCACACTGTCCTCTGAGCTCTTTCCTGCTTTTATTTCAGGATCAGCTCTGTTGATCTGTTGATATCTGTTGATCTCTCTTGTCTGTTACAAGATTCTTGTCAATTGCATGTGAGACAACTGTTCCTTTAATAGGGGTGGTGGGGGTGGGGGAGGAAAGTGGCGGTCCTTCTCACTCCATCACAGAGGTGAGGGGAGAAACTGTGGGAACTGACCTGATAAAGACCTGGATGAGAAATGGAGTGGGAGGATAAAGAGGAGAGGTAGCAGAGAGAGAGAGTTATCTGGATTTATAAGGAAGAGGAGAGACTCTTTAAAGTGATCATCATACAATTGTTAGATATTGACAGCAAGAAAAAATGGGAAATAAAATCATAAAAACATTTCACTTTCTGTTATAAACATATTAAACTTCGATATTTTCAGGAAAGACTGTAAATTAAGGCTTACATTGATTTTCAATTATGTTGGTTGCTGAAGTACAACAAATACTTAAGTTTGGTTTGCTTAATGCTTTTGCAGTCAGTCTCTATAATAAAAAGGTTAATCATATAATTTATTACCCAAACAGGTACACTAGGACTTAAAAAGAAGACCATACAGTGACAACAGTGGTACTTCAAATACTTACTAGGATGCTCCTAGGCAACTAAGACTTGCTTTGACCCAGTATTAGACATGGAATTATAGTTTGAAATGCTGCCATAGGGACTGGGGATATAGCTCAAAATGCTGACACATGCTTTGCATGCAGGAGCCCTTGGTTCAACCCCACGGTTTGCATGGCCCCTTCACTGCCTGCCTTCCAGCACTGCTTGAAACAGTCCCCTGAGGAACACCAGATGTGGCCCATGACTTGATTAAAATAAAATAAAATAAATAAAACAAAATAAGATAAAAATAAAAATAAAATAAATAAAATGTGGTCACAATACTAGAAAGTAAGGCACCTAAACCTCTAGCCTCCCTCTTGGTGAGGTTGATATTTTTCACAGTGAGAAAGAAGCAGAAATACCTGAAAAAATAATTGCCATTCTTGGACTGGATGGCAAGCATTAAAATCCACTTTCAAGCCCAGAAGTTAAAGCAAAGAGAAACCAGATGGGCCACTATAGGAGCATGATTCAGTCTTACTCTAGATTATCTCATAACATTGCAGAGGGGAAGGGATTAAGAGAGGGTCACTTGCTCAATGTCTTATTCGCTCATAAATAAATCTTCATCATCATTGTGGGCTATGTCAGATACTGCTATGCCAGATATACAATGGAGTTATGAGTAGCTCATGTCCTCAGGAATTCAAAGTTTAAATGGCAGAAAGAGGTGAGCAAACAGATGCTTAGGAGTCAGTGGGACGTGTGACAAGGCAGAGGAGCCACGGATGCTATATGGGCACAGTCAATGGTTCATCCATGAGGATGAGATGGTGAAGTAGGCACTGAAATTAGAAGGCTTACTCTATGCCAGTCACACTTCCACAGACTAGGAAGGCTTTCAGGGTGAGGGAATCTACTTCCTGGAAGTAGATAAACAGTAAGAGATTCCAGGAAGAAATTCTGGTGCTCGATCCATATCCTTTCAGTGCCTCAAATGAGGAGCTGTGGAAATAATCTTACCTCGTCTCTTCTACTTGCATCTGCAGCATACCATGACCAGAATACTTTTAGGATCTCCCTTCTCAAGACTCTGTAGCTCTCATTATCTTCCTTAGACATCCAATCCTCTGCCCACTTTTAAGACTAGGATGATCCTCTTATCTTGCTTTGCTGCTTCTGGCAGATTTCTTCTAGTCAGTGAAATCATGGGGGGTTCGAATGGTCTTTAACGTTGTTTTGAGAATGACTGAGTCCATGTGATGAGAAACAGTGTACTCTCAGGCCTGCATTTACAGTATGGGCCTAGAACCAATAATATCCACAAAGTTGCAAAACCAGAGCCCCTAACCCAGACCTATTGAATCAATACCCAAGAATCTTATTCAATACAAAATATGAATACAGCAAAAATCTCTTTAAGCATGTAATACATATGCAAATAATTTTCAGATGTGTTTTAATGACAAAACAATAACAACTCATTAGTAAAAATGCCTGACTTTTTACACAAATCAAAACCAAAGAGTGGGTTCAACAATGAGAGCAGTGATTAGCAATATTGACAGCTCAGGTGAGGTCACGGTCAAAAAGCACTGAATTAAATGGACAAAAGAATGGGAAAATAAATGGTATCATGGATATAGTCTTTCTTCCTGATGTTCTATGAAACAATTTTCCATTCATTTGCAGTGAATTGGAACAATTTTTTGAGACAATTCATTTTAATTTTGAATCTGAGTCTAAGAATTCAAAAATTTGAGTCTAAGAATTCACCGTTGCCTTAAGCAGTGACATATGCCTACACTTGCTCCAGGGAAATCTGCCAGAAAAAAAAATTTTTTTTTCAAACTGAACTTTACTGATTTATATCTTATCAAATTTCAACAACATTAGTAAATGTTAAACTCAAACCTATGCTAAGTGTTTTTAATAGATGCTTATAAACATTGACCTTTGTGTTCCTTTCATATTGCTTTGTGACTTTTGGTATTTTTGTGAGAAAAATAGTTTTGCAGAAATAAAACTTGTTTATCACATTTTATCACAGTCTGATAATCATTGAGTTTATCACATTTATTACAGGAGCTTAGTTCATAATCGTCTGAGCTAAACTTGATTCTGGCCTTTCAGAATCAAGTTTAGTGCAAGATGAAGACCTCGTGAAGGTCACCTGCCTGATGGTGCCCTGAGATTAACTTTTTCTCTCCAACAAGTTAGAGTGAAGACCCTGGAGTAATTAAGAAAAAATCTTGTGCATTCTAAATTTTCTCTCTTCCAGGTTGTTTTTTGTCTTTGTGTTTCCCTCATGAAATGATGGGAAAGAGTACGGCTAACGACATCTACTGGGTACCTGGCTTTCAATCCCGTCTGTGCCACACTGTCTGTGTCTTTGCCCAGATTTGTGAACAATATGTTTCTCCATAAGTGTATTGGCACAAAGAGAAAACTATGAGAGGATTTCCTTCCTAGGACTATGATTTGATAAAATTAGTATGTCTAGAGTACTTACCACAGTAACAAAGTGCATTTTAAAGGGCTATATGTTTGGGATGATGATGATGATGATGATGATGCCCACTCAAGCAAGTCGATGATATACGGGATGACAGTGATAGAGTGATTATTATTATTTTAATTAGTCATAGATGGTGACTATTCCCTTCCTCTCCTTCCTTATGCCCCAAGAAAGAAAATTATCCCACTAACATCTTTAGAAACAACATGTTGTGTCAGGAAGAGCATCAGAGCTGGGATCACACAGACCAAGGTTCAAATCCCCTCTCTTTAAGCTGTTTAAACTCTTGAATTTTAGGGACCAGACTCCCAGCTTCTGTTTCTCATAAAATGGAGTAATTATAGCTCCCTCTGGAAACTTTAATTATATAAAAATAAGTTATTTGCTTAAAGTATGTAGCCATAATTATCTAGCTAGTTGTCTGAATGTTAATATTTTTTCTCTTCCTTTTATCATTTATACATTCCAAGACTCTTATTTATATTTTTATTTTGTTTTGTTTCTCTTTTGCAAATAGCCTTATTTCCTTCTGTGATTTCCTTCAGTTCTTCACACTAATCCTTTATCCAACTATTTAAAGGTACATTGTATTTTGTAAAAAAAATTAGGCATCATGATTGGTAGGGTATCATACATAAAATAATTCAGCTCCCCACTCTCCACCAGAATGTTCCTGTGCCCCTAACACCCTGCTTTTTATGGTAAACTTCCTACTGAAGACGACTTCTCAATTTCTGTTGCCTTTGAATATATTTATTCCCCTACTGTGTTTCTTTAAATCTCACATATGTGAAAGATCACTCTGTGTCTGCCCTGCTCCCTCCAACTAATTTCACTCAGCATGATACTCTCCAGATCCATCCACATAGTAACACATTCATTATTTTACCTTGTGCTACATATGAGTGATATTTCATTGTGTATATATACCTTGGTTTCTTTATCCTGTTATCTGTTCTTGCCTACTTGGGTTGTTTCTGGGATTTGTCTATTGTGAATACTGCTGCAATCAACATATGTTTGTTTTTTTAGCAGAGATTTTGCACCCTTGGGGTAGAAATTAAGAAGGGGAATTGCAAGGTCATGTAGATTCTCAATTCCTAGATATTTGAGAAGTGTTCAGATTTTTTTCAAAAAGGATGTACCAGTTGATATTCCAGGCAGCAGTGAATGATGGTCTTTACTCCCCACATCTATGCAAATACTTTTTTTTTCTTTTCAATATCTCACTAGTGTTAGATGATATGTCATTGTTGTATTGATTTGCATTTCCCTGGTAATAGGCAATGCAAAGTACTTTTTCATATACCATTTAACTGTCTTCTTTGAGGAAGTTCATGTTCAATCCTTCTCCTTGTAAAGTTCTACCTTATGTATCTTGGATGTAAAGATATTTATCTTTACACCCAGCAGACCAGACTATCACAGCCCAGATCATCCACACCCACCCTGCAGCAGTTTTTTTTTTTTCAATCTGGCCCAGGTATGCTGAACAGAGACTCTCAGACATGGGGCAGAGCTGCTACTTGCTCTCCCTGTGCCCATCCGCTCATGGGGCACCCAGGAGGCATGGCGGATTCTAGCCCTGGACTGCCACCCCAGCAGAGTCTCACAACAAGCCAGACGACCCCCTACTCCATGGGGGCCACTATTTTCCACATCTGAACTTCCCTCTAGTCACAACTCCACCCAGCAGACCAGACTATCACAGCCCGGATCATTGACACCCACCCTGCAGCAGTTTTTTTTTTTTCAATCAGGCCCAGGTATGCTGAACCAGAGACTCTCAGACATGGGGCAGAGCTGCTACTTGCTCTCCCTGTGCCTATCTGCTCATGAGGCACCCGGGAGGCATGGCAGTTTCTAGCCCTGGACTGCCACCCCAGCAGAGACTCACAACAAGCCAGATGATTCCCCCTACTCCGTGGGGGCCGCCGTTTCCACATCCGGACTTCCCTCTCGTCCCAACTCCACCCAGCAGACCAGACTATCACAGCCTGGCTCGGCGCTGCCGCTAGCAGCCGCACGGTTCATCAATAAATGCTTTATTTAGAGGTGACTACAAGAGTATGCCACCCAGACAACAAGCCTGGCAAGCTGCTCGTGTCATATTTGATATGCCAAATACCAGTAACATTTATATTAGGTCATTCCAATGACCTAATATAATGCTTTGAGGCTCTTTATGTTCCTGGAGCAAGCGGATGCCTTTGGGTTCTACTAGTATGAGACAGGACATATGGAGATATTACTGGTGCCCGCTCTAGCAAATAGATGATGAACAGGAAGATAGTGATAGATAGTGATAGTGAAAGATATTTATCAGATGAGTGGTGGGCAAATATTTTCTCCCAGTCTGTGGGATATCTTCTTATTCTGGAACTGTTTTCTTTGTGATACAAAATCTTGATTTGACATAAGCCTAGTCCCATTCTGGCCTCACATAAGCCTCCCGTGGGGTCCACCTGCAATCAGACTCATGTTAGGGCCATCAGAATTTACACTCAAACACGTTCCTGATAGGCCAGACTCGGTAGCATGTGGCCTTCCCAGTGTTGTATGAAATTGTGAGGAAGCTCATGTCTCACCCGCCCTGATTCTCTTCATGCTCCACCCACAGGGTGTTGTTGCCTCCTTCCACCCCCCACCCTCTAACCTAAGGCTTGCACCTAAAATCAGTTGCAAAAATTCTTTTCTCCTGAGATATTAAAGTGCCTATTTTCTATCTTCCATATTTAACGTTCTCTAGTTCTCTAGGTGATCTCTCTATCTTCAGTATATTTTCTTAGACTCTCTTGATATTTGCCCAACAGAGTTATGATTGATTGAGGATTTTGAAAATCCACCTCTGAAAGCTGATTTCTCCCTCTAAGGGATTTCTAACCTTGAGGCATTTAATTCCATAGTTGAGACAATTCTCAAAGCCTAGATCACTTAAAAGGGGAGAGGGAGGAAAGAAAGGGAGACATACTAATGCAAATAGCTGCAGTCATCCTATATCTGATGTAAATATATATAAATATATATATATATATATTATGATACCAATATCCAAGGTCAGGTAACAAATGGATCAGGAGGATAAAGGGAAATTACCACAAACATGTGAGAGTCAGAGGTTAGGTAAGACAGAGAAGAGAACAGTGTGCTAATAATCATCGAAAGTGCTAATACCGACCTAGAACTGAGCATTAAATACAGGCAAAATGATACACAAGATAGCCTCTAAATGTATGTATTAAAATCCACAATATGTAAGAGTAGAGAGAGAGAAAGAGAGAGAGAGAGAGAGGAAGAAAGAAAAGAGATAAAGAACCTGCCATAGAGACAGGCTAGGGGAGGGGGAGGGAATCGGGGACATTGGTGGTGGGAAATAGGCACTGGTAAAGGGATGAGTGCTGGAACACTGCATGACCGAAACCCAAACATGAACATTTTTGTAATTGTATATCTCACGGTGGTATAATAAAATATTTAAAAAAAGAAAGGGAAACATACTGATGGCAAAAAAAAAATCAGTTACTGTATTTCAAACAAAAAATCCACCTCAAATAATATTATAAGCAATTAAATAATATTTATTTTAAGAAAGGTTCTGGCTACAGAACAGCAAAAGAATTAAAATAAAAAGACACTTGGAGCAAATGATTGTAGATATTATTTAATATTATAGCCTTTGACTTAAATAAATTACTTGCAAGTCTGTGTGAGTTGGAGGACATGGCTTGGTTTTAATTTTTCACTCTAGTCCTTATTTTGAAAGTGTCAGGCATTTATCTTGAAGACTTTCTAAAGGCATCTGACTATGGATTAATAGAAGTGGGAGAAAGTGAGATAATAAAGTAAAATTAGAGTTCTTAATCAAGAACCACAGACTTAATTAAGTAAGAGATGTCGAATAATGTTAAATTTTCTTTTAAAAGAATAAAGACTGTTTGCAATGTGTTGTGATAAGACAATGGAGAAATTTCTGGCTCCTGAGACATTATCACCAAATGTGTTTCCTTTTAACATGTTTGTTTTATACTTCCTCTCTTAACGTTTGTATTTTGACACTTAGGGCCTCAGGTGAGTGCTAACTTTGTTTACGTGACCTGTTGACCCCAGGAACCAGTAGATCAAACACTTTATTCCATGTTGTAAATACTTACAGCAACTGTATATCCAGAACTAGGAATAATGTCTAACTGAAGAGATTTCAGTAAGAGATTTTAATTTTACCTCTCAGTGGCCTCTGAAAATGATGAGGCTGATTTTCAATTTACATGAGAGTGTATATTTTCTACCAGTGTTCATTATCATATCACCTTTAAAGATATTTGGATTTGGGTTTAAATGGTAAAAGATTGTGGAATTGTCTCAATAAACTCAAGCAACTAGGGTGAGAGAGAGAGTGACAGAGAGAGAGAGAGAGAGAGAGAGAGAGAGTATACAGTGGGTAGGGTACTTGACTTGCTTGCAGTCAACCAACATTTGATTCCCAGAATCCCTTGTGGTTCTCTGAGCCAGCCAAGAGTGATTCCTGAACAGAGAGCCTAGAGGACGATCCAAGTAAAGCTGAGTGTGGCCCCAAAACAAAAACGAAAGAAATAAGCCCAAGCCCTATACATATACACACAAACCCAAGCCCCCCATACAAGTACACACAGGCAGACCCACACATGCACACATGCACACATACACAAAAACAAACATATATATATATATATATATATATATATATATATATACATCACTTGATCACTTGAATCCCGTTATTCATCAATTTGCTATTTGCTCGAGCGGGCGCCAGTAACATTTCCATTGGACCCTATCATGTGCCAATGTAGCCCAATGGCATCTGGTTGATTCAGGAATATGAAGAGCCTCAAACCGTTCCTTCAGGGTCTTGACAAGGAAGTCTGACCATCTTGTAGGTGGGCGGCCACGTGATCTTTTGACATCCAGTGGGATCCAGTCGGTAATGGATCTAGTCCAGCAGTTGTCTCCAAATCGCATTACATGTCCAGCCCATCTGATTTTCGATGCCTTGGCAAACGAGACAGCGTCCCTGATTCTGGAATAGCGACGGAGGTCAGAACTCCGATTCCTTCTCTCACTTGAGTGAGGCGTGATATTCCAAGCATAGCATTTTCGATTCCTCTCTAGGAGACCCAAATAGCATTCTCATCCTTCCTGCTTTTGTAGGGCCCAGGTCTCTGAGGCGTATGTTAATACAGGGAGAATGGTGGAGTCAAAGAGATGTGCCCGGAGCCGGAGGTTCTTTGTCCTTTTAGCTATTTCTTCGATGCCTTTGAAGGCATATATATATATATATGTATATATATATATATGTAGAACAAGTGAACAGTACTGCTTATCATCATTTATTTTCTTCACCTCACGCAAATAACTACAAATTTAAGTTTCCCTTACAGCTGTTAACTTTTCATTCACATCCTTTTCACAGATCAGTCACGATTCTTTCCATGATTTGTTTTCATAAAAGCAGATTAAGTTCTATTTTGCTACAGACATAATTTGTTGGTATATTAAACCCGTGAAATCCTTATGATCTAGAAAGGTGTGTTTGGGTCATATTTTTCTTGAAAAGTATGATTTTCTTTTTTAAAGTCATGGACATGAAGATTTTTATTTAAAAAAAATCATAGTTCTACTGTAAGTAAAGTGATAATGTTGGGATAGTATGTGTCAGTTGACAGTTATCTCAGAATGTGGAGGAATGGGGGGTGGGAATTGTAGGAAAAAGAGCACATGCATGTTATAAAAGGGTAGAAACAACTATTCTTTCCCTGCAGCCAGATGGCCCCTAGTGACACAATTGTTGGTTTTTGAGAATAAATTCAATTTGAGTGTTTCAATTTTTTTTCCCAGAGAAAGTTACAAGTCCTGATTACTTTTGTATGGAATTCTGACTTTTACATGTTGTCAGCATGTTAAAATAATGTCAATAGGAGGAACATTTAAGTCAGAAGTTTATGTCAAGCATGAGAAAAGCATGGATCAGGTACCCACAAATTTTGAGACGTTGGGACCAAATGATTTTACAGTTGGTTTTCCCTTAGAAGGTTCAATCATTGCTATTTTGAAAACAAATATTAATATGTATCTTATTACATTACGAGCATACCTTAAAGCACTGTGCATATCCTTACTCAATCATCATAACAGCTTATAAAGAAATTAACTTCATTTTCTGAGTTGTTAATGTTGACCAAACTGAAACATGAGGAACTGAGACACAGAGCTAGGTAGAACCGAAATTCCAATGGACTCTTCATCATAGCCCCCAAATAAATACTTTTGTTTATATAAACTTATGTTTCTCACATTATAGGAAAAGATCTCCTTGGCAAATATTGGTTGTTAAATTTTTTTTTGATAATCATAACATTTATCTCGTTATTTACTTCCTTGCTGGTGCTGCTCAAGAACACTCCTGGCAGGGCCAGAGTGATAGCCCAGCGGGTAGGGCGTTTGCCTTGCACGCACCCTGCCCATGCCGGCCTGAGTTCGATCGCCGGCATCCCATATGGTTCCCGAGCACCGCCAGGAGTAATTCCTGAGTGCAGAGCCAGGAGTAACCCTTGAGCATTGCCGGGTGTGACCCAAAAAAGAAAAAAAAGACAAAAACCCAAACACACTCCTGGCAGGGGTTGGGTAGCACGTATTGTGCTGGGGATTGAACCTGGCTCGGCAACTTACAAGGCAAGAGTCAACTCAATGTACACTCTCTCTGGTCTAGATAGCATATTTATTTTGTATTTATATGCAGTTATTTGCATTCATACAAATACAAAATATTGATACAAATACAAATATTTATTGTATTTATACAAATACAAATGTTTATGCAAATTTATACAAAATATTTATACAAATACAAAATATTTATTTTGTATTTGTGTGAATAAAATCTTTTATTTTATTAAAATAAAAGTTTGAATACTTATATTCTGTAATGTGAGGGGAAACTAGGGGCTTAGAATAGTCTTATACTGTATGTGGAGAAAAGATGCTTATTTGGTGACTATAGTACTATGGGTCAGAAGGGATCCACAAACCCCATGAATGAGGTTGAAGAAAATGAGGTAATTATTTAAATAAGTCTCTTCCAATAACATCTCATATGTAAATAAGTGGCTACCTTTTGATTGGCTACCTAGATCCTCACAGGGTATGATTAATACTTTGCTTTTCTGCCTGCCTCTGTACCCAGAGATTGTTAATACAAATGGAAATTCAGCCATATATTTTAGCAATCTGTCATAGCAAAGAGATTTCCAGAGCTTTCTGGTTAAAGAGGTTTTTGAATGTATGTATGAGCAATATCTGGGCTGACTTTTTTATTACAGCAAATATAAAGATGTATTATCCCTTGAGGTTTGTTATTAACCTCAGTTTCACCTCCGTTAATATTTACTCCACAGGTCAATAAATCTTGATATTCACTTCCAACAGAAGCCAATATCTTCACATTATGAGTTATTAATCTTGACCAAACTGAAAAAATGTGTGAATATTTTTTCTTTTACTGCAGAAAATAAAGACTTTTTCAGTGTCCTTTTTCTTCAGGCTCTCTTAAAAGGGAAAGATAATTTTTATCTGAATCTACAAACTCCATTTTCAGATTTAGTGCTTAGAGTTGCAAATATGAGCGTTAACATTAAATTTGGAAATATTTTCGTCCCACTGAAGTACTTCAGGGAGGCAAACATTGCAAAAATCTCATTTGAAGGTCTTTGATGAAATATCCTGTTTTCAGGGGGAAGTAAATGAAGTCTGTATCCAAATTTCTACAGCCTATCTTTGTGCTAAGTATTAATGTAGCTTAATTTGAGTGAAAACAAAGGTAAAACATTCCTAAAAGATGCAGCAAAATGTGGTGTGGTAGAGAATATAGTTGTATTTGGTCTGTCTAGGGCAAAGACAGGTGAATACATTTGCTTCTCAACAGAGTAAATGTTTGGATTAGAATTATGCAAAGGGATCAATTAGTTTGGCATGTTAAAGAAGCATTTCTATTCTTGTAATCTGTAGACTTATGCATTTAAAGAGAAAGAAATCCAGGATAAAATAAGTAATTATGGAAGAAGTTAGAAGTCATCTTACCTGATGGTTGCTATTCAGGAAACTGAAAAAAAATAGTTTTTGAAAATAATTATTCAGAGGGGAAAAAAAGATCTTTTCAAAGACTGATAAAGGGCAAAAGTTCCAATTTTTTTCTAAGATGTTTTAATGAGGAAAGGGTTGGCTGAACAGTTCCAGATAGAAAAGGGTGTTGCTAAGTGAAGTGGGGAGTCTAATAAAAATATCCCGAAACTTGGTTCTCAGAATGTGATCCTAGAAATAGTAGCTTAAGTGTCACCCAGGAAATGATTAGAAACACAAATTCTCAAGCTTACTCCAGGTTAGATAATAAGAAACTATGCTGTGGAACTCAGTAATCTGTGGTTGGAGGAACCCTCGAAATGAGTGTGATACACAAGACAGTTTGGAGACACTATGCATGGTATAGCTTTTTCAGTCTTGACTTTACCTTGCATTCTTGAAGGAGTTTCAAAAATAATGATGCCTGGGCTATACCTGGAGTGGTTCTAATTTAGTTGGTCTGAGGTATGAGTCTGGACATTGGGATGTTTTACAGCATCCTGGAGGATTTTAATGGGCAGCGGGAGTTAAGAATTACTCGAGTGTTAATCTTTCATTCTAAATTACCTTTTCAGGTCTAATTCTCCCTTCTTTTCATATCAGATATTTTATAATGCTTTCTTTGCTACTCTGGGATAAAATTTATATGAGTCTTATTACTTTATGTACATATTTTTAATTGAAATTATAAAGCAGAGATTGCAGAAAGTAATTTATTTTAACAGCCATTTCAGACATTTAAGTGTGTGTTCCTGGCCGCATTTACTGAGAGGAAGCAGATGTGGCTTACTGTTAGTTATTGACAATGTGACAGTTGCAAATACAGATTGATCCAAATGTGTTAAATTGATAACTCAAAATGGAAAATAGCATTCTTGTGGCTGACTTGGTTTTCTGAAATGAGGAAGCGATCTGGTCAAATTTCTAATATTAGAACGAACAACTTTTCCTTTCTCTTAGTTCTAGTTCACAGCATGGAGTAAGTGAGAGGAACAGAGGACGCTTTGTAGTGAATGCCATAGTAGCACTGCAGGCTTCACTTCAGGCCTGAAGCACTGATATTTCCCCAGTTGCTGAGATCTCATGTCCATGGTCCGGTACTCATGAGTATTTCTGGGACTTGCTCTCTGTTGGAGGACAGTTTTAGCTATTCTGGGAGTTTTGTTGTTTTGCCCACTCCCAGCTTAATCTACTTAAGTCAAGGTTCATTCTAATGAGACTTCTCTTCTATGTAAACACTGCTAGAGGGTGTGGCACTTACAGAAGTCACCTTGATTGAATAACTTCTGACTTATACATCTACTAAGACTTCTATGTTTTCTAGATTGGGCACAGCTCCTCTTTATACCCACTGCACCCAGCGTGGGACAGTTAGAATTTACCAGGAGACTACCACCCTGGCTACGCTGAGACTATAGGAAGACTATAGGAAGGATCATACTAGTTTGCTCTAAGCAGGCTAGTGTGACCCTTTCAGTACAGGAGAACAAGATACTCAGAATCACCCTGGTGCAGATAATAATAAGAAGGACCTTATGGGTACCATCTAGATTATACTGAAGCTCATGAAGTTAAGATGTATTTCTTTATATCAGCCCTCTCTCTCTCCAGTGTTTTACATAAGAGATAATCTTGGTAGAAAGGATTAGACCTTGGCATAATCTTTGTTTATACCTGCAATAGGGTGTGGCCCTACACTCTGTTTAGAGTTCTTTGTTGACATGACCCTCCCGATAAGGGGCTGATTGAGGCCCCCTTCACTTTTACCTTTTGGGCCTTTTTAGCTTTCAGCTTTTTGGCTCCTGTGACTTTTAGCCAAAAGGCTCCTCAGCCTTTTGCTTTTGGCTTTTGGTTTTTTGCTAGCCCTGCAGATATTTAGAGTTTATCACTTAAGTCTCTTTGTGTATATTCAATGGTGAGTTTTAATCTGCCATTACCATATCCCACATTTAGTAAAACACTAGTATCTATTTATGTCCTATTAATGAATGCAGTCATTCTATATCTGTCCTCTTCCTTCTGACTAATTTTACTCAGCATGATAGTCTCCATGTCCATCCATTTGCAGGTAAATTTCATAATTTCGTCTTTTCTGACAGCTGCATAGTATTCCATAGTGTAGATGTACCACAGTTTCTTTAGCCAGTCCTCTGTTCTCAGGGCATTTAGGTTGTTTCCAGATTCTAGCTATTGTGAATAGCACAGAGATGAATACAGAAGTACAGATAGTGTTTCTGCTATGTGTTTTTCGGTCTCTCGGGTATATTCCCAGGAGTGCTATTGCTGGATCAAATGGGAGCTCAATATCTAGTTTTCGGAGGAATGCCCACATTGTTTTCCAAAAGGGCTGGACCAGTCGGCACTCCCACCAGCAGTGGATGAGAGTCCCTTTTTCCCCACATCCACGCCAGCACTGGTTGTTCTTGCTGTTTTGGATGTGTGCCAGTCTCTGTGGTGTGAAATGGTACCTCATTGTTGTTTTGATTTGCAAATCCCTGATGATTAGTGATGAAGAGCACTTTCCATATGCCTTTTGGCCATTTGAATTTCTTCTTTTTGGAAGCTTCTGTTCATTTCTTCTCCCATTTTTTGATGGGGTTGGCTGTTTTTTACTTGTGAAGTGCTACCATAGCCTGATATATCCTGGATATTTACTAACCCCTTGTCAGATGGGTATTGGGTGAATATCCTTTCCCACTCTGTGGATTGTCTTTTTATCTTGGTCACTGATTCTTTTGAGGTGCAGAAGCTTTTCAATTTTATATAATCCCATTTGTTTACCTTTGCTTCCATTTGCCTGATCAGTGGTATGTCATCTTTTAAGATACTTTTAGTTTCAATGTCATAGAGCGTTTATGAAGTAACTTTAATACTCTATCCCTAGATAAAGATTAGGGATGGGGAAAAGGGAGTCTTACCTCTTTGAGCACTTGATCGCTTGACATCCCATTATTCGTCGATTTGCTGGAGTGGGCGCCTTACCTCTTTATTCTCTCAAAATCAGTTCTCCCTGGGGAATTTTAAAAGGTCACAAAAGGGTAAGAAGAGGGCACACTGGCAAGGATGTCTGTGAGCTATTTGGGGAGAAAATCTAGTCCAAGAATTTATTTGCCCCCTCCCCCCCACACACACACTCCACACTGGGAATTTGCTCTATAAAGTTAGGGAGTAAATAATCACAATTTTGATTTTAAAGAGAGTAAATTTGGATGTCCTTGTATTATTGTCTTATCCTTAAAATAATGAGCTTCATATTTTAAAATAGCATAATAGGAGACCATATCTGTAGATTTTATTTGTAAAGCTTTTCCAAAAGATGTACAGTCTTGGCCCAACAGTCTCTGACCTTTCATTTCCTTTTCATGAAACAGCACTATGCAAAAAATTATTCTCATGAGATGATTTTTCTCACTTTTATTTTCTATTGTCTTAATGAAATAGAAGGAGTGAAAAAGTAAATGCAGTGAACACAGTAAGATTGCCCTGTGGAGGACCGTAATTCATTCACGCATTTATTTACTTGTTCATTTACCATTTCACAAATACTGTCCATTTTGTGCTAGGTTTTGGCCCAAGTGAACGAGGCAGAATAAGTAGGGAAATTCTAGTTTATGTCCTTGAGTTCTTCGGTGTAGTAACATCCTTCCTGATCTTCTGGCCCTTAAGGCAAGACTTTATTTACTGCTCACTTTAGCTGTGTCCTTGGCCATGAATTAACTATGACTTTGTTTCCTAACGGCAGTGTGTGAAAGCCCTCTGCGTGCTGTTGGCCAGGGTGCTGTTTGCATAATATACTGATGTGCATGTTTAAACAACACCTAGGCGGGTCATTAATACCAGGTACAGTTACTGAAATGAAGCTCCTGAGACATTCTTTCCTTTGTAATTTGAATTGTTGCCCATTTTGAAGTCTTCCCTGAAAGCAAACGACTTTAGGAAAAAAAATCACACAAAGGCTGTTGCTTTTAAGTTCTTTTAAGGAGTCATTTACTTAGAAATGATTCTGCAAAGTTTTCTGAGCCAAAATGTCAATATTTTCTGAAGAAATATGCAAAATCTGAGGGAAAAATATTCTGACAATAGTAAAATCTCAATTTACTAAGACATAGTGTTCTTTATCCAGCAATTTAATATTATTATTATTATTATTATTATTATTATTATTAAATATAACAATTCCATGATCAGCACAGGGTGATACGCGTAGTAGGTGGAATCTGTTATTGAATTGTTTGCTGGGGTTTGGGAATATCATCTTTGGGTCATAGATTATTTTTTAATATATAATATGAGTTTGATTTTATATATCACTTGTCACATGCCACTTGTGTTCCCATTGTTTATCAATTTGCTCAAGTGGGAGCCAGTAATGTCTCCATTCATTAAGAATGAGATCCATTATTGTTACTGTTTTTGGCATTTCGAATACACCACAGGTAGCTTGCCAGGCTCTGCCATGGCTCTGGGTTCATCCCAGGGGGGCCCAGTCTTTTTCTATGTCAGACCATCAACCATCCAGGGCCCACTGTGCAGAGTCCTGGAGGGTGTAGAAAGCCTGTCTCCTGTCTGCCACCTGCCAATGCAGCCAGGCACTGCAGCCACACCTGCAATACCTCGAGGGGAGGAGTGGCAAGGTTTATATATATATATATATATACATATATATGTATATGTGTGTATATATATGAAAAGTATATATATATACATATATATGTGTGTATATATATGTATATATATATATGAAAAGTGAGGAAACCAGGAAATCAATTTCTCTGCTTTTATATATATATATATATATATATGTATGAACTAATACCTCCTAGAGAGGTTGAATCTAGATTGAAAATTTTCACTGGAGTCCAAAGCAAGATTAGTAGACCCTGGTTCACCAACTGTTCTTAGAAAGTAATTGTTTAAAACTCAACCTATGACTGCTAGAGTACACCTAAATGTTTGCAGCAGCCTATATACTGAGAAATTTCTTTTTTGGGGGGCCACACCAGGTGATACTCAGGGGTCCTCCTGGCTCTGCACTCAAGAATTAATATTGGCAGTGCTTGTGGGATCATATGGGACTCCAGGGATAGAACCCAGATTGGCCACATGCAAGGCAAATGCCCTACCTGAGTACTATCACTCCAGTCCAGTGGTGCAAATATTTATTCTTTCAGTCTTTCTAGAAAAGATTGTCATTTAAGTGTAGAGCAGGGGTCTGCAGACAGAAGGATGCTAAGTATTCTAAGGGGGATAGGAGAAAAAAACGTTCAGTCGGAAAGTCCATAAACTTTTGAATGAGCCTGACAAGGCTCACAGAACTTGAAGTGAAATGATTTCTAATGTTTCCTCATGCAACTGATATTTATGTGCAATAAATTCTATAAGATTCATGTAAATAAGTATATGATATATAAATATAAATATACAAAAGTATATATGTACTTTTTTTTTCAATCCAGCCCAGGTATGCTGATCCAGAGACTCAAAGACATGGGGCAGAGCTGCTACCAGCTCTCTCTGTGCCCAGCCACTCACGAGGTGGGCCCCAGAGGGATGGCGGGTTCTAGCCCTGGCCCGCCACCCCAGGAGAGCCTCACAACAAGCCAGATGACCCCCCCACAACTCCATGAGGGCCACCATTTTTTTTTCTACATCCGGACCTCCCTCTCGTCAGAACTGCATCCAGCAGACGGAGCCTATCACAGCCCGGCTAACGTGGTCGTGGTTCATCAATAAATGCTGTATTTAGAGGTGACTACAAGAGTATGCCACCTGCACGGCAAGCCTGGCAAGCTGCCCATGTCATATTTGATATGCCAAATACCAGTAACAATTATGTTAGGTCATTCCTATGACCTAATATAATGGTTTGGAGCTCTTTATGTTCCTGGAGCGAGCAGATGCCCTTGGACTCTACTGGCATGAGACAGGACATATGGAGATGTTACTGGAGCCCGCTCGAGCAAATTGATGATGAAAGGGAAGATAGTGATAGTAATATAAAAGTATATTTTTAATTTTGGTGTATACATGATGATAAACAAAAATATTTGGATACAATAGTTCAGAGATGTGAATATTCTGAATGAAGTGCAATTATCGAGCCACAAAATTAGAGTAGACTCATTGTGGCTTTAGTAAGACCAACTATGTGAGACATTTTCTGTCAACAGCTTGTCACTTGTCACTTGTCTTCCCATTGTTCATTGATTTGCTCCAGTGGGAGCCAGTAACGCCTCCATTCATTGGGAATGAGGTCCTTTATTGTTACTGTTTTTGGCATATCGAATACACCATAGGTAGCTTTCCAGGCTTGCTATGGATCTGGGTTCATCCTAGAGGGTCCAGTTTTTTCTATGTCAGACCATCAACCATCCAGGGCCCAGAGGGCAGAGCTCTGGGGGTGTAGACAAGTCTGTCTCCTGTCTGCCACCTACTGATGCAGCCAGGCACCACAGCCACACCTGCAACACCTCGAGGGGCAGAATGTAAACAACAATACTGAGTAAACTTTAAGAGGATATATGTACTTGAAATAAGTTGAAAATGCATATGTGTGTGTATGTGTGTGTGTGTCTGTGTGTGTCTGTGTCTGTTTCTGTGTCTGTGTCTGTGTCTGTGTGTGTTTCACCCGTGCCCCACAGGCCACACCTGGTAATGCTCTGGACCCATGTGGTGCCAAGAGTCAAAATGGAGTCAGCTATATGCAAGGCAATACCTTTAACCCTGTACTGTCTCTTGGTCCCTGTATTTATATTTTAAAAATAGTACTTCTCAAACTATTTTTGCATTTTTTAATTTAATTTCTCTTTCCTCTTCTTTTGTTTTTGGGTCACACACAGTAATGCTCAGTGTTCACTTTTGGTTCTGTGCTCTGGGAACTTTCCTGGTGGTGCTCAGAGAAGCATATGGCATACTGGGATTTAACCCCACCCAAGTGACTGAAAGGCATTCACCCCATAACCCTTATACTATTTCCCTAACCCTTTGTTTATTTATTTATTTATTTTTTGCTTTTTGGGTCACACCCGGCAATGCTCAGGGGTTACTCCTGGCTCTGCACTCAGGAATTACTCCTGGTGGTGCTTGGCGGACCATATGGGATACCGGGGATCGGAACCTGGGTCGGCATGGGCCGGCCACGTGCAAGGCAAACACCCTACCCACTGGGCTATCGCTCCGCCCCTTTGTTTAATTTTTAATCCATCATGAACCCAGAGTTTTATAAATACAATAAAATTATTTACCCAAAATAAAATATAGGCCCATTTTAAAAGTTATTATATTTAACTGATATGCAATTACTGTATCAACTTTATCTCTCAGGAGTGAGGGCTGAGAGCCTTCCTGTGCAGGGGACTTGGGGATAACATGAGCGAGCATGTGTGGAGTGAAGGTGATTGTGTGACTTACCCAACTAGGTTTGCTCCTATTCCAACACTCCTATCCCTCACGGCAGAGCCTGGCAAGCTAACCGTGTTGTATTTGATATGCCAAATACCAGTAACAATTATAGACCTCATTCCCATGACCAGATGGAATGGTTTGAGGCTCTTTATGTTCCTGGAGCAAGCAGGTGCCCTTGGGCTCTACTTGTATGAGACAGGACATATTGAGATGTTACTGGTGCCCGCTCGAGCAAATCGAAGATGAACGGGAAGACAGTGATACAGTGATATTCTTAATGATTCCTTTATAGATACATTACCAACATGTTTGCACACCAGGAATTGTTTACCACCCTACTCAGAAGAACAATAGACTCAAAGATATTTATTAAAACTTGGTATCTATAATATGGAGGGTGGCAACTTTATTTAAACTAGAGTTCATAGAAGTCATTTGTTAATATAAACATATTTTAACTTGTAAGTCACAATTTCAAGTACTGGGTTTCTTTTGTTTTTTATTTTGGGAAAGAGGAAGTTGGGGGTTTGACCAAGCTTAGCTGTGGTCAAATCTATTATTTGGATCTTTACTCAGAAGTCTCTCTCCTGGCGGTACTCAGGGACCTATGTGTTACCAGGGATTATGCCCTGTTCAGGCTTGTGCAAGGCAAATGGTTTACCTGCTGCACTCTCTTCCGCTCTTAAAATGCTATTATAAGTTTTCCTGCATAGAGCATTCCAACATCAAAACTTCTTTCTGTGTCTGCTTCCCTCCACCATTATTCCAGAGTCTTCCCAAACCTACCTCCTGCCCCGTGCCCTATGTAAACTCAGTTCTGTAGATCAGCTCTCAGTTTTTGTTGCTTTGGACCCTTGCTATTGCCATATTATAGCTTTTTTTCAACCTACACATGAGAGAGTTCACTTACCCTTCAGTTCCATTCAGATACTGAATCACTTGAATCACTTGAATCCCGTTATTCATCGATTTGCTTGAGCGGACTCCAGTAACATTTCCATTGGACCCTATCACGTGCCAATGTAGCCCAATGGCATCTGGTTGATTCAGGAATATGAAGAACCTCAAACCGTTCCTTCAGGGTCTTGACAAGGAAGTCTGACCATCTTGTAGGTGGGCGGTCACGTGATCTTTTGACATCCTGTGGGATCCAGTCGGTAATGGCTCTAGTCCAGCGGTTGTCTCCAAATCGCATTACATGTCCAGCCCATCTGATTTTCGATGCCTTGGCAAACGAGACAGCATCCCTGATTCTGGAATAGCAACGGAGGTCAGAACTCCGAATTCCTTCCCTCACTTGAGTGAGGCGTGATATTCCAAGCATAGCTCTTTCGATTCCTCTCTGGCAGACCCAAATAGCATTCTCATCCTGCTTTTGTAGGGCCCAGGTCTCTGAGGCGTATGTTAATGCAGGGAGAACAGTGGAGTCAAAGAGATGTGGCCAGAGCCGGAGGTTCTTTTGTCCTTTTAGCTATTTCTTCGATGCCTTTGAAGGCATTCCATGCCACTCTCTTCCTCCTGCGCAGCTCAGGTTTTAGGTCGTTCATCATGTTGATTTCTCGACCTAGGTACACATAACTGCTGCATTCAGAGATGTTTGTTCCATTGAGAGTGAATAGGGCCGCCTTCAGGAACCAGTTCATTCTTCATGAACATTGTTTTCTTTATATTCAGCTGTAGACCTATCTTTCCACATTCTCGGTTGAAGTCAGCCAGCGTTTGTGCCGCTTGGCTAATGTTTGGTGTTATTAGAACAATGTCATCAGCGGGAGGTGGTGTAGTTGCCGACCATCTATCTTCACTCCCATTCCTTCCCATTCTAATTGTTGCATGATGTTCTTGAGGGTGGCACTTGTCAGATACTGACAAACCCATTATTTCACATTTCTTTGGCTTAGTTGTATTTCATTATGTATATATAGCACAGTTTCTTTATTAAGTTTTCTGTGGGGAATTTATGGTTGTTTCCAGATTTTGGCTATTTTGAATTGTGCTATAATGAATACAGGTGTGCAAAGTTCTTTTGAAACTATACTTTTGAGGCTCTTGGAACTGATTGCAAGAAGTAGAATTTTTGGATTATATGGAACCTGAGTTCTTAATTTTTAATTTTTTGAGAATATTCCATAGTTTTACCAAAGAGTTTGAAGAATATGATACTCCCATCATCAATGGATGAGGGTTTCCTCCCCCACACTCACAGCAAATTTATCACTTGTCAGGGATGCCACTGGGGTCCCCAACAGTACCGGTAAGCGAGTTCCCTTCTACCTCTGAAGTCGGCGGGAATGGATGAAAACTCAGGAATCCGCGCAGGATTTAAAATGCTTTACTTATCACAGGTTCAGGCATACAAATCAGCAATAGGAAAAAAAAAAAACTTGTGCTTAGAATTCCCGGCTAGAACCCCAGCCACATGTAGGCCAAGATGGCAGCCACTACTTGTTTAGGCCCTGTAAAGAAGAGACAAAAACTCCAGTAGAAAGGGGAAGAGTGACTCAAGAAGATCCCAAAAAAAGAGAGCGCAAGAGAGGAAGCAGGCTAGTTTTATCCCCTGCAACTCAGACCTCCCACTTTTATGGGAAGCCACTATCACTATCACTATCTTCCCGTTCATCATCAATTTGCTCAAATGGGCTCCAATAACATATCCATATGTCCTGTCTCATGCTAGTAGAGGCCAAGGGTATCTGTGCGCTCCAGGAACATAAAGAGCCTCAAACTATTATATTAGGTCATAGGAATGACCTAACATAATTGTTACTGGTATTTGTCATATCAAATACGACATGGGCAGCTTGCCAGGCTTGCCATGCAGGTGGCATACTCTTGTAGTCACCTCTAAATACAGGATTTATTGATGAACTGTAACCGTGTGAGCTGGGCTGTGATAGGCTGGTCTGCTGGATGGAGTTCTGACGAAAGGGAGGTCGGAATGTGGAAAATGGCAGCCCTCATGGAGTGGGGGGTCATCTGGCTTGTTGTGAGGCTCTGCTGGCGTGGCGGAACAGGTCTAGAGCCCGCCATCACCTCGTGAGTGGCTGGGCACAGGGAGAGCTGGTAGCAGCTCTGCCCTATGTCTGTAAGTCTCTGGATCAGCATACCTGGGAAGCTAGCAGGGTCAAATGCCCTCAGGTAATTTCTCCCAGCACCTCACCCTTTTAGATGCTAATGTCTTGAGCCAAGATCTGCCTGGAAATGCTTTTATAGGGTAGAGAATGGGGTTTCTGAGATGGTATGCCTCTGTACCAAAGACTATACTAATGCCAGTTAAATATTTCTCCAATCCTCCACGAGTCTTGTCTTTATGGTTGTTTTGTATTTTAGTCGCCTTTGAGTTATCAGAGAGCCTTGCTTGTTTGCTTGGAGGCAAACAGCATTTCTCTCTGGTCTAATTACTTAAGAGATCCAATGTGGCCAGGCAAATATGCTGGTAAGATCTAGTTAGTCCCAAGATGATTGTGGTAGCATGAGAGAATATTTATACCAGCCAGTACAGAATACATGGTCAGATAAACTGCCACATTTAAACTACCCCTCCTATCTACGAGTGACCTGCAGGGAGGCAATCCAGGGCAGATGCAGAGGCTTTTAGGTGTCCTGCAACAATCACTGATTTGGTTCTTTTTGATATCTTCTTATCTTACTGGTGTGAGGTGATATCTCATAGTAATTGCTTTCATTTTCATTTCCCTGAAGATAGGAAATGAAGAGCATTTTTATATATACCTACTATCCATATGTATTTTTTCTTTAAAGACGTGTCTGTTTATACCTTCTGCCCATTATTTTAATGGGATTGTTTCTATTTTTATTGACAGTTTACAAACTAAGTTTGTAAGTTTACATACCTAAATAACAGAGTTTACAAACATAGAGTATACATACATACACAACAGAGTTTACAGACTAAGTTTGTAAGTTTACATACATACATTACATACATAAGTTTGTAAGTTTTATATAAATTTACAAATGTTACATATCCTGAATATTAATCCCTTGTCATAAGAAGGATGAGGAAATATTTCCTCCCAGTCTGTAAGTTGTACTTTTATTCTTGTCATATTTTCTTTTGTAGTTGAGAAGTTTAGTTTGTTGCAATCCCATTTATTTATTTTGCTTGTGTTTTTTGGCCAGTGTTATTGAAGATGTTGCTAGATTCAATTTTAAACATGAGCATGCTTATTTTTTCCTCAAAAAATTTTTGGATCAGAGCCTAATATCTATGTCTCTAGTTCATTTCTAATTGACCTTTATGTAAAGTGTGAGATGGGTAGGTGTTCTTTTTTTCACATGTAACTAATTTTCCCAGCACTGGGTTCCCAGCACCCATTCAACAAATTCAACACTTTTGTTGAATGTGCTTACCTCTTTATGTCCCTATTTCCTTTGTCAAAGATTAGATTACTGTATACCTAAGGGTCTGTCTTCATCCATGATTTCAACTCTATTTCATTGATTGGAAACAATCAATGTCTTAATTATGTAGATTTATAGTACAATTTAATGTAGGGGGTACAGAAAGCCACCCTCTCATTTTTTTTCCTAGAATTGTTTTGTCTGTTCTGCGAATTTTATTACTTTCTATAAATTTCATCATCATCTGGTCTATGTATGTAAAAGTCATGGGAATTTTTATAGGGACTATTGAATCTATGTGGTGTTTGCATAGGATTGTCACTTGACAACATTAATCCTCCCAATCCATGAACAGGACATGTGTTACCATTTCCTGTACTCATATTTAGTGGTAATTTTAATTTCCTTTATACATACATAATTTTAAATGAAAGAATATTTTCTAACATCCAGAGAATCAACTCAGCTCAAAGCACACACTCTTCTCTCTGCAAGGTAGTATAATAGCCCTATGAAAATAGTGATTACCAGAATGTAACGGGAGGGAATCAGGGTAAAAGAATCAACTGGTGCTAGAACTAGAATTCTGATGAAAAACACTCTAGTATATGTAAATTTTATGTCTAATGCTGAAAATGATTCTTACACCTTACATCTATAAAATGTTAGAAAGTAATATTCTCAAAAATGTGACTAAAATATCCGACTTCATGTATGATGCCCCAACTTCAACCCCCAGTGCGATCTGCATGTTCCAGTTGTGTTCTATACTCCATCACTCAGCAATTCCACTCTGCATATATTTAATCTAGAAACATGCTTACATGTTTATGAAAGATATGCTTAAGAATGGTACAACAGTGCTGTAATAGCTTTAAGTTCTCTGTGATGCCAACGAAAAGAACATTTGAAAACTGACTGGAGCAAAGCACCACACATAGTGCTTCATTGAGAAAATTCACTGGCGTTGAGCCCCTCTTGGCAGAGTCACATCTTCAGCTTTGCCCAGCAACCACAGCTCCACTCTGAAAAGCTCTTAGTCCTGGGCTCCACTCAATGGGTTCGACCCTTCAGGCTTTTTCAGCTGCCAGAAAATAGACTTGTAGTTGAAGACAGCTTTTATTTATTTATTCATTTATTTATTCATTCATGTTTTTATTTATTTACTTATTTATTTATCTATCCATTTATTTATTTGTTTGCTTGTTTGTTTATTAATTTTTATTATTCCACCGTGAGATATACAATTCATCTGGCTTGTTGATGATGCCCCACTCCATGAGGACTTCCATTTTCCAAATCCAGACTTCCCCCTCATCAGAACTCCACCCAGCAGACCAGCCTATCACAGCCCAGCTCGTCGAGATCCACCCTGCTGCAGTCTTTTTAATCCGGCCCAGGTATGCTGATCCAGAGACAGACATGGGGCAGAGCCGCTACTGGCTCTCACTGTGCCCAGCCACTCATGAGGTGCCCGGGAGGGATGGCAGGTTCTAGCCCTGGCCCGCCACCCCAGCAGAGCCTCACAACAAGCCAGATGATGCCCCACTCCATGAGGACCTCCATTTTCCACATCCGGACTTCCCCCTCATCAGAACTCCACCCAGCAAACCAGCCTATCACAGCCTGGCTCTCACGGCCGCAAGCGGCTGCACGGTTCATCAATAAATGCTGGATTTTTAGATGACTACAAGAGTATGCTACCCGCATGGCAGAGCCTGGCAAGCTACCCCGTGTCTTATTTGATATGCCAGATACCAGTAACAATTATAGACCTCATTCTCATGACCTGATGGAATGGTTTGAGGCTCTTTATGTTCCTGGAGCAAGCAGGTGCCCTTGGGCTCTACTTGCATGAGACAGGTCATATGGAGATGTTACTGGTGCCCGCTCGAGCAAATTGATGATGAACGGGAAGACAGTGATACAGTGAGATATTCAATTGCAATATGTTCATGTTTGGGTTTCGGTCATACAGTGCTCCAGCACCTATACCCCCAGCAGTGCCCATTTTCCACCACCAATGTCCCCAATTCCTCCCCCCCCCTCCCTAGTCTGCCTCTATGGCAGGTTCTTTGTCTCTTCTCTCTATCTCTCTCTCTCTCTTTCTCTCTTTCTTCTCTTACGCATTGTGGATTGCAATACATACATTTAGAGGTTATCCGGCATATCCATTTGCCTATATTCAATGCTCAGTTCTAGGCTGGTATTATCATTTTTAACAATTATTAGCACAATGTTCCCTTCTCTGAAGACAGCTTTGAACAGAAGGAAACGCTCCCAAAGTGGTGCACCAAGTTTAATCTTCAACCAAAATCATAGACACCAAAGAACAAAGGATCCATTAAAGATCAATTTTGTGTCAGTACAAACCATGTCAGAAAGAGACTCAGTGCTAACACGCACAGAACAGATGGTACAATTGTCCCCAAGCCATTGTGGGGCTCAGCCATTCCCAAAAAAGCAACTGGGAGCTGCCATTCTAGAGGCACAACAGATAAAAGAAATCCTGAGGTAAATCCAATCCTTAGGACTGTGAGTTTGAGTAGTCATCTTGAAACTGGTACCACAGATGCAAAAATGCCCCCATGTAGCTGTGAAGATCAGTTTACTGAAGAAGTGTGCTTGGATACACACCACCACAATCCGCATTCACTGACAATGATGTGGACTGTAGCGCTTCATCAACAGCCTGATACCAGCAACTGTGAGCTCTGGATAAGACTCCGCCCATCTAGACCTCAGTGCCATAGCAGCTATAGGGCACTGGTGCCACAAATTCAGTATTGTACCTGAGGAACAATTCTGAGTCACAAGCACCAAACTGACTTTCTAATCATTTAAGAAACCCTCACAAGGCATTTGTGGTTGCTGGAAACCAGTAGAGCCATAGGCACTTGCCTGATTCTGTGACTAGAAGCTCCAGGTTGCTGCTTAGAACATCTGGAACTTAGTTCCACCCTTAGTTTCTACAGAGCCCCAGGAGCTATGAGAAAAACAAGGAATTCAGCTGCATCAAAGCCCTTAAGTACATCAGAATTTTAGATGATGCCAGAGGACAAAGTCAGACCAACAGTAAAGACCAAAGCATATAGGCTTTGTATTTCTCTGTGTATAAAGCACAAATATGTCCCAAATTAGGTTTTTTCATTATTAGCTGTATTTTTATTTCCTTTTTATTGATTTAATGAATTTTTTTAGAGATTACATTGGCAAATGATTGACTATTAAAAGTCATGAGTTAGCTTTCCCTTGTAGAAGGTTATCCGTGACAGAGAGTTTGCATAGCTGTGCTTTGGGGAAACTAGGAAAGATTTTTATTTTTCCATCCACATGTTGATTTTGCAGGTCTGCTGAGCCAGTGAAAGTTTATTGAAATATTCTCAAATTATACTTATGTGCATTTATCTGAATGTATTGATAATTAGTACAAAGAATTTAAGGCAATGTTGAAGAACAAAGTACCTTCTCACTCAGATATTTAGATTTATGAAGTGCTAGGAAGGGTATTGTGGTAGTAATATACAAGAGAATAATAAACCATAATGAAGTCTCAATAATGCGAAAGTATACATGTAGAAACTTGTTATGTGATAGGAAATGTTACAAATAAGTGTAGACAGTATGAATTATTCCTTAACTGTGTTTGGCAGAACCTGGGTTTTCATCTGAAAAAAAAAGCAGTTTTCTGCTTTACATAATTTACACACATGAAACATCTCAGGAAGTTTGAAATACTATCTGTGAAGTAAAACATATTTAGGAGAAAATATAAGCATATCTTTCTGGTGTTAAAGCTTAGGAATAAAAAACAAAATTCTAAGATACAACCCAAAATAAGAAAAATAGTTTAATAATGGGATCTTAAAATTAAGATAGTATGAACACTAAATAAAACATTAAAAGAGAAAAACATTGAGAGAAAATATTTGCAAAGAATGTAATAGGCAAAAGATTAATGTTTATATTTTAAAAGCAGCCAAACAAATAAGGAAATAATTAAACATGCTGTACACAGAGGAGGAAATCAAATGCACAATAAATATGGTGCTTTAATGAAAGTGGCTGAGAATGTTCTGCTGCTTGGGCCTGTGGTCCCAGGGATTAAACTAAGTATCTCTGTGGTGCTCTGGGTCTCCAGGGTCATGTACCACAGTTCTGAGCGTTCTCCAGGGCTGTACCCAGTGATGCTCTGATGACTATGTGGTACCAGGGATGGAACTGGCCTCAACTGCATGCAGAGCATGTGACTTAACCACCAGGCCCTAATTCTGCAATTTAACAAGATCTTCCTCTGAGAAAGTCACATGCTCGGGGAATGCTAAGAAGTAGGAATCTAGAGGATTCTAGCACACGAACACAGTAAAACTGCCTATACAGGGTTCTTCCCTAGAAAAAACGGGTAAAAACCTAAATGTTCATTATCATGAAAAGGTACAAATAATTGTTGTATATTTCTTCACTGAAACAGAATACAGCTGGGTCTGGGCAGGGTGGACTTGAGGTCCTATCTGACCCCAGAATATTTTTCACCATCCCTCCCCACAATTATTCATTATCACAAAATCGACTATAAGAAAAAACACAGTCTGTTTTTTAATTAATATTTTATTATACCACCATGAGATATGCAATGATAAAGTTGTTAATGTTTGGGGTTTTGATCACATAGTGTTCCAGCACCCCTCCCTCCATCAGTGCCCATTTCCCACCACCAATGCCCCCCAATTCCCTCCCCCTCCCATAGCCTACCTCTATGGCAGGTTCTTTATCTCTTTTCTCTCTTTCTCCTTCTCTCTCTTCCCTCTCTTACACATTATGGGTTGCAATACATACACTTAGAGGCCATCATGTGCATTTTTCTGCCTGTATTCAGTGCTCAGTTCTAGGTTGGTATTAGCCCTTTTGACATTTATTGGCATATATTCCTTTCTCTGTCTTACCTAACCTCTGACTCCCACATGTTTGTGGTAATTTCCACCTTTGGTAAGACCTTCTGATCCGCATTTCGCCTGACATTGGATTTTGGTATAATATGTATATATATTTATGTCATGCAAATAAATTCAGTCATTCTATATCTGTCTCTTTCCTTCTGGCTAATTTCACTCAACATGATCCTCTCCATGTCCATTCATTTATAGGCAAATTTCATGACTTCATTTTTCCTAACAGCTGCATAGTATTCCATTGTGTAAATGTGATTTTTTTTTTTTTGCTTTTTTGGGTCACACCTGGTGATGCTCAGGGGTTACTTCTGGCTCTGCACTCAGGAATTACTCCTGGCGGTGCTCACAGGACCATATGGGATGCTGGGGATTGAACCCGGGCCATTGTGTAGATGTACCAAAGTTTCTTTATTCAGTCATCAGTTCTCAGGCACTCTGGTTGTTTCAAGATTTTGGCTATTGTGAATAGTGCTGCTATGAAAATAAAAGTGCAGATGGTGTTTCCACTGTGAAACACAATCTGTTTTTACAAATTTTTATTTTTTTCTTTTTATTGATTTATTCATTTTTAATTTTATTATACAACCATGAGATATACAATTACAAAAAGGTTCATGATTAGTTTCAGTCATATATTGTTCCAGAACCCATCCCTCCACCAGTGCACATTTCCCACAACCAATGTTCCCTAATTCCTAATTCCCTCCCCACTCCTCCAGCCTACCTCACTCAATGGCAGGCATCTTGCCTCCTCTCTCTCTCTTTCTCTCTCTCTTCCTTCTCTTACACATTGTGGCTTGCAATACATACATTTAGAGGTAGGTTATCATGTACATGTCCTTGCCTACATTCAATGCTCAGTTCTAGGTTGACATTATCATTTCCAACAATTATTAGCACACTGGTCCCTTCTCTGTCTTACTTAACCTCTGACTCCCACACACTTGCAGTTGATTCCACCTACTGACAAGTCCTCCTGATCCATATTTTACCTGACCTTGGATATTGATATTATGCTATGTTTTTTTTATCCTGCAAATGAATGAAGTCATTCTATATCTGTCCTTTTGCCTCTGGCTAATTTCACTCAACATGATCCTCTACATGCCCATCCATTTATAGACAAATTTCATAATTTCGTTTTTCCTAACAGCTGCATGATATTCCATTGTGTAAATCCACCACAGTTTCTTTATCCAGTCGTCTGTTCTCAGGCACTCAGGTTGTTTCCAGATTCTGGCTATTAAGAATAATGCTGCTATAACCAGAGAAGTGCAGATGGTGTTTTTGCTTTGTGTTTTTAGCCTCCTAGGGTATATTTCAGGAGTGGTATTGCTGAATCAATTGGGAGCTCAATTTCTAGTTTTTGGAGGAATGTCTATATTTTTTTTTCAAATAGGTTGTACCAGTCAACATTCTCACCAACAATGGATGAGGGTCCCTTTCTCCCTGCATCCACACCAGCACTGGTGTTCTTACTCTTCTAGATGTGTGTCAGTCTCTGTGATGTGAGATAATATCTCATTGTTGTACAAATGAAATTTTGTTAGAACACAGTTACATGCAGTTATTACTTATTTTTTGTTTCTGTTCACCCAACAATAGCAAAATTTAGTAGTTGTAACAGGTTACGGTCTGCAGTCTACAATATTAGTTCTTTATTTTCTCATCCTTTTATAAAATATTATACTAATCCTTGCTTTCTGAAATGAGTTGTATGAACCAGGGAAATACATCACAATCATTTAGTGTTGAGAAAAAGAGTAATAAGTATGCACATGTAAACTATATGCATATTTCAATGATTTTTCTATGGCATTTTAGACCATGTAATAGCAAAAGCATATATTGATTTAACAATGAAACAGTTTAGTGCTATTTATAAATATGTGTATACAGCATAAGTCTAAGGATATATGCAGAGGTTATGCACTGTGTTCATTAGAGAGTGAGAGTCAAAAGAGTGTAAAAGACCTCTACTCTTTTCCTCAGAATAAAATCTCTAATTATTGTAATGCTAAGTACGTTTGTTAAAACTTTGATCTGGAATATAGACTTTAGTTTTATTAATTTTTCTACTTCCATATATTTGAAATATTTAGTAATTTGGACAGTAAGTTAAAATTGCCTGTTTATTCAGAATCATTTGCTTTATTCCAGACTTTATTTTTTTCATTTGGTCTTTTTCTTAGACCAGATACACAGTCTTTTATGACTATTTTAATGTTAAGTTACTGATCTAGGTTAAAAAAAATTGGAACTAGTCATAACTCTCATTTAATGACCATTTACTGTGTGTCTGGCACTAGCCTAAGCAATTTGTGTTTTGGTAAATTTACTCATTTATATAGTGTATCTCCCATAAAAATGCTAGCATCCAAGAATTTACAAATAAGACAACTAAATCTTCATTATTTATTAAGTCTCTAGTAAAGTGGTAAGTCACCCATATTCTGAAACCACTGCTCTAAAATAATAGAAACTGTGAGGTGGTGTAAAGTAGTTTGGTTGGGAATATTCCAGAAACTACAAACCCAATTTACTGCAATGTCCCAGTTATGCTGCCTGAACTTTACACTATCATCTTAAAACAAAAGTTGAAGGCAATGACCCTTCTCTTCTAAAATTCACAAAAACATGCGTTGGTCTTAAGAACGTCTTATGCTAGCACATTAGATCACCAGAGTTAATATTTCCAAGGAAAATACTAGGTATATGGCTTGGACCAGCCATAAATACTTGACACTAATAAGCTATTGTTCCTAACACCATGAGGGTATATAAGATGAAATTGCTTGTGGCTGGTTTCTAAGTTACATTCACTTAAAAATACCCATCCCACATACATGTGGAAGAAACTGTGGGATAGTTACTGAAGCTTGGGCATTGCAGCCATGAACAATACTGACGCAGATCATTTTCTGAAAAAGACTCAAGAACATCTTAAATGTCTAAGAAGACTCATAAGGCTCCTTCCTACAAGGAGAAGAGGGAACAGCTGATAATAAAGAAAATTATTAATTACTTTTGGGGGAAATACAAAGCATTTTGAAAAGAGCTTAATATGTGAAGATGGGGGACAATTGAGATATAAAATTCAATAGTGATGAATTATACTTAGTAGGCAAAATTTGAAAAGAGACTGAAAAATAGGTGATGTAATGGAAATGCCATCTGCACTTCACTGTTGATTGTAGCACTAATTACAATAGCCAGAAAATGGAAACAACCTAAGTGCTCGAGGACAGACGGCTGCTTAAAGAAACTATGGTACAACTACAGAGTTAGGTAAATAAAGTTATGAAATTTGTTTATAAGAGGATGGACATGGAGAGTATCATGCTGAGTTGAGTTAGAAGGATAGACAGAATGATTGAACTCATTTGTGCAATATAGAATACCTTAATATGAGACTGATGCCCAAGAACAGTGGAAACTTGGGTCAGGAGGATTGATCCATGGTTGTAAGCCTGCCTTAAGTGCTAGGTGAGAAGGCTGTTGGGATGGAGAAGGGGCCACTAGGACAAAGATAGAAATGATCTGGCAAAGAACTGTGTGCTGAAAATAGGTAAAGGTACAAACAAGATAACCTCTCAGTATCTATTGCAAACCACAATGCCTAAAAAGGAAAGAGAGTGAGTGAAAGAGACAGAGAGAGAGAAAGAGAAAAAGTAAAGTGTGTCATAGAGACAGACAGGCTTGGGGAGGTGGCCGGAGGGATACTGGGGACATTGGTGGTAGGAAATGTGCACTAATGGAGGTATGGATGTTGGAACAATGTATGATTGAACCTACCATGAGCAGTTTTGCAACTTTGTATCTCATGGTGATTCAATACCCCCCCACCCTCCAAAGAACTAATTAGAAAAAAAAGGCCTTGTAGGCAGAGGCCCCTCTATGGGTAGAAAGGCCTTGCTCCTCTAAGAAGACCACACATGTTCCGTGTGGCTTCAATTTAGTGACAGAGAGAGGGTGGAGGAAAATGTGCCCAGGGGTAGGTGCCGTTGGTGCCCACTACTTTTCGGTGGAGTGCCCACTTTTTTGATTCTGGTCATAGCTGTCTGGCATATGTAAAGTCAATAGAACCTTTTTTAATTGAAAAACAGTGAGATAGACCATTGCAAGCTGTTCATGACTGGGTTTCATTGCTACAGTGTTCAGTACCCATCGCTGCATCAGTGTACATTTCCCAACACCAATGAACCCAGTTTTCTTCCCAACAATACCCCTCTTCCCTGCAACCTGCAACTATGGCAGGTACTTTCCTTCTCGCTCTTTGTATAGAGTCTTTTTAAGAGAGAGAAAAAAGCATTTGAGTCACATTGTACAAGCACAGTGCTTGATGCTCTGTTAAAAATAAACTGTAAGAACACAAGTAGAATGGGAACGTATTTTATAAATCTGGAAAAAGATGGCGGCTGGCTGGTGCCACAACAATAGAGGAGGAGGTGCTAAGAAGTCATCAGAAATGGATATAATTTAAAAGTGAAGTAAAAACGTTTTATGAAAGGTTGAATGTATGTATGTATGAGAATATGAGAGACCATTCTCAAGTTTTTATCTTATAGAAGGATCACAAAACTGGAAGAATAAAATTGTCATAAACTTAGATGGGCTCAATGTGCATAGGATTTCATTTGGATCATTTTGGCATCGAGTAGGTATTAAACATGCAAGTGGAGATAATTTTGCACATGCACAACTATAAACACACACATTTTGAGTTTAGGATGGACTCAAAGTTTGAGCAAGTTTGGGATATATATGAACATTACCCCACCTCATTCCTCTGATATTACTCTCATTGTTATTCTCTTTAATAATAGAATTTGAGAGAATTTGAGGAGGAATCTTATTTCTTCTTGATCCTATCTTCCTAAAATTGGCACTTTGATTTGAGAAGTAGCAGTTATTTTGATAAAACTTGTTTTTCTCCAAAGGAACTGCCTTGATATTGAAGCATGGACAGTGAGATTAAAATTGTTGGGTGACCACAACATATATGACAGATATATTACTGAAAGCATCTGGTTATTCAAACCTCATGCCATTCAAGACTCATCCTAGCAAAGAATGACAGGTATTTGAGTTTACAAGCAAAGATGGTGGCTCTATCTGACAATAACATAATCACATTTCAAAATTTAATCTTCTCATCTGTGCAGCAAACACTTTCCTCTGTTTCTCCTTATACTCCCACATACATGGCACTTTTGATATCAGCTATATGAATTTTTCCCCCACATTAAGACATTCTCTGCAATACCAGTTGGGTATACTGCAATTCATTTCTATTCTGACATTAATTGAGCTAGCACAAACCTAAGAGGTTAAGGGGCATTCCCACAAAAGTTCTCTCTGCACATTAGATGCTAGTGCATGTCCCAAATTGTCCCCTGTTTTTCTGATCAACTTGTTAAAACAGAAGTTTCCAACATCAAGTTGGATCATTTTCTAGAGTAGTTCACAGAATTTAAGGAAACACTTGTGTGAACTGCTTTACTATAGATGGCTATCATAAAGGATAAACTCTGCCAGTTTGATGAAGAAATATATAAGTTTAAATCAGCAGAGGCTCCAGCACAAGAACTTCTAATAAAGTTGGGGCACAACAGCATCTTAGCTCGTGAATGTATTTCACTAACCCACAAGCTTTCCAAGTTTTATATTTAAGGAAATTTCACAGTAACCAAATTTTTAGTCTCTCTTCCCTTTCTGATGGAAGGTGGAAAGTCCCCAGTTTTTTTTTATTATAGCACCATGAGGTATACAATTACAAAACCCTTGATGACTGGGTTTCAGGCATAAAGTGTTCTAGCACCGTTACTCCACCTGCACATTGCCCAACACCTTCAGTTTTTAAGCATGACTCGGTTCTTGGCGGTCAATGCTTATTCTGAGTATTGCTAGGAGCCCAACGAGAGTTGCCTCTTTAGAACAAAAAACTTTCTAGCCAGGAATTTTCAAGGAATGAAGGAATTCTGTGTCAGGATCAGGTGTCATAGATTAAGATGCCCTTTGTGCTCTTATCACTTAACAAATTGCAAGTGCTTTTAGCAGGTCTGTGCTAGGAACCAGGGGGTAGTGACCTATATATGTTTTTCTTTGCTACAATTTCACACCATCCATTGAAAAATCCTGTTTCCTTGAATTTTAGATGAAGAAAGTAGTGCTTTTAAAAATAGCATTCACATGTAAATTGAAATTTAAACATTGTAAAATCCATATCTACATAAAATGAGCTTGTTTCATAACTTGAAGACATTAAGAAGAGCTTGAGATCAGTTTGTAGATCAGAAATGGTGCTATTCTCTGATCCCTATCTTGGCTTCTCGTAAAGTATTAAAAACTGTATTTTTTTGGCTTCTATCCTGTCAGGCTATTGGAAGTAACCATCACTTGTATCACTTGTCTTCCCATTGTTCATCAATTTGCTCAAGCAGGCACCAATAAGGTCTCCATTAGTGGGAATGAGGTCCATTATTGTTACTGTTTTTGGCTTAACAAATACACTGTGAGTAGCTTGCTAGGCTCTGCCATGGCTCTGGGTTCAATCCCGGGAGGTCTAGTCTTTTTCCATGTCAGATTATTAACCATCCAGGGCCCACAAGTCTGTCTCCTGTCTGCCACCTGACAATATAGCTGGGCACTGCAGCGACACCTGCAACACCTCACAAATAATGCAATAGATCTTTAAAATTATAATGAGGAATACTAATATTGAGTTAAATTGATAGTAATATATGGTAAAATTGCTTGTGCAATATACATCTTTTACTACTACTTAAACATTTACAATACATCAAGAGCCCTAGTGAGCTTTAGTACGGATTCACCACCAGGATCTCACCATTCTACAAGGAAGTGATCATTGATTTCAAAAGAGGGATTCGGCAGGGTGATACTATTTCACAAAACTCTTCAGCACCACCCTCGAGAACGTATGCAACAGAATAGGAAGGAATGGGAGTGAAGATAGTTAGCAACTACAACACCTTTGCTTCGCTGATGACAGTACCTAAAATCAAGAAGGCACACAAAAATTTTGTTTCTTATTTATCACTTGATCACTTGAATCAGGTTATTCATCGATTTGCTCGAGCAGGCACCAGTAACATTTCCATTGGACCCTATCACGTGCCAATGCAGCCCAATGGCATCTGGTTGATTCAGGAATATGAAGAGCCTCAAACCGTTCCTTCAGAGTCTTGACAAGGAAGTCTGACCATATTCAGGGTGGGCGGCCACATGATCTTTTGACATCCCATGGGATCCAGTCGGTAATGGCACTAGTCCAGCGGTCGTATCCAAATCGCATTACATGTCCAGCCCATCTGATTTTCGATGCCTTGGCAAACGAGATAGCGTCCCTGATTCTGGAATAGAGATGGAGGTCGGAACTCCAGATTCCTTCTCTCACTTGAGTGAGGCGTGATATTCCAAGAATAGCTCTTTTGTTTCCTCTCTGGGAGACCCAAATAGCATTCTCATCCTGCTTTTGTAGGGCCCAGGTCTCTGAGGCATATGTTAATGCAGAGAGAATGGTGGAGTCAAAGAGATGTGCCCAGAGCCGGAAGTTCTTTGTCCTTTTAGCTATTTCTTCGAATGCCTTTGAAGGCATTCCATGCTGTTCTCTTCCTCCTGCACAGCTCAGGATTTAGGTCATTCATCATGTTACTTCTCTACGTAGGTACACATAACTGCTATATTCAGAGATGTTGTTCCATTGAGAGTGAATGGGGCCTCTGGAACTAGTTCATCTTTCAAAAACATAATTTTCTTTAGATTCAGCTGTATACATATCTTTCCACATTCTCGGTTGAAGTCAGCCAGCATTTGTGCCGCTTGGCTAATATTTGGTGTTATTAGAACGATATCATCAGCGAAGCGGAGGTGGTGTAGTTGCCAACCATCTATCTTCACTCCCATTCCTTCCCCATTCTAATTGTTGCATGCTGTTCTCGAGGGTGGCGCTGAAAGGTTTTGGTGAAATGGTATCACCCTGTCGAACCCCTCTTTTGACATCAATGATCATTTCCCTTGTAGAATAGCGAGATCCTGGTGGTGAATCCGTAATACAGCACACGAAGGATCTTGATGTATTGGGTTCGAAAACCCTGTTTGATTAGGGCTTCGATGACTGCTTCAGTCTCCACAGAATCAAAGGCTTTCTTTAAATCAATGCACATGACACAGAGCAGCATCTTGTACTCCCTACAAACCTCAATGAGCTTGGTTACTTGTGGATATGGTCGATTGTGCTGAATCCTTTCCGGAAGCCAGCTTGCTCCCATGGTTGTCCTTCATGTAGTGTTCTGCCAATCCTGTTCAGGATGACTCGTGTAAACAGCTTGTAGATGACAGACAACAGGCATATGGGGCGATAATTGCCTATGTCGTGAATGTCTCCCTTCTTGAACAGTAGAACTGTCCTGCTGGTTTTCCATTGGGAGGGCACCTTGCATTCAGACAGGTAGCAGGTGAAGAGCTGAGCTAGTGTACTGATGAGTACCGATGGCAGATTCTTCAGGTGTTCAGTTCTGACTTTGTCTGGGCCTGGTGCTGACCCCTTCTTTACCAACAAAATGGCATGTCGGATTTCAGAAGGGAGAATGTTGGGAATGACATATCCATCCTGTGGAATTTGGTATGTGGCAGGTGGACTTGGCTATCAAAGAGATATGAGTAGAAGTCCTGGATAATCTTCTCCATTGCCTTTCTGGAAGATGTGATAGATCCATCAGGGTATCAGAGGGCAGTCATCTTTGTCTTATAGTTGGCGAAGGACAGGCAGGTGGTGTGAATGCTTTTGCCGGCTTCTGCTGCATCTTCCAGTATTTCTGCTCTTCTCTCTTTGAGGTCTTTTTTTTGTCGCTTCTCTGCACTGTTTAGCAAGCTTGGACGTTAGCATTTGGTCTCCTGAGGCTCGCACCTTGCCACGTTGGCGAATGAGCTTGAGATTTTCTGAAGACAGGCGTCCTTTTTGTGTCCCTCTCTCTCTCGGTATTCTTCGCACAATCATGGAGGTGCGGAACTTGCCGGTTGTATTCTTCATCGATGTCGGTCAATGATGGTATCTTCCCATGTTGCTGCAATGGTGCCAAAGAGTTTCCAGTTGGTGGTCGTTCTCGGAGTTCTCTTCTTAAACTTTGCAGCCTTTTCTCCCTGTTGCGTGAAGTAGAATTTTGCATGAAGAAGACGGTGGTCCAATCCTGTTTGGAATTTGGGGAGGACAGCAACATCGGTCAGACAAAACCGTCGATTGAAGATAATGTGGTCAATTTCATTGTGGAACTGTCTGCCAGGAGATTCCCCATGTCCAACGTTTTGTTTCAGCCTTCTGGAACAGTGAGTTCCCATGAATGGTCTTGGTGGACATGATGAACTCAGATAGTCTCTCACCCTGTTTGTTCCATTCTAGGCCATGGGTCCTGATGTGGAGTTCTTCAGCCGATCTTCTCGGTCCTATCTTGGTATTAAAATCAACAATTATTACTTTGTAGAAGGTGTGATCTTTTTTATAGAACTCCTCCAGTTCCATGTAGAATTTCTCAATTTCATCTTACTTGTATGTGGGTGTTGGTAAGTAGACAATGAAGATAGAAATTGCTGACAGTGGGCCACATCTCTTCAAGTGTAATCGTCCTATCCAGTTTGTTAGGCATTCAAATGAATCAATGTTGATGGCCATGTTCATGTTGACAAGAACACCAATGCTACCGATGCCTCTTTGTTTGCATGTTCCAAGGAACAATTCTTCTCTGGTGTCAAATACAGCATGATGTGACTGACACCTCCTCATCTTAGTCAGACCAATAATGTCGTACTTGATCTTTTGCGCTTGCACCATCAGATCCTCAATATATGCTCCCGATGCCAGTGTATGTGCATTGAAAGTACAGACAGTCATTTTAGTCCTTCTTCGTTTTGGCAGCTTAGGATGGCCATTAAATTTAATCAGGCAGTGCCTGTTTGCCTTTCTTACTGCTGCCGTATTAAGAGCTCTTTCGGGTCAGGAAAATAAACATTTTTGTTACTGGTTTTGGCATATTGGACAACTTGCCAGGCTCTGACTTTCGGGCGCTATACTCTCATTACTTTGTGGGGCTCTCTCAGAGGGGTGGGTATAATATTCATGGTAATTTGGAGGTAAATCAGCGGGGCTGCATAGCAACCACGCACAATGGGGAAAGCTGGTTTCTGCTCTGTCGGGTGTATCTGTGTTTGTGGCTCAAGCATTCCTGGGCTTGAAATACTCTCCTCTGCAGGGCGGGTCTCTGCAGGGTGGGTCCCTGCAGGGGTGGATCCTTGTAGGCTGGGTTTCTGACAAACTGGGCTGGAGATTGGCTTAATCTCTTGGTTGGTGCTGGGGAGTGTGGATGGTGTAGATCGCTGCCAGCAAGGTGTGGGGGGGTTTCTCTGGGCTCTTTCAAGTATCCATCAGGATGGTGGACTTGGGTCGGAAGTCGCTCTCGTGGTCCATGGAATGCAGGGGGTTCAACGGAAAAGCTGTTTTCTGCTCTGCCGGGTGTATCTGTCTTATTTATGTTTTTCTATATTCAATTGCTTATTTGGGGAGTTTTTGGTTTTATTTTTAAGTTTTACGTCCACAAACGGTGCTTCTCAGGGTCCCTGCCTGTGGTCACGGATCATTCCCAGCAGTGCTGGATTATAATGTGAGGTGCTGGGGATCAAGCCAGGGTCAGCCACCTCAAAGGCAAGTGCCTTAACTTGCTGTAATGGTTCTACAAACTTATTCTGGTTTTCTGAATAGATATGTCAAGCTCAAAGTGTCTATATGTCAAAACTGAGTTTCCCTTTCCTTGATGATGGGTTCTTATATTAAATTGTGATACAACCCTGATGATTCTATTTGGAGAATGCATTGACTTAAACCTCATAAAATCTATCACTGCCATTGGTCTGAGCTACCTGAAAAATCTAACAAATAAAATTTTTGACATGTAGTAACATGGATTTTATAACTGATTACCTATTAGACATTAAGGAATTTGTTACATTGGGAAAGATGAAAGGTATCAACTGTTTGGTAATTGGTAGGAGTTTTGTCTTGGAGAAAATATATGATATATAAATGTTGATTTAAAAGTTAGTAGACCAGAAACCTATAGAATGTTCCACATCAATATCAGTCAATCAAAATTCAAAAACATTTTAGAAAGGAATAATATTTGTTTTATTGTCCCTCTTAGAAAAATGTATTTGAGTATCTGAGAATTAAGCACCATAGTTTTTGTCTTATAATTTAATTTACAGCACTTTGCAAATGCTGTGTTTTGCTGAAACATGAGTGGACGCTAAGTGGGATGGATTTTTATTGCACTCTTGGCACACACCCTGCACTTTGTAAATTAATTAGTCTGTTTTTCAGTTTTGTTTTTAAGAAGTAATTGTTTGCAGCTGTCTGCTGTGGCACTTATCTCCCTTCTGGAAGCTTCATTTTGATGCTTTTAAAAATGAGTTCTGAGAAGAGGGCAGATTCTGTATTCTGCCACTTTTTTTAACCAGTGAAGAGATTTCCAAAAGAATCAGAGGTGAGACATTCTTTGTGATCAGGATGGATTTCTTTTTATTCGTTTCACTTTTGTCCAGAGAATGGAGCAATTCATAGGTCATAACATCTCTGGAGCTTCAGCCATTGATCAAGTGAATTTAAACAATCTCTTAAATAAATTACCAACATCCTACTTTCTTTGGCAAGAGTCAAATCTTAGTGCAACTCATTAGGAATACGCTCCATAATTCATCTAATGCATCTAGCAGTTTGGAACATCACTTTCAAGTTTTGTTAATTTTTGGCTTCTCGTCATTGATCAGTTGTTTTCTCATTTAGTTTCCCATCAGGAGAGACAAATGCTTCTGTATCACTGATGAAGCTAATTTCGAGGATGGAACTCCTCAAAACACCAGGACGTATAATTATCCAGAAGAGTGAAAAATGGCAGAAGGAAAAAACAATGCTAAAGCAGATTTGAAGGGGTTCTCTGGGGACCAGTTTGGTAGAGAAAAGATATCACTACTAATCTCCTCTAGAGTTCTGAATGATCAGAGCTGAAACTTCCTCAAAATGTTCTGTACATAATTCCAAATAAGTTTTTTTTCTCTGATAAATGTCCCTCAGGCCTTTATAAATAAATGAAAAGAATTATCCTTAATTTGATAGTGGTAAAAAACAGTTAAGGGACCTGGAATCAAATATACTTTTGTATATCCAGGTATCAGCAAACTTATTTCATTCACTCTTTGAGCCTATTTTCTCATCTTTAATTTAGGAAAATGCTAATACAATACTACAATGCAGTGTATAATTAAGATATAGATATTATATATATATGTATATCTTAGTAACACAGTATATCTGTGTATAGTGTGTAGCATATTCACACAGATGTTAATGACCTTCATAAATATGAGTATTTATCTGTAGTAGAATTCTAAAAATATTCTAAAAGTGGGCCTCTACAGTTGCCTTGGCTAGGAAATTAATAAGATGTACAGTTTAAAGAATAGCGATGATTTGAATACAGTGCCTACTGCTGTGTCTGTCTTTTTTTCACTCATAATGTTTTGGATTATTTCTAATATTTATATCTCAGATATTTATATTAACAATTTTATAGTTGAGAGTCCATTAAAGATAATTCTTACATTTCTTTCGTTTCTCTTTCAGTTAAAATCACTTGATCACTTGATCACTTGAATCCCAGTATTCATCATTTGCTCGAGCAGGCACCAGTAACATTTCCATTGGACCCTATCACGTGCCAATGTAGTCCAATGGCATCTGGTTGATTCAGGAATATGAAGAGCCTCAAACCGTTCCCTCAGGGTCTTGACAAGGAAGTCTGACCATCTTGTAGGTGGGCGGCCACATGATATTTTGACATCCCGTGGGATCCAGTCGGGATCATCATGCGACAATTAGAATGGGAAGGAATGGGAGTGAAGATAGATGGTCGGCAACTACACCACCTCCGCTTCGCTGATGACATCATTCTAATAACACCAAATATTAGCCAAGCGGCAAAAATGCTGGCTGACTTCGACCGAGAATGTGGAAAGATAGGTCTACAGCTGAATCTAAAGAAAACTATGTTTATGAAAAATGAAGTAGTTCCAGAGGCCACATTAACTCTCAATGGAACAGACATCTCTGAATGCAGCAGTTATGTGTACCTAGGTTGAGAAGTCAACATGATGAACGACCTAAATCCTGATCTGTGCAGAAGGAAGAGAGCAGCATGGATTGCCTTCAAAGGCATCGAAGAAATAGCTAAAAGGACAAGGAACCTCCAGCTCCGGGCACATCTCTTTGACTCCACCGTTCTCCCTGCATTAACATACGCCTCAGAGACCTGGGTCCTACAAAAGCAGGATGAGAATGCTATTCGGGTCTCCCAGAGAGGAATCGAAAGAGCTATGCTTGGAATATCACGCCTCACTCAAGTGAGAGAAGGAATCCAAGTTCCGACCTCCATCGCTATTCCAGAATCAGGGATGCTGTCTCGTTTGTCAAGGCATCAAAAATCAGATGGGCTGGACATGTAATGCGATTTGGAGACAACCGCTGGACTAGAGCCGTTACCGACTTCAGTTAAAATACTTTTTCATATTTTTTCTTCTCTGTTGACACTATATTTAAGGTGACAGAACTTTTAGGACATAATATCCTCCTAAATCATCATCTTCCAAGAAGATTATAGTTTATTAGTTATTTGACTTTGGAATATTAGAAGGGGTAGTATCTCCATCGAATTAAGTCACCTTAAATTGACACAGCTTTACTTTTTCCTCCCTGAAGTATGATTTTATTGTTTATTTATTTATTTTATTTAAATTTTATTATACCACTGTGAGATATAGTTACAAAAGTGGGGTTTCAGTGTTCCACCAGTGCCCATTTCCCACTACCAATGTCCCCTGATTCCCACCTCTCCATCCTGCATCTATGGCAGGTAATTTTCACTTTTCTCTCTCTCTCCCTCTCTCTCTTTCTTTCTCTTTTTCCTCTCTCTCCCTCCCTTCTCTTACACACTGTGACTTGCAGTATGGGAATGTTGACTGCTCCAGCCTTTTCGGAAAATACGGACATTCTAGAAATTGACTAGAAATTGACTAGAAATTGAGCTCCCGTTTGACCCAGACATACCACTTTTGGGAATATACCTTGTGAGATCAAAATCACACAGTGGAAACACTATCTACTTTTCTATGTTCATAGCAGCACTATTCACAATAGCCAGAATGTGGAAACAATCAAAGTGCCTGAGAACAGATGACTGGATAAAGAAGCTTTGGTACATCTACACAATGGAATACTATGGCAGCTGTTAGGAAAAACAAAGTTATGAAATTTGCCTATAAATGGATGGACATGGAGAGGATCATACTTAGTGAAAGTAGCCAGAGGGGAAAGGACAGATATAGAATGACTGCATTTATTTGGGGATATAAAAATTAGCATGATACCAATATCCAAGGCCAAACAGAACATGCATCAGGAGGCCTTATCAGTGGGTATAACCTACTGCAAATTGAAACAGCTTTTGAGGGGGACTTAATGCAAACCTCTTCTTGGGTATCTTCCCATGCTGGCATAACTTCTCTGGATTCAGAGGAACAGAACTACATTGGGATCTGAATACAAAAACACAGAGACTGTGTCAATGGTGGTTTAACATTTTCTATTTTTCTAAATCTTTTCAAGTGCTAGCCCCAAACTTGTCATTATTTGTGTTTTTGTCTTGTTTGATTTTGTGTGATATTTTCCCCTTTTTTGGTTTAATGATAGGTGTCATAGTTCTAAAAGTCAAATAGTGCTACTACATTGATAATGTTGAAAATAGCAGTAATCTATATACTACCTTTCTACCTAGGAGTCTCTATCCAGAGATAACTAGTCTGAATTATTTTTACACTCTCATGTTTGTCTCAATTTTTCATAATTTGTTCATATTGATTTTCACATTACATAGGCTCAGGTTACTTTCTAATCCCAGCACCCATCATTCTAATAATTTCCAACATAATTTCTGATTGAAACGTGTATCCTTCAGAAGAAGTAGCAAAACTTCCGATTGATCTTTAAACTTCCCTCAATTTTCTGTAGAATCTCTTTCTCAAGCACTTGTTATTAAGATTTTAAGCTTTCCGAATTACTTTTGTCACGGCCTGGCCCTTCCTACCATTCTTACCACTTAAATTTTTTGTTTTAGTTTTATGAAATTTCTTTAGCAGTATTTAAATTAGTTTCTCCTTTTTTATATTTTAATTTCAAGTCTCTCTTATTTGTTGTCTTTTTAAATAGAAATGTGTTCATTATTTGGGGGGTCAAGCATCTACTTCCTGAAAATATTTTTTAAAGTTTTCTTTCTCTACACAGATATCAACACTTTATTTAGTTGCATTCTTCATTTTATGCATGTGTGTGTACATGCATGTGTGTATCTTCCTGTATTTCTGAAATTGGTGATTATTCACTCGAAATTCATTATCTCATTCTTCCACTTTATTCAGCACAGAGAAAATACTCGATAACCAGTCTACTGACTAAAGATTGCTTTAAGAAAATTATCATACACATACACACACGTGTGTGTCTGTCTCTGTGTTTCTGTATATATATAAAATATATAATATATAATATATACAACATATACATATATAACATATAATATATAATAGGTAATAGGTAATATATTATATAATATTATATATATTTGTTCTGGCCAATACATGGTAAGGTGGCATGTTATAGAACAGTTATTTTCTACACCAGTTTGTAGGCTCGTGCTGGTCCATAGATATTCCTTGCTGGTCTTTGTGAAATTCATTGTACTTTATACATGATAAGCCTGGATCATGTAGCAGAGAGCATCAGCTCAGCACTGCCACAATGTTGAGTGAAAGATGTGGTGTATGTGATGTGTCTACATTGTTTTTCCATTCTACATGTGCCTAGTTGTTTGCTGGTAACAATTTTAGTATGGTATCCAACATGGTGTATTGCTTGCAAATATTGTGTTTTTGTATCTCAAAAAGCAAGTTATCTCTTGATCACTGTACTGAAAACTGTAAAGCCCTGTGAACCTGAGACAAAACTTAGCTTTTGCTTTTCACTGTCTAAGCAAGAAAATACTTAGGAGAGAAATAGTGATGACACCCAAAGTAAGCCAATACAAGTCTTCTAGGTCTAATAGAAGTAGGAGGGCTTGCTTTTCACTGAAGTCCCTGGTAGTCAGCTATCACCATGTTCTCGGTATGTGTATATTTTGTAATTCTGCCTAGTGGTGCATGAAACATGCCACACTGACTTGCCACTTGGACTCCAGGCATAGAGATCATATAGATAAGCCACAGTTCCTACAGACAAGCCACTGGATTTCTGTGAAAGATCACACATTCAGATGAAAAGTCAGCTGAAGTTATGACATCTGAAAATGAAGGGAGTGGCAAGTCACTGCTTCCAATCTCTTACTGCTCTTTGAAACTGGAAAAGGAAAAAGCATTCACCATGGGTAATGAGTAAGGAAACCCTTGAATCTTAGGTACCTTCAGGAAATTCTGGCTTCTTCAAGTCTCAAAAATTAGAGGCTCTACAACTTTGTAATTCCACCTTTCTGAGAATTGTTAACAATGCAACTTAAATCGAACATTTGTAGAGGGTGTAGAAAAATGGGGGGAGGTTCTGTGCTTCAATCAATTGATATAAGTAACCATGCAATAGTACTTTGAGATAGAGGTAGAGTAAAGATTAAGACTGGAAAGACTCTCATCATTGATAGTCAATATAGTACTGGAAGTACTTGCCATAGCAGTTAGGCAAGAAAAAGACATCAAGGGCATCCAGACAGGAAAGGAAGAATTCAAGCTTTCGCTATTTGCAGATGACATGATACTATACTTAGAAAATCCTAAAGAATCTGCAAAAAAGTTCCTGAAAATAATTGATTTGTAAAGTGGCAGGTTTCAAAATCAATACCTAGAAGTCAGTGGTTTTCCTATATACAAATAATGAAAGAGAAGAGAGAAATAGAAAAACAATTCTATTCCCAATTGAGCCTCAGACAATCAAGTACCTTAGAATCAGTCTAACTAAAGAGGTGAAGACATGTATAAGGAAAACTACTAAACAATACTTCAAGAAACAAATAAGGATACAAGAATATTGAAACACATACACTGCTCATAGATTGGGAGAATTAAGATTGTCAAAATGGCAATATTCCCCAAAGCATTATACAGAGTCAATATGGTACCTATAATGATGTGCATAACATTTTTCAAAGATATAGACCAAACACTCTTGAAATTTCTATGGAACAATAAACCCCAATGAATAACTAAAGCAATCCTTGGTAAAAGATGAGAGGCATCACCTTCTCCAACTTCAATCTGTATTACAAGTTGTTGTAATTAAAACAGACCCAATGATCAATGGAGCATAATTGAAATCCTGTCACAATCCTCAAATATATGATCACCTAATCTTTGATAAAGGAGCAAGAAATATAAAATTGGGGCGAGAAAAGTCTCTTCACAATTGGTGCTGAGAAAACTGAACAGCTACATGGAGAAAAAAAAGAATTCAGATCTCTTTCTAGCACCAGGCACAAAAGTCAGATCAAAATGGAAAAAAGAGATCTTAATATCAGATCTGAATTCATAAGATACATGAAGAAAAATGTTGCATACCCCTCCATGACATTGAAGCTAAAGATCCATTAAAGGACGAAATACCACTAACCCAGGAGTGGAAACAAAGATAAACAAATGGGATTATATTAAGTTTAGAAGCTCCTATACCTTAAAATAAATAGTGACAGAGATATAAAGACAGCCTATAGATTGGAAAAAAAATATTTACCCAATATTCATCTGATGATGGGTTACAATCCGAGATATGTAACGCACTGGCAGAACTTTCCAAGTAAAAACACCCATCTAAACCCATCAAAAATGGGGAGAAATGGGGAGAAGAAATAAACAGAGACATCCTCAAAGAAGAAATACAAAAGGCAAAATGGCACACAGAAAAAAAAACACTTAACTACATCAGAGAGATGCCAACCAAAACAACTATGAGATATCCTCATACCACAGAGATTAGACACTTCAAAAAAAAACCAAGAGTAACTAGTGCTGGCGTGGATGCAGGGAGAAAGGGATTCCCATTCATTGTTGGTGGAAATGCCAACTAGTTCAGACTTTTGGAAAACTATTTGGACATTCCTCAAAAAGCTTCCATATAACCCAGAATACCACTTCTGGGAATATATCCTAGGGGTCTAAAATGCCCAATAGAAATGGCATCTGCATATTTATGTCCCTTGCAACACTATCACAATAACCTGTTATAAAATAGTTAGGCAGTTTCTTTAAGTACAAAAATCTACCCTGGTAGAACCTTTATTAAATGACCACTTTATGGCCAAGCTTTCTGCATATTTAGACTTTTCAAGGAACTCAGTAATTCTCTGCAGAGTGTTTGTAGATATATTTATACTGATACAAATATACATTAAAAAGAAGTTTTTGGAAAAATAATGTCATATACAAGGGGAAATATATGAAAGTTTCTACATTTGCAAGAATGTTTGCTACTAATATTAGCTGAATATTTAGTATGAATACTGATGCCATTCTAGTATTAAAACATAAAATGCATTTAAGGCTATAGGTTCAAACCTACAATGATTATTACTCATAAAAAAGCAGATACTGGGGGCCGGAGCGATAGCATAGTGGGTAGGGCGTTTGCCTTGCACGTGGCCTACCCGGGTTCAATCCTATCCCCTATGGTCCCCTGAGTAATTCCTGAGCAAAGAGCCAGGAGTAACCCCTGAGTGTTGCCAGGTGTGACCCAAAAAGCAAAAAAAAAAAAAGTAGATATTAGTAATAATAACCTCTAAATAAGTGTTTCACAAAGAAGATGCTACATAACCCACTTAGGGAACTGGATGCATCCAAGGGGGGATTTTGGAACCTCTTTCCTAGCTTAATAACTCCCTCTTGTCAGATGTCTGCTCATGTGCCATTAGCCCTCATGACAAAGAAAGCATGATCGAAGTTGTCCTCTGTTCTCTAGTATTCAAACATAAAATGCAATCACGGTGTCATGAATCTCCCTGGAAAAAGAACACTCATCTCTGCTCCAGAGCTATTGAGTTGCTGTTTATGTTTACTAATGTATGTGAGAAGACTTTTTTAGTGACAGAAACCAGACAAATTGAATGTATGTCGGAGCTGACTTTGTCTCTGCATTGCTGCAACCATGGTGATTCTGTATTGTTGCAAAGCAGCAGCAGCAGCATGTTTTACACTGTCATTTAACTTAAATAATTGCCTTTTTGAAAGTTCAAAATATTATTTGCATTTTGTTTGCTGTCATTTTATGGTTATATTAAACCTTGAATTTTTCTATGATATTGCATTTAAAAATTAGTATAGAAAATCGCTTGTATCACTTGTCTTCCTGATGTTTTTCGATTTGCTCCAGTGAGCACCAGTAACATTTCCATATGTCCTGTCACATGCTAGTGTAGTCCAAGGGCCTCTGCTCACACCAGGAACACGAAGAGCCTCAGACCATTCCTTCAGGTCATGGGAATGAGGTCTATAATTATTACTGGTTTTTGGCATATCGAATATGACACAGGTAGCTTGCCAGGCTCTGCCGTGGGGTGGGATACTCCCAGTAGTAGGCTCTCATCTTGTGCATATACTGATGAACCGCAACAGGGAGAGATTGGCTTTTCTCTTTGGTGGAGCTCAGACGAGCTGTGGAGTCCAGATGTTGAAAATGGCGGCCTTCATGCTGCGGGGGTTCCTCTGGCTTCTTGCGAGGCTCTATTGACATGGCAGGCTACGGCTAGAGCTCACCTTCCTCCCGGATGCCTCATGATCAGCTGAGCACAGGGAGAGTCAGTAGCAGCTCTTCCCTGTGTATCATGTATCGCTTCCAGGGCTTTTTTTTCTCTCAGTCTAATTTTCTATGTCTGATTAGAAGTCTATGAAATGTTTCCTATTTTCACTAGTCCAAGGTACAAAAAAGTTAGAAAAATTCCTGTTTCAGAGGACTTCTAGGGAAAACCTATAAAACTTGCTTAAGAGTCAATTCATTTAGGGATTGACCTTTTGCCCTTTTTCCTTTGTACTGTTTGGAGTTGGATGTAATGGCTGGAACTCCAGTAGCCATTGTGAACCATGATATTAGCTGAAGTCAAAAAGAAGCTAAGTTCTGCTTAATGAAAGAGCTTCTGTAGTGTTCACTGAAGGAGCTTGTGTCCTTGATGACTTTGAACTATAAAACCCATCCTGGGATACCTACTTTCAGATATCTTTTAACATGAAACGTTATTAATTCCCACTTATATTTTAGACATTTTTATTTTTAGATAATTGTTACATGCAGTCAATCCAGTCTGTCTTCCTTTGAGAGTTTTCCATAGATGTCAGGTGATCCTTGGAGATCTAATTATATATTATATAAAGTACTAAAAGCTTGATTAGGAGCATGTATGAAAAAAGACTTGTCAAGCCATTGTATTCCACTAGAGTGTTTTATCTGGAAGTTAGTAAGCTGCGTTTTTAATGGGGACGTCTGTTGATATTTCTCTTGGGCTACTCCATTTCTGTAGAAAATATTTCTAGTCACCAGCTCAGTATTTGTAAGTCTGTAAGGCAGCAAGCAGTAGCAAGGAGAAAGGATGGCAACCTTCCTATTAATAGTGTAGCTGTTTCCTGAATTCTCTTTCTCAATATAAAGTCTTCCAAATAGAAACTTCTCAATATCTTGAAAGGAAAGACTTTCCTTTGTTCTTGGTTGTGACGATAGTTGTCATTTCATGCTGAGGATGTAAGAAAAGAGGATTTAAGTACATTCATAGACATTACACCAATCTCCTTTTTTCTGCTTTATCATTCCACTGGTGGCTCTGATTTATGAAAGATTGTAGGTCTGCCGCCAGAATTTTCTCACATTTTACTGTGACTTTTCTCAGGCTTGTATATTCTTGTATCTCCTTTAAGCTAAGTCATTTCCTACCACTCCATCCTTTTTCATCATTCTCTGCCTTGTTGGTACCATTTTCCTTGTCTTCATGAGTATACCCCACTTTTTAATCACTTATAGTAAACTGGCAATAGAGACATGCTTGATGTTATCTTGTGGGAAAATACTATTTTATGGAAACATTTGCTCAGACATTTATCAATATAGAATCTCACCTGACACATTTTAACTTTCAGTTTCATGGAATCTTTCTGAACTACTTTATTTTTTTTATTACCCAGAAGACATTAATATGTCCCTTGAATACCACGATTTCTCTGTGCACTGCACCTTTCTAGGGTAATGTTACATAAGTTAGGGACTCAGGGCCTTAATGGCTAGAACTCTTTGTTCCAGTAAATATTCCAAAATCTTTGAATAGTCCATATCCCACTGCTTAGCCTTAACATCTAGTCCTGAGGTCCTAGTCTCTCTATATACCTTTTAAAAAATTATGCCCTCTTTTTTCAGTCTTTTTCTCTTTCAATCTCTTAGTACTTACTTATGCTGAAGATAAGGGCGTTCTGAGATGGGTTCAGATCCATTTCCTGTTTTAGAGAAGTTTATAGAAATAGGAGAAAGAGAGATAGAGAAGGAGAAAGGGAGAGAGATAGAGATAGAGAGAAAGAGAGACAGACAGACAGACAGACAAACAGACAGACAGACAGACAGAGAAACAAACCTCTCCATAGGGGTAAAAGCTGAGAGAACATCTCAGATTTAGTTGTAAGCAAATCTTCAACAGAGGAAGTGCCCCATTTCCTTTTTGTAACTACCTTTCTTTGAAGTGGGTACTATTTCTGAGGCTGCACTGAGCTCATCTAAATTGATGACTCCTTTAGACACTGATTCTAGCACTAAGGGGCTGCATCTGATCTTTGGTACCTTCTCTTGTCACTACCAAAGAGTATAGTCTTTGGTTTGAACAAAGGAAAAAGGAAAAGAGAATAAATTTGTCTTACTTAGATAGTTTCATGTTCTCATATTTTCTTCTAGGATTCACTTAGGCTCTTAAAAATATCATGCATTTAATCACTTGATCACTTGATCATTTAAATCCCATTATTCATCGATTTGCTAGAGCAGGTGCCAATAATATTTTCATTTGACCCTATTATGTGCCAATGTAGCCCAATAGCATTTAATAGTCCTCTTTTTGTACCATTTCTCCTTATACGATCAATTTATTTTCTAAAGGATTAGTCTGATTTTAGGAACACCATCCCATATATGTTTATCATAGTGTAGCAGCTATTGTGTACTTCTTAGTAACCACAAATCTGTTTTTTTCTCAGCAACTTGACTCTTGTAGATAAAATGAATTGTGTTGCCACTGAATGTACAATACCCATTTAGTATATCAAATAATCTGATTACTTGGCTGTATCTGTTTTCATTTCCAAGGGAACTGCTGATAGATATCACTTTTGACAATGGGAGAAGGTATGGGTAAGGAATCTTGAGAAGATGTATCACTTACTTATAGTATAATTCCGGGCATTTCACTGCAAAATTTCTTATTTAATTCACAAGTATACTAGTTGGCTAAGAATCAACTCCCTAGATTGGGCATGACTAACGGTATATGTTCCAGGCATTTTCCTCCTAGGGCCAAGTGATTATTAAAAGAATGTTCTGCTTATGGCCTGACAGGATAGCAGAACTGCAGATACAACCATTCAAATACTTTTGTTACTTTCCCATTGGAAAAAGCATATTACATGTGTAAGTGCCAAGTCAAGGTAATGAAAGTATAAGCTCCTACTGATATGAGGAGGGAGCACGCATCAGTGTTTTTAATCTACATTTTTTGTGGAGGTTTGGCGGGGTGGGGGAGTGGAACATTTTCGAAATCTCAATATGTGCAACTCAATAATTTACTATAGTTCAAACAGGAAAAAAGCAGAGTTTGGATTTAAGTCTGAATATTACCAGAATTTGTGTTTTACCACCACACCACTAGTGGTAATTCATCTTCAGATTTTCAGAAGAAAGTAATGTGAAAGTAAAGATGGCTTAATAGACCTCTGAAAAAATTTAACAGCCTTGTCTGAAATCCTTAATGTCATCACTAGTGGCTTAAGTGCTTAGAAAGTTAAAAAGTGACAGGATAAAAAATCCTCCTTTCTCTCTCTTCTATCTCCCACACCAATGTGAAATAATAAACAAAGATAGCATTTGCTAAAATTTTGTTTAATTATCCAGGAGTTTGATGGGTGAAAACGTTTCATAATTTATAAGCCAATTCTTGTTTAGTCAAATTAGGTCTTTAATTCTTGCATATTATAGCAACTATAAAATACAATTACATGTTACATAGGAAACAAACTCATAAAACAAAATGAACTAATCAATATAGCTCTTTCCCCATACAATTCTGTTTGCTATTTTAATGAGCCAAATTCCAAAACTAAGAATCAATATCCATTTTAGTCTTTTAAGGAAGAAATAGTGGTCACATCTTGTTATAATGGTATTATAAACACAAAATTCTCTGTATCTTGTTTATCTAGGACCTAGATGGCAGCCCATGACAATAGTACTTGGTTGATCTCATTACAGCAACATTTGCTACCACAAATAATTTAGCAGTCACACATTTATCTATGTCAAAATCTTTCACTCTGATAGAGAAAAACCATGAAGTCAGTGGAAAGACAGCTTTAGCTCTCTAACTTACAAAATTGGAGCCTCTCCAGAGGATATTCTGAGAGTAATATGGGCCCTCAGGCACAATTGTAACAGTTTTTCTAGTCTAGCAAACTGGGAGAGGAAGAATATTTTAGTAGGTAAGCACAGCACTAAAAGTCCAGGTATCAAATAATGAGGAGCAGAAAATTCTTTGGTGTACCTACTATGTGGGAGAAAGATAGAGGTAGGAAGAGAAAGTAAGAAGGGAAAGAAAAGGAAGAAAGGAAGGTTGGAGGAGGAGTGGAGGCAGGAAGCCAAGATGGCAGGAAGGAAGGGAAAGAGAAAGGCAAGCAAAGAGAACGAGAAGGTAAGAGCAGTGCTCTGTAATTTTCTAGATTTACTGATCGCTTCTACCTGCCCCCTTGAGGTGTGACAGTTGTGGCTGCGGTGGCCAGCTGCATCAGCAAGTGGCAGACACAAGACAAACTTGTCTACACCCACGGCTCTGCCCCGTGGGCCCTGAATGGTTGATGTTCTGACATAGAAAAGACTGGGCCCCTGGGATGAACCCAGAGCCATGGCAGAACCTGGCAAGCTACCCAGGGTGTATTTGATATGCCAAAAACAGTAGAAATAAACCTCATTCCCAATGAATGGAGATGTAGTACTGGCAACTGCTGGAGCAAATCAATGAACAACAGGAAGAGAAGTGAGAAGTGACTGATCTCATAGAGAGCCATGTGAGTGCTGAGTTGAGAATTTGATAATGCATCTGAATGTATTTGAACCTTGGAAAATAAAACAGTCCCGATTTACTCTCTGACTTCTCAGGTTCTATAAGTTTCTATAGCAATAGAAATGTCCTATTCCAACATAGTAGTCATGACTGTCAAGCACTTTTTAATGTTATATATTATTATTATCATTTTGTCTTTTTTTAGGTCACATTCAGCAATGCTCAGGGCTTTGCTCTCAGGAATTACTGACGGCATATTCAGGGGACTGAGATGCCAGGGGTTGAATCCCAGTCAGCTATTTGTGTAGGCAAACAACCTACCCACAGTACTATCATTCTGGCCCTATCAGTTGTCACTTGTCTTCCGATTGTTCATCAATTTGCTCGAGCGGGCACCAGTAACGTCTCCATTTGTTGGGAATGAGGTCCATTATTGTTACTGTTTTTCACAGATCAAATACACCACAGGTAGCTTGTCAGGCTCTGTTGTGGCTCTGGATTAAACCCAGGGGGCCCAGTCTTTTTCTATGTCAAACCATCAACCATCCAAGGCCCACAGGGCAGAGCCCTGGTGTAGGGGGTGCTCCGCCGGGGTCCCCGACAGTGCCAGGAAGCGAAGTTCCCTTCTACCTCCGAAGCTGGCGAGGAACGGATGAAAACTCAGGAATCCGATGCAGTTTTAAAAGGCTTTACTTATCACAGGTTCAGGCATACAAATCAGCAAAAGGAAAAACCCGATGCTTAGGATTCCAGGCTAGAACCCCAGCCACGTGTAGGCCAAGATAGCGACCACCACGTGTAAAAGCTTCCAAGGGGAATGCACGCTCACAAGGACAGAGATCCCACAAGGAAGAAGAAAACGAGAGCGGGAACCGGCTAGTTTATATCCCTGTAACTCAGACCTTCCTCCCACTGTTATGGAAAGCAGGGAGGGTCCAATGCCCTTAGGTAATCCCTCCCTGCACCTCACCTAGGGCCTTTACTGTGCTAATGTTTTGAGCCGAAATCTGCTTAGGAATGCTTTTGTAGTGTAGAGAAGGGGGTTTCTGAGATGGCATGTCTCTGTACCTTGACCAACACCAATGCCAGTTAAATATTTCTCCAAGCCTTCACAAGTCTCCTCTACTTCATTGTAGTTTTATATTTTAGTTGCCTTTGAGTATATCAGGGAGCCATGCTTGTTTGCTTGGAAGCAAACAGCATTTCTCTCTGGTCTAATTACTTAGGTGTCCTACGTGGCCAGGCTAATATGCTGGTAAGATCTAGCTAGTCCCACGATGATTGTGATAGCATGGGAGAATATTTATACCAGCTAGTACAGCATACATGGTCGGATAAACTGCCACATTTAGACTACCCCCTTATCTACGGAGTGATTTGCGGGAGGCAATCCAGAGCAGATGCAGCGGCCCTTAGGAGTCCTGCAACACCCTGGGTGTAGACAAGTCTGTCTCCTGTCTGCTACCTGCCGACACAGCTGTTCACTGCAGCCATACCTGCAACCTTGAGGGGCTATCAAGCCCTTTAAATGTAACTAATACAGCAAAGACTGAATTTTAATTTTGTTTCATTTTAATTTATTTAGTGGAACCCATCTCATGTGATTAGCATCTTCTGTATTAGGTAGCACAACTCCTTATTATAATTTTGCATTTTAGGTTTTATGATCCCTACCATATGCTAATATCATCTGCATTTTGCAGATGGGAAAGCAAAGCAAAGAGAGGTTGGCCACTTGCCTTAAGTTGTACAGCTAGTAAGCATCAGAGTCAATATGTCTTATAGTGATTTTTGAAATCCAGATATTATAGATTATTTAGGAAGATACAACCCATATTTTATTATGAAAGTGTGGAGCCCACATAAGTGTAGAGTATCTTTAGGATATGAATGGAAAGGGAACTTTAAGCCAGCAGGAAGCTCCTCAGAAGCTCCTCCCATCATTGGCTTCATCACTTATTTATTTATTTTTATTTATTTATGTATTTTTTGGTTTCTGGGTTATGCTCAGTGATGCTTAGGGGTTACGCCTGGCTCTGCACTCAGGAATTAGTTCTGGCGGAACTCAGTGGACCATATGGGATGCCAGGGATTGAACCCAGGTCAGCTGCATGCAAGGCAAATGCCCTACCCGCTGTGCTATTGCTCCAGCCTCACATTGGCTTCTTTAAGACCAGAGTACTTTTAAAGGACAGAGAACAGTTGTCCCTAGTGTACTTTGGAATATCATTCTTGCAAGAGTAAAAATAGCGTGAAAGAAGGTTAGGGAATGAATAGTAAAAAGCATAATTGAAAAACTACATTTCAATGACTCTCTTTGAGGGACACTTCTTTTCCATCACCTTGAAGATTGCAATTCAGATTTGTTTTGCCTTGGTGTTTCTCTGATTTATTTGACCAATAATATGTATTGGGGTGAGTGGGTACTACATTGATGATCTAAACATGGATCGGAAAAACTGAATTCTATTAACTGGATTCTGATGATGTTGTACAAACACAAGAATATGTGGTTATGCAGAATGTATGCAAAGAATATGTGTTTATATAAGGAATAGGCTCAGTGATTATGGAGACTAAGCTGTCACAAACTCTGTGATCAGCAAACTTGAGATTCAGTAGAGATTATAGTGTAGTTTCAGTTGACATTACATTTCTGGCCCATAACCAGGGAAATGGATGCTATAAGTTCCCTTTTGAGTTCAAAGGCTGTGAACCAAGTGATGGTGTACTTTCCACACTGAGGGCAGGAAGCAACTGATACCCCAACTCAGGAAAAGATTGGAATTTCTTCTTAGCCTTTCTTTCTGTTCAGGTCATCAGCAGGTTGGATGAATCCCATCTAATTCGGGAAGATCATGCTTTTTCCCAAGCACATGAAATCCAAGTATTAATTAATATATATACTTTAATAGTGTATTAATTAAATCCAAATAGTAATCTCATCAAGAACACCCTTGAATACAAACCCCAAATAATGTTAGAGCAAATGGGGTCATTTGGTTAAACCATGTAATCCAGTAAAGCTGACTTAAACCTTATCAACACCCATAGCATATTTGGTTACATTTAGTAACATGGTTTCAGTGGTGTTGACATTGATATCAATACGACGGTACTCTGCCAACTCTGAAGTGCTATTGAGTACTCTTACAATTAAATGGTAGTAATTTCCCTATGTCACTTTTAGTCCACTTTTTCTTGCCTCTTTTCTAGCTGTAACCCCTTCCGAGCATTGCCAGGAGTATTTCCTGAGTGCAGTATGCTACCTGCACGGCAGAGCCTGGCAAGCTACCCGTGTTGTATTTGATATATATGCCAAATACCAGTAACAATTATAGACCTCATTCCGGAATGGATTGAGGCTCTTTATGTTCCTGGAGCAATCAGATGCCCTTGGGCTCTACTAGCATGAGACAGGACATATGGAGATGTTACTGAGGCCCGCTCGAGCAAATCGATGATGAACGGGAAGACAGTGATACAGTGAAGGCTAGGAGTAAACCCTGAATAAGCCAAGAATAAGTACCACCAAGTGGGCCTCCCTCCCATCAAAAAGCAAAAAATCAAATATAAATACAATAAAAGGGAATTCATATCCAAGTCTTAAAGTATTTTGTGGATCAGGTTAAGTATTACTGTAGCATTCATCACAAGGTCTGGTTCATTATATGCACTATTAAATAGCAGATATTAGAGTCTTTTGAAATATAAAAATTGACCATTTTTGTTTGGAAACATTAAGTAGCATTACCTTCATATGCTTCAGTTTAATAAATACAATTTAGAAAGACTCTTGGTGTTTTTCTTTTATATTTTTATTTATTGTTTTTTATATTTTATTATACCACTGTGAGATATACAATTACAAAGAAGTTCATGTTTGGGTTTCGGTCTTACAGTGTTCCAGCACCCATCCCTCCACTAGTGCCCATTTTCCACCACCAATGCCCCCAATTCCCTCTCCCTCCTCTAGACTGCCTCTATGGCAGGTTCTTTATCTCTTTTCTCTCTTTCTATCTCTCTTCCTTCTCTTACACACTGTGGATCACAATACATACATTTATAGGTTATCATGTGTATCTTTTTGCCTGTATTCAATGCTCAGTTCTAGGCTGGTATTACCATTTTCAACAATTATTAGCACACATTTCCCTTCTCCATCTTACCTAAAATCTGACTCACACATGTTTGTGGTAGATTCCACCTTTGACAAGACCTCCAGATTTCATGTTTTGCCTGACCTTGGATATTGGTTTCATACTCTCTCTCTCTCTCTCTCTCTCTCTCTCTATATATATATATATATATATATATATATATAGCATGCAAATAAATGCAGTCATTCTATATCTGTCATTCTATATCTGTCTTTTTCCTTCTGGCTAACTTAACATAATCCTCTCCATGTCCATCCATTTCATATCTTCATTTTCCTAACAGCTGCATAGTATTCCATTGTGTAGATGTACCAAAGTTTCTTTATCCAGTTATCAGTTCTTGGGCACTCTCCTGTTCGACCCAGACATACCACTCCTGGTGTTTGTTTTATGGGATATTTATCCTTGCTTCTTTAAGTAGGTGATACACATGGCTGGTTCTTCGAAAGAGGTAAAGGGACCAATAAACTGTAAAGTAGAATGATGCTTTTCACTAAAAATCTTAGCTTGCTGGATTGATCTATGGTGGGGTTTCTTGAACTTTAACTGGCACACAAATCATCTGATGCTTTTGTTAGAATGTAAAGTCAAACCCTGGAGTTCGGCCTAAATTCTGTAATTTAACAAACTTGCAGGAAATGCTGCTGCTGCTGCTGCTGCTGCTGCTTCAAGGGACCCCACTTTGAAAATCTAGTAACTAGGAAGAGTGACAAGGGATCACCTAGTTTTGGAGGGTGATCCATTTTTTAAGTTTTTCATTTTTATTTTCAACTAAAAACATTTACATCTTAAAATTTGGCATCATGATTTTCAATACTGTTAATGATAGGGTTTAGTGCACATGATGTTCCCATGTACCAAAGTGTTCCCCAGCTAAACCCCCTCCCTTCTTTCCCACACCATAGTGAGCCCAGTTCTGTAGAAGAGTTCTCAGGTTCTGTCGTCTTTAACTGTTTGTTGCTACTTTACTATGTTTCTTTGTATTCCACATACCACGTAGACTGATCTGTACTTTCAAATTTATTGTGAGGCCTCATGATTTACATTACTATTAATGGTAGAGTTTCAAACATACAAGGTTTCAGCACCAGACCATCTGCCTTTCTCCACAATGTCCTAAGGTCTAAAAGTTGGCTTCAGTGTCCTTGAAGCCAAAGTGAATAAAAATGAAGTGCACATCTTCCTAAGATAAATGATGTAAATGAAATCTCTGGGGCATCTCTGTGCCCTTAAGTTAATTGCTTTAAAAAATTATGTAAAGTAAATGTACCATGAATTTATCTTAAGACAAATCCAGAAATTTGAATATATCCATATTTTGATAGATGAAACAATTTCCTTACTACAGTCTGCGTCTTTATTCTTTCTTATTATTACTATGCAGATAAGCATAGAATTTTAGAATGTAAGTACATTTATTCATTCATCAAACAATTCTTTAGCATTAGCCGTGTGCTCCGAATTTTACTTTGAAAGAAAACCAAAAAGGAACCTGGAAGATATTTGCTGAGCTCATTAAGATGCTGCTGGGACCAGAACACAGTTTCTGACCAACAGTGTTTTCTTCTACATTCAGGTCATGCAAAATAAGAAGGAATTATGAAGGTTATGAGGGGTAGAAAATAAAAATCTACAAGACTAATTATTTTAGGAAAATTTTTTATTCTACACATTAAAGAAATACCTTATCTTAGAAAGAAATGGCCTATAGACTTGTAAATTTTTCTCTATATCATTTTATTTTATTTTTTTACACTGTTGGTCATGATGATTTGTTACAGATATTCAGTATTCCAATACCAGTCTCACCATTATTGCAACTTTCCATGCTATCATTTCTAATTTTTCCCAGTCACTCCATAAGCCTGCCCATATAGCAGGCCTTCAATAACTTATTTTGTATTGTTTGTTGTGCATAATTGTGAGTTGCTAAAGTGATCATAAAATGTTTCTTATAAGAAAGTTAATGACGATTGTTGTATCTCATCATAAAACCATTAAGCCCTTGTATAAGCGGCTACTAACATCTTATCGGTTACACCTTGTGTGTCTATATTTTGTTAATATAGATTGGTTGCTTAATGTTTTACATCCCATTCAGTGTGGTGTGCTACTCCTGGTTTACCATTGTTGTAGAGTTTGAGATTTTGTGTAACTGTGAATGTAGCTGCGTTCTCCAGGAAGTTCAACATTTTTATTTTTATTTATTTATTTATTTATTTATTTTAACATTTTATTATACCACCATGAGATATACAATTACAAAGATGTTCATATTTGGGTTTCAGTCATATAGTGTTCCAGCACCCATCCCTCCGCCAGTGCCCATTTCCCACCACCGATGTCTACAATTCCCTGCCCCCTCCCTTGCCTGAATATATGGCAATTCTTTATCTCTTTTCTCTCTTTCTCTTTCTCTTTGCCTTATTTTACACATTGTGGATTGCAATGCATACATTTATAGGCTATCATATGTATTTTTTGCCTCTGTTCAATGCTCAGTTCTAGGTTGGTATTAGCACTTTTGACAATTATTAGCACACTGTTACATTCTCTCTTACCTAGCCTCTGACTCCCACACATTTGTGGTAATTTCCACCTTTGACCAGGCCTCCTGATCCATGTATCACCTGTTATATATATATATATATATATATGTATATATATTATGATAACAATATCCATATATATATGATAACAATATCCATACATATATATGTTATGTAAATAAATGCAGTCATTCTATATCTGTCCTTTTACTTCTGGCTAATTTCACTCAACATGATCCTCTTCATGTCCATCCATTTATAGGCAAATTTCATACTGAATTTTTCCTAACAGCTGCATAGTATTCCATTGTGTAGATATACCACAGTTTCTTTATCCAGTCATCAGCTCTCAGGCACTCTGGTTGTTTCCAGATTCTGGCTATTGTGAATAGTGCTGCTATGAAAATAAAAGTAAGGATGGAGTTTTTCACTGTGTGTTTTTGACTTCCCAGGGTATATTCCCAGGAGGATGATGCAGCTTGTGTTAAATTTTTAACTGGGTGGTGGCTTTGGTGCATTACAATGACTGCTGGGGCTTCCAGAAGTATAGGGAGATGAGGAGGTAGACCATCCCTGACATTGTGAAAACCTGGAGATTTTAGTCACAAAATCTGCATAAATGAGTTTTTCAACAGATTGATTTCTGAACAGTAGAGCCCAGTCTTGAACATGGTGGTGATTGCAGAGTGTTGAGGTTTTTGGTTGCTATGGCTCTGTTTGGGTGGATGCTAGGCTCATCCACCTCCTCTAGGGTGCACAACGCCTTGGCCCTGGTAGCATCTCTGTAACTTGTTTATCTCTTCCAAGATTTATTTATGAGTTTCTTGATCATGGCCAGTGAATGAGTTTACTTAGTATAAGTGGTGGTTCATGGGCATGACTTCTGAATGCTTCCAGAAGTACAGGAGGATGGGGGGAGGTAGCAATCCCTGACTCCATGAAAGCTTGGACATTTTAGTCACAAAACCTGCATATCTGAGTTTTTCAAGAGATGAATTTCTGGATGTGCTTATCCTGAGCAGTAGAGTCTGATCTGGCCCTGAGTATGGCAGCAACTATAGAGTGTGGAAATTTTCAGCTACTGAGGCTCTATTTGGGTAGGTATTTGGCTCACCTACCCCCACCTCTGGGGATCCCTGGAAAGCTCAGCCTGTTGCAGGGTCCAGAAGCATCTCTGCAAGAAGTGTATACACTTATGACAGAATGCCTGGGCATAAAAGTAAGTTCTTGTACCTTATTAATATAACCTCTCTATTCGTCTAAATTGGTATTCTCCATGTCATGTGTGGAGGCCAGGAAATCTCCCTGATCTCTTTCCAGCAGCAACCCTTCTCCCTTTCATATCAAGTGTCTAGCATCAGAGCTGGCAGAGGAAATGTCTCAAATCACTCAGGTGTGTCTTTATGTTCAGGTAACAATACTATCCTTCCCCAATTCCTCCCAACCTTCATAGCTGTATTTATTTTCCCAGTAGTTATTTGCTCTTTCCATGTTTATGACTTTCCTTCAACTCTCAACTCAGTGCTCACTTAGCCTGTGCTAGAAGTAGTAAGCCTGCTCACTCCACTCCTGACCCAAATCTGAAACTCATGATTTACAATTTTGTTTTAAATTTAAAAGTTTAAGCTTTTCCTTATTCCATGACTTTTATAGTTCATCAGAAGACTTTTAGATGCAGGTTTTGTTCTTGAATTTAAACTCTTTCAGATTTCTAGATAGCTTCACTCAGAGAAATACAGTCACATGAATGCATTGCTGTATAATAATTCCTAGGCTGATTCTAAGGATCCGTCTTAGTATTTCAACAGTTGAAAATTTATTGTGCCTTAAGAGAATCCAGCTTTCTTTTCTGTTTGTTAGGTTTGTGTCTCCCCAGCAGCAGTTTTCAGGGTGTTCAAGGTTCTCTCCTGGTGTTGGTAGCAGACTTTATCCAGTGCCAAGAATTAAACCCAGGTCAGTGTGTAAGATATGAATCTTACCAATTGTTCCTAAATCTCTGGCTCTTTGCTTTCATTATTGAGCCAAAATATGTCACCAGTTTACTTTTTCCTATAACCCTTCTTTGGTCTACTCTATCTGTCCACAAAGAACCGTTCAAGCCCTTCACTCTTTCTCAATCCAAATATGGATGGGTTATAAGGTGTTTTATAAAAATGTCATTTTTTCATGTAATACAGTGTTTCTAGTTGTATTGTTTAAAAGTAGCTGTAAGAATATTTCTGGTCCACAGTCTCTCCCAAAATCTCCTTCCCAACCCCCACATTTCTAGAAGTAGAAAATCTATGTGTCTTCTGAAAATTAGATGGGCCTTTGCAGCTCCATAGTAAGATTAAGGCAGAACCCGCCTGTGTGTCTGACTAGTTAGGTTAGATAAGGCAATACAGCTACACCTCTAGCCCTCATTGCTCAATTGGGTTTTCACCTTTGAAGCACAGAGTCTTAGAATCTTTGAAATTTAGAATGAGTCAAACCACCCAGAAGTTTCCATGCTGAAGAGACCACATGGCTGATGCCCGAGGAGCTCCAGCAGCCAGTGTCTTCCTACTCAGGCACCAGACATGTGAGACAAGAAGCTTAAGGGCTCTGCTATCATTTGATTACAGCTGCCTGAGAGAGCCTGAGGGAGCTCACTCCACTGAGCCTAGTTAGTTCCTAGGTCCACAAGAAAGAATAGGAATAGAAGACTGTATTCTTTCAGACCCGTGTTTTGGGGAGGTGTGTTCTACAGTAACCAACCAATAAGCTAAAATGCAGACCTGTTGAAATTCTTATTTCCAAGTCAGCCAGTCATCAAACTTTTACTGATACACCTGGCAGGTTGAGTTGATATACGTTTGCTTTTATATGACCTGATCTGAGGCTGAATGTATCCTGCCTAAATTGTTGCCAATGGTCTCTTAAAGCAGGACAATAGGGCTAACTCTGCACTGTGAGACCAGCCCAGAGAGTTTGAGGGTGACAGCTGGTGTTCCTAAGCTCCCCCAGTTGAGTAGAGGTTCTGTTGGCTCCCCAGCACTGATGCTTTCAGCCAAGTGTCTTTAGCCAAGTCACTGAACCCTGCTGGACCCCAGTTTGCTCATCAAGGGGATGAAATTATCAGGGTTTATAGAGAAGGAATAATGCGACTGTGAAATGGAATAATGTACTTGAAGTTCCTGGCAAGAGGCCACACCGTAGAAACGACCTACTAAACAGTATATGTGGTGAATGCTTTCATTCTCCCTTCTCTTCTGGAAAAGTAATTGTTTTGAGGCCCCCTAAAATCAAGTTAGCAGATCAAATTGGCTTTGGCAGTCACTTACATTATTGACTCATATTGAATTTACAGTAAAAGAACATCTTTAAGTTAGTGTTCTTAAACCAGGAGTAAAAGAGAATGATGGCAACATTCAGAGTTACTCATCTGTAACTAACAAGCAAGTCATTTGCACATATACTTTTGTACTGGTCACGTACTTTCACGTTTTCCTCAACTCAGCTTTTTCTGTTGAGTAAGAATGAACACTATTAAGTTTCAGCCTGCTAATTCTAACTTTTGTGGATGCCTGCAGAGACAGCGTTAGATAACAGTATGCTGTAAATGCTATCCAAAGATAGTCTTTTAACTTATGTCCCTTATCAATTTGACCAACAGATCTTATAGATCATCATCTGTCGTCAATAAAAAAGCACCATGTTGAACAAGAGTGCTTCAGCCTTACACTAATGAGGTGCCTCCAGTCTGACAGGGGCTCCAAAGCTATCCCTCTTAGGGATGGGGTTAAACCAGTCATAAATCTACCTCTGCTGCTATCATCGGAGTCACTGTTTCCATCTCTTTATAAAGATCACAAAAGACTTTGATAAATGCTCTGCCGAATCCAGCAGTCTTATATCTATAGGATCTCTCTGACAGGGCTGTCAAGAAGCCATAATGAAAAAGTGTCTTGAGAACCTCTCTTAATAAACCGTGGTGAGCTCAGTTTGCTTCTTCCTCTTCCTTTTTTTTCAGTTTAACTTTTATCATTTCTATATCCATTATGTCTGACCTAATCTTGAAAGTCAAAAACCCATTGTTGAGTCTACTGATTTTGAAGGAATTTATGTGAAAGACCAACACATAAACTACTTTGCCTGCCTCCCTCCCTCCCTCCCTCCCTCCCTCCCTCCTCCCTCCCTTCCTTCCTTCCTCCCTCCCTCCTTCCCTCTCTCTCTCCATCTCTTTCCTTCCTTCCTTCCTTCTTTCTTTCTTTCTTTCTTTCTTTCTTTCTTTCTTTCTTTCTTTCTTTCTTTCTTTCTTTCTTTCTTTCTTTCTTTCTTTCTTTCTTTCTTTCTTTCTTTCTTTCTTTCTTTCCTTCCTTCCTTCCTTCCTTCCTTCCTTCCTTCCTTCCTTCCTTCCTTCCTTCCTTCCTTCCTTCCTTCCTTCCTTCCTTCCTTCCTTCCTTCCTTCCTTCCTTCCTTCCTTTCTTTCTTTCTTTCTTTCTTTCTTTCTTTCTTTTTGCTTTCTTTCTTTTTCATAATTTATTTTATTATTATAGTTTAGGCAAGAAGGCTGCATTTTTGTTAATGTTTATGGTTTTAATGTACTCTGATACCACACCTCATTACCATCAACTAGAGTTAACCATGCCTAGCCAGGCAACTGCCTTACCCTGTCCCATATACCACAACCCCCACATCTTTTGATGGGTTTCTTTACTGAGCTTTTTTGGGGGACAGGGGGGGAGAGATCTGGGGTCATGCACAGTGTAGCTTAGGGCTCATTCCTCACTCTGTTCTCAGGGATCACTCCCAAAGGTGCCCATGGGACCATATGGAGTACCAGGGATTAAATCCAATCAACAGTTGTGTAAGGCAAGATGCCATATCCACTGTATGATCTCTTTGGTACTCTTGTTGAGATTTATGAGTGTTTTATAATATCCAAGATATATAAAATCTCCACTGAATGGTGTTCAAATATTTTCTACCATTTAGTAATGTATGTTTTAATTTTAACCTGGATTTATTTTGCCAAATAAAGTCTTTAAATTTAATGCAGTCATATTTATTTTTATTTTCTTTGCCAGTGGAGTCATGCCATTGGCGACACCTGTAAGGGCTATATCCTGGGCAGTTTTGCCTGTTTTTCTCAATGTGTTTTATGAATTCTGGTTTAAAATCAGGGTCCTTTATCTACTTTGAATTAACTTGTTTATGGCATGAGAGATGTTTCTTTTTTTCCTGCATCTGGTCATCCATTTTCCCTGACACCATTTGGTAAAGATGATTTGCTTGCTCTATTTTCTTCATGAGCTTCTTTTCACAGATTAACTATCTGTAAGATGAGGCTCTCATTTCTATTCCATTGGTTTAATAGTATGCTTTTATTTCAATAACACATAGTTTTTATTACTTTAGGCTTCTATTGGGAAGCTGATCTCCCTGGATCTGAGCCACACGGCCCCTGGTTCTCCAGCAGGTTAACTTGAGTTTAATCAGACAGTTCATTCAAGGTGTTCCAGTGAGTGGCAGTGTGCCAGCTGCTTGATGTCCATGATTAGAACCTGCATGCTATAATTTCTACCACATTTTATTGGTTGAACAAGGCATAAAGCACAAAAGGTGGTAAAATCAAGTCTAGTTTACTGATGAGAGGAATGAAATGTCCCAAAGTGAAGGACATGCAAATAGTGAGGGATAAAAATCATAATTATGGTTATTATGGTACACAGTGCACCATGAATGTGTTAATTCTCCTACACCTCTAGATTAATTTCAGGCCAGAGGAATGATAAAACAAAATCCAATGGGTTGGAAGAATAAAAACATCAATTTAATCCTGTGTATAGGGGAGAATATTTATACAGATATAAAGATTCCACCTCTTGTTTGGGGAGAAGATTTATATAATGTATGAAGAAAAGAATGGAATAGGGACCCAGGGCATCAAGTGGTGGTTCACATTACAGAGATAGAGAGATTCATACTTAACTTGCAGATACAGATAGGTTTCTCAAACAAACATTTTCTAGAGATAATTTGAATACCCTAAATCTTCATTCTTCAGGGTAATTAGAATGGGGACCACTTCTTAGACTATGGAAGAAGCAAGAATTTCTCCTTAGCCTTCAGAATTTAATTTTACCTCAAACAAAAATAATCTATATACAAAAGGTATTTTTTCAAAGGCTAGTTACGTGATTCTTAGGTAACTTCAAATTTTGACAATATTCAATCAACTACAAGGGTTTTATGTGGCATCCTGAGGACAGGAGCATGGGAATAAATAATGCTGTGGGGGTACTACTGTCTTCTGCAGCATCTAAATAAATGATTTGTCAGTCAACAAATTACCAATAACTCTTAGAATGAATCACTTGAAAATGTACCATTCTGAAATTTCATGTGTAAAAAATCAAGGTGGAGAGTTTTAGAAGCAGAGGAACTTTTAGTTGAAAATGGCTTTCTAGGACCTTCCAGGCAAGATAATGGTGGAGATGCAAAATTCAACTCTTTGTATTGATCATTGAATAACATTAAGCAAATTACAGGGATTCCCATATGATAAGTCCCCCAGCAGCCACCTCCTTTTTGTGTTATTTCTGTCTAACATAGAATGTTTGTTGAAGCAGTGCAGTAATACAGAGAAATGGTCTGTGGAAATGCATGCAAAATAGCATTTTATGTTTTGATGCACCAGGAATCAAAGAGAACATCATATAAGCCGTTTAATTTTGAAACCAACTCTTGTGAAGCTTGTTTCATTGCTGTTCAAAATTCAATTGCCCTCTTCTTGAAAGTGACTTTTCCACCTAATGTTTCTTTCTCTCTCAGTGTATGGGGGATTTGTTTAGTGAAGGACATGCATTATGACTCGAGACAAAATCGCCCCAGTTTGTTGGGGGAATTCATTCTGCCCAAGAGCCTCTCTGTTGCAATATTTTCTGTATGATTGTCTATTTGATGCCTCCCAATTGAGTGCAACTGTCATATTATTATATTTTTATTTCAATTGGTGGGAAATTGTGCAAATTATTCTTCCCTGTCCCCCTTTCCTGACACCACCATCCGACTCAGCAAGCAGATTTCATCCTGGGACTAGCCTGGACTTTGTTTCTATAACGAAATACCCGGACAAGTTGATTCATTTAGGTTCTGAGCGTTTTATAATTCCTTTTATTGATCAGAATGGACAATTTTCTTTCTCTTTAATGCTCCATCCTTCAATCTTGTGTGTGCTTTGGGCCTGAAAAGATAAAGAATTTCTTTAGAGACTAAGATGCTCTTGGATGTCAAAGGCCTGGTTTCTTTTCTCATCATGGCTGTTTAGAAGCAGCGTGACTTTTTTATATATCTAAGCCTCAATTTCTTTACGTGATAACAGAGATAGAGAATCTAATCACTTAGAAATTGTGTTAATGAATGAGATAATGTCTAGAAAATGCTTAATGGAGGTCTGGCATACAGGGATAGGAGCTCACTAAGTGTTAAACCATTCCTCATGCTGCTTATGTTCTGAGGTCGGGACGTGACAGAATTTGTCCCATCTTTGACTAGCTGGGACAGAGGTTTTATCCAGGAGCAAAAGAAAATCATTATTTGAGAGATATCCTAAACACTGTTTAATAAACATAGTTTAATTCAGATTATAAAATGTCATAAAAATGACCTCAAGATAGACTGGAGGTAGAGTGCACACGTTGCATAGGGGAGTACCAGGTTTTGACCCCTTTCATTGAACGGTCAGTCCTGTGAACTTCACTTGAAGAAGCCCCCAAATTGTCATCATCTCTCAGAAAATTGCCAAAAGATAGACAAATACTTCCATTGCCGAAAGATAGACAAATACATTTCCATTCTTATTACTTTCTTTTCATCCACCCTCCATTGATGCCTCCCTCCCTTCCTTTTGCTTTTCATACTCCTGGTCCTTTCTCTTCCTTCTCATTTTCTCTTCCAAAATATTTGTTAACTGCTCATCAAGTTGTACAGTGCTGGACCCTGGTATATGCATGGATATAACACAGCACCTGCATTCCAAATGCTCCAAGCTCCCATGAGGAGCATAGTACAATGCCTTCTCCTTCAACTTAACAGGGTGGAGTTGTCAGATTGAGCATTTAGCTGATACTAAAGTTGAAGATAGAGGAAAGTAAAATGACACAGACACTTGGAGTGAATGGTCTAAATAGGACTTTTGAAATGATTTGAAAGTCCTGTTTGAACTGATTGGAGACCAGAAGAGCTGCCTCTGTAAAGGTGTTGGCCTGTATGGAGCCCCAGAAATATATGTGGTTCCCAATATTGAGTCTTGGTAAAAGACATAATGAGAAACAGAGTACTCATGGAACATGATGGAACATGATGTGTGTGATCATGGAACATGGTCCCTGGGACATGGAATCTGAAAGTAGATTGAGAGACTGTTCTCTGAAGATAAGATAGGGAAAAAGAAGAATGAGAGGTCAAGAGGTGGAATAAGAAGTTAAAAGGATGTATTCAAAGAAAAAGACCGGTACCCATTTCTGAGGCACAGGAATGTAAGGAATGGGGAGGGGGTTGAGAAATGAGTCAATAAATTATCACAAACCATCGGAACAGAAGGTAATTCAGAGAAACTTAAGGCAATGCCTAACCCTGGCACAGTTTCATGGGAAGGTTAAGGCCTTTGGAAGGGTCAATGTGCAGTGAATGGTATAAACCAGGTGTCTAAGAAACGTGTTTTCAAAATGAGAACTTAAGACAAGGACTCTGGTTGGTTTTATTAGTTTGGTTTTTGTTGTAGTATATGAAACAAAAATTATTCAACCACAGTACAGGAAATATTGAAGGCACTGATTCTTAAAACATAAAATGTGTTATTTTGTGTGCATATATATGATATAAAAGTCATGAAAGATAATTTGGACCTACACATGTGGATTTAAATGTCAATGGAAATATGCCAGGTGTGTGACGTGAGGCACGCTATATAATTTTCTCGTTGATCCTCAATATCCTTACCTCTGACAGGATTAATATTGCTGACTTTGCAGAGCTCTTCTCAGAATTAAATGTGGCTTTTGTTTGTAAAGTGCAGAGCACTAGATAGATACTCCAAGTGTGACAGTAATGATTTTTATATTAATCATCTGTAGCTAAATAGCCATATGTTTAATATTAAAAAAAAATCTAAGCTATCCCTCCTGGGGCTAGCAGCTACTTTTGCCTCAAATTGAAACCCATTTTGAGAGAGCAAGAGCAACCTTAGAAAAAGAGATTTAAAGGGCACAACCTATTTAAATCTTTTAAAAATAACATTCTTCAAAGAACTCACACATTTAGAGAACTTTCCATTTTTAAGGTTTAGGTATTTTGAATTGCTTAGTCGCTCCATTAGTTAGAGCTCTATCTGTAGACTGAAAAAAAGTGTAATATAAAAAGTTATTAACAGAGAAATGGCATTGCAGGGAATTGCCTATGTGGAGGGGGAAAATCTTAAAGATATCCTAGGGCTGATGGAGGGTATTCAAGGAAGGAGCAAACTAGAACTGTTATTCCCAAGAAAGATTCAGACCTTGTTGGCAAGATGTGGTTGAAGCTCATTAGATTGGAGATTTTCATTGTTTTGTGGCTTCCAAAATCATTTGAAAGAGGCTGAACTGGCAAGCAGTAGAAATAGACATTTTGAAAATCCAGTTAGGACACCCAAATAATTTGTTTGAAAAGTTCTTGAAACCTCCTAAAATTGGAGTGGAACAGTTTACTCATTGAGAAGAACTGCTGTTATCAATAAATAATCAAAACAATGTAGCACCTGAGAACTCATCAGCTGCCTTTAGGAATTCCACCAAATATCAGCATGTACAAGTGACTCTTACTGCCAGTCACTACCAAGGTCACTCACTTTTCCTAAACACCACCAGGAATGCAAGGTGTGTGTGTGCGGGTGGGGTGGGAGTGGAGAATAGTACATCCAGGAAGAGATAATACCTTCATTCATTATTGTTCTTTCAGTGCCCTCTCCTGACAAGACTTAACATCATCCTTGATGTCAAGGAGTATATATCTATATATATATATATACATATATATCATATATACTCCTTTGTATATACTCTATATATAGTTTAGATGGATAGATAGATAGATAGATAGATAGATAGATAGATAGATAGATAGATAGATAGATAGATAGATAGATAGATAGATAGATAGATAGATAGACAGACAGACAGACAGATGTCAAAGGAGGATACAAACATCTATCCATCTATCTAGCTATGTACATACATATATATCCCTCTTGGGGAACTCTTGGTTGTTTAGTGGTACTCTTCAGTCCCAAGTGGAAATATTTTATTTAATACCAAAAACACATGGGAGAGAGAAGAGAGATAAAAAATACGACACCCATTTTTTATCTACAGAAAGTAAAAGCTTTTTGTTACCAAGATAATATGCTTATATCTTCCTGTAAATCCAAAGATTTTTTCAGAAATCACTTATAAAATTTTATAGCTTTGATAAATAATTATTATGAACTGATAAAATTAAGAGTGTTACCACAAAGCAGAGTTTGTATATAAAATCATTTACATAATTTTAGCTATGGTTTATAATTGGTGACTACAAGAGTATGCCACCAGCACCGCAAGCCTGGCAAAGATGCCCGTGTCGTATTTAATATGCCAAATACCAGTAACAATTATGTTAGGTCATTCCTATGACCTAATATAATTGGTTTGAGGCTCTTTATGTTCCTGGAGTGAGCAGATGCACTTGGGATCTACTAGCATGAGACAGGACATATGGAGATGTTACTGGAGCCTGCTCCGAGCAAATCGATGATGAACGGGAAAATAGTGATAGTGGTAGTGATGGTTTATAATTAGATGTTATAAAAATTATGCATTTCTAATGTGATTGAGATTGGATCCATTTTGGCTTCAGTGTCACATCCAGATGTATTAGGGGACTTACTCATGGCTCTATGCTCAGGAATCACACTTTGCAGGTCTCAGGGGACCACTTGGGATAGGCATTGAACCCAGCTTGGCCATATGCAAGACAAACACTCTACCCTCAGTACTGTCTCCAGCCCTGCAGTTGGATTTTTTGACATAATGAATCATAGAAAAATATACTTCTCCAAAATAATATTCTAATTTTATAAAACTCACATAGTAGTCTAAAATTCTTAATGTAGCACCCTATCTGGAAAGAGTTGTTTTTTTTTTTTTAGCTTTTTGGGTCACACCCAGCAATGCTCAGGGGTTTCTCCTGGCTCTGCACTCAGGAATTACTCATGGCGGTGCTCGGGGGACCATATGGGATGCCGGGGTCGAACCCAGGCCGGCATGGGGCGGCTGCGTGCAAGGCAAACGCCCTACCCGCTGGGCTATCTCTCAGGCCCCTGGAAAGAGTTTTTTTTTAATTTCTGTTTAGTTCCTTTTTCTAAGAAATACTTATCACCCAATTTATCACTATTGACTTTCCAGAAATATGCAAATTATTTGTTAAGGACGAGTTTTCTCATGAGACCAATAAGGTGCTGGTTAGGCAGGACAGAACAAGGTAGAAACTTAAGTAAAAGTACCTCAGAGCCTTAGTTTGATTTCATGGGGCTGTAGGTCACACCTGAGCTGTAAGCCACACAAAATAATTGTCCCTTTCTGGAAAAAAATGCTAAAATTTTATCCTCTGCTATCTATAAAGTAATAAATGCTTTCCAGTATGTTTGCCCTTCTGTAATACAGGTAAAGTGATTTCCAGTAATTTGAGAGTCCTTAGAAACAAAGGTATTGTGATGAAAGTACGTCAGCAATCCAGGATGGATGTGGGCATGTGCACATATATACATGACATACAAATAAGTAAATAAATGATAAGGGGAATTTGAAGGGATCTGGAAAGAGAGTATGTTATCAAATTGTTCTATGCATAGTAGATAGGGTGTTTGCCTTGTATGTGGCCAAACCTGGTCTACTCCCTGGCACCCTTATGGTACCATAAGCACCACCAGAACTCATCCCGAGCATATCCAGGAGTTAGCCTGAGTCTGCAGGTTGTAGTCCACTATTTTTCTAACATTTTATTTTATATTTGTTCTCCATTCATCCTTAAATAGCTTCAGCATCAAATTATATCAAACTCCTTGGAGAGTTGAGTTTGATAAAGTCTTTTGATTCTAATTCAATACTAATCAACATATACAAGTGTGGTTATAAGTGATGGCAAATGGGTAATAAGAAGGAAAATGAGAAATCAATAAATTATATAAAACAAACTGAAAATTGCCTACTTGTATAGGAAGTAGGCAGTAATTATTACCTTAAAGATACATTTTCAGTAACAGGTAAAAATCAGATGACAAAAGTTGAGAAATTGCAACTAGTTATACAGATGCCTACATTGAGGATGGCTATTCATCAACACATTGTCCATTCACCCTGTTAAAAAAATAGAGCTCCATTATTGTTAGCAAATTCAACAAGTCCAGATTAAAAATAGTATTTTTTACTAGACTCTTTTGAAATTAAGTGTGTGGTTTAATATCTTTTGAGGGGGGGGGGGGGGGGGTGGGGAGGGGGGGGGGGGGGGGGGGGGGGCCACTGTGGGGGGGAGTACTATAAACCAATTGAACTTTTTTATCTTTTTTTTTTATCTTAAAAATAAGTTGTAATAGTTGTTGAATGGTGCTTGGTAAAGTTCTTTGATAAAATGACTGAATTATCTAGCTGGGACATTTTATCTCTGACCCATCAATATCCACTTAGTCATACCTAGAGGTGAAACTGGTGGTGATTTAGTTACCGGAGACCATGCAGTGAGAGCAAAGACCATTGAGGAAGGCTGTTTTCCTGCAGATCTGGTGGAGTTGCTTTATATCAGTCTAGGAATTCATGACTCCAAATTTATTGTTCCATTAAAAAAATAAAATCATTAGTTTGAGCTATTCAAAATGTAGCTATGAAAAATATATTTTAAGCAACACAAAATGTAGCTTCTTAATGAAATGGTTGTATTTCAAGAAACTCATACAGAAATGAGTTCAGCTAGATAATTCCTATGTCTAGGAATAGAATGTAGTTCAAAGGAATATGTCTTGGGTGGAATTTTCAGAAGCTGAACTTGAAACTTGGACTCAAGAGAAAATAAATTTTTTTTCAAGGTAATCCCAGAAATACTTCTAGAGAAGTACTAAAGTGATTCAGGAAAAGAAGAAAGCATTCAAAAGACAAATGTTTTTAAGAAAATTGCTATTTTGATCAATTGAACTTTAATTTTTCAATAACCTTTTTGACAATATAGAATGTGCATCTTTGTATTTATCCAACATAATGGGAGGAGCTAAAGAAATTATATATCAACTATCATTAATTGTTGTCTGAAGGCTAAAACTAGGAGGCAGGTCCTCCTATTTTAATAAATTTATATTTATTAAATAATAAATCTCATTAATCCTATAAGATTTGCTGAATGGAAGGAGATTGAGTTCTAGTGGCCAAACATCTGACAAAGGATTCCATTATCAGCATTTTGTAGTTATTCAGGTAACAGCCTGAAATGAAAGTAGTTAAGGATGTAAGGGCGAGTTCTAGCTCTGGCCTGCCACCCCAGCAGAGACTCGCTAGAAGCCAGAGGAACCAACACACCATGAGGGCTGCCATTTTCCACATCCAGACTCCCCTCTCATCAGAATTCCACCCAGCAGAAGAGCTGATCACAGCCCTGCTTGTGCGGCCACTTGTGGCCACACGGTTCATCAATTCTAATGCTCCAGATTAATGGTGACTACAAGAATATCTCTCCCCACAGCAGAGCCTTGGAAGCTACCCATGTCATATTTGATTTGCCAAATATCAGTAATAATTATAGACCTCATTCCCATGACCTGATGGACTGTTTTGAAGCTCTTTATGTTCCTGGAGTGAGCAAATGCCCTTGGGCTCTACTAGCATGTGACAGGATGTATGGAGATGTTACTGATGTCTGCTCAAGCAAATCAGTCATCAATGGGAAGACAAGACAAGGCAAGACAAGGATGTATGAGTAGTCTATTCACAGAATCCATTATAAAAGGGTTTGTTCTGTCTTGATTTTGAATGTGAGAAACTTGAACATGTTACTATGTCAAAAGGAGGGGATCAGTAGAGTAGCAGAGCTTTATAACTTAAGGAAATGAAGGTGATTCATGTGGCAAGGTGACAGAGGAGAGATGATATCTTGAACTTTGGTGGGATGGTGGGACAGCATAGAATGATGGCTCATGTTGAGAGCTGGTAAGGAGGTAGAGAAGAATAGATGTGGGATGACATCTTTAAGTTGAGTGTTCAGAGATTGAAGTTTACTTTACTTCATGAATTCCAGTGATTACTATGTTATGAAATCATTTTCTTAATGAGTAAAGGAACTGGGTGCTTGCTAGGTGATCTGATGCTAGTTATAAATATTTGACGTCAGTGGTGAGTGGAAAGAGAAAGAGTGCTTGATGGTAGCTCTATACT
>JAJIBD010002766.1:0-26180 GCA_021461705.1 Cryptotis parvus
TTTTTTTTTTTTTAATTTTTTTTAATTTTTACAATTACAAAGATATACAATTAAAAAGTTCATATTTGGGTTTTGGTCATACAGTGTAGCAGCACCCATCCCGCCACCAGTGCCCATCTCCCACCACCAACGTCCCGGTTCCCTCCCCCTCCCCCCCAGCCCTCCTCCATGGCAGGTTCTTTATTTCTTTCCATTTCTCTATCTTTCTCTTTTCCTTCCTCTCCAGACTATGGATTACAGAACATACATTAAAGGGTTGTCATGTGTATCCTTTTGCCTCTATTCAATGCTCAGTTCTAGGTTGGCATTAGTACCCTCACAATTGTTAGCACACTGTTCCATTTTCTGTCTTACCTAGCCTCTGACTCCCACACGTTTGTGATAATTTCCACCTTTGACAGGACCTCCTGATGTATGTTTCACTTGACCTTGGATATTGGTATCATAATATGTACCTATATATTTATGTTATGCAGATAAATGCAGTCATTCTGTAACTGTCTCTCTCTCCTTCTGGCTAATTTCGCTCAACATAATCTTCTCCATGTCCATCCATTTGTAGGCAAATTTTATAACTTCATTTTTCCTAACAGCTGCATAGTATTCCATTGTGTAGATGTACCAAAGCTTTTTTATCCAGTCATCTATTTTCGGGCACTCGGGTTGCTTCCAGATTCTGGCTATTGTGAATAATGCTGCTATGAACATAAAAGTAGGGATGGTGTTTCCGCTGCGTATTTTTGGTTTCCCAGAGTAGATTCCCAGGAGTGGTATGGCTGGGTCAAATGGGAGTTCAATTTCTAGTCTTTGGAGGAATGTCCATATTGTTTTCCAGAAAGGCTGTACCAGCCGGCATTCCCACCAACAATGGATGAGTGTCCCCTTTTCCCCACACCCACGCCAGCACTTGTTGTTCTTGTTCTTTTGAATATGTGCCAGTCTCTGTGGTGTAAAATGGTATCTCATTGTTGTTTTGATTTGCATCTCTCTGATGATTAGTGATGATGAGCATTTTTTCATATGTTTTTTGGCCATTCGAATTTCTTCCTTGCTGAAGTTTCTGTTCATTTCTTCTCCCCCATTTTTTGATGGGGTTGTTTGTTTTCTTCTTGTAAAGTTCTACCAGTGCCTGATATATCCTGGATATTAACCCCTTATCAGATGAGTATTGGGTGAATATTCTTTCCCATTCTGTGGACTGCTTTTGTATCTTAGTCACTGTTTCTTTTGAGGTGCAGAAGCTTTTTAGTTTCATGTAGTCCCATATATTTATCTTTTCTTCTAGTTGCTTTGTTAGAGATGTTTCATCTTTGAAGATGCCTTTAGCTTCAATGTCATGGAGGGTTTTTCCTATATTTTCTTCAATGTACTTTATGGATTCAAGTCTGATATTGAGATCTTTAATCCACTTTGATCTGATTTTTGTGCATGGTGTTAGACACAGGTCCAAATTCATTTTTTACATGTCGCTGCCCAGTTTTCCCAACACCACTTATTGAAGAGGCTTTCCTTACTCCATTTTAGACTCGTTGCACCTTTATCAAAGATTAAATGATCATGTGTTTGAGGTTGGGTGTCAGGATACTCAATTCTATTCCATAGGTCCACGGGTCTGTTTTATTCCAATACCATGCTGTTTTAATTACTACTGCCTTATAGTACAGTTTGAAGTTGGGTAAGGTGATGCCTCCCATCTTCTTTTTCCCGAGGATTGCTTTAGCTATCCTTGGGGGTTTATCGTTCCATACAAATTTCAAGATTGTTTGGTCAATTTCTTTGGAAGAATGTCATGGGTATCCTCATAGGGACTGCATTGAATCTGTATAGAGCTCCTAGGGAGTATTACCATTTTGACAATGTTGATTCTCCCCATCCATGAGCAGGGAATGTGTTTCCATTTCCTTGTGTCCTCTTTTTATCTCTTGGAGCAGTGTCTTGTAGCTTTCTTTGTACAGGTCCTTTACACACTTGGGTAAGTTGATTCCTAGGTATTTGATTTTCTGTGGCACAATTGTGAATGGAATTGTTTCCTTAATATCCCTTTCTTCTCTTTCGTTATTTGTATATAGGAAAGCCACCGACTTTTGGGTGTTGATTTTGTATCCTGCCACTCTACTATATGCGTCTATTGTTTCTAGGAGTTTTTTGGTAGAGAGTTTAGGGTTCTCTAGGTATAATATCATGTCATCTGCAAATAATGATAGCTTGACTTCTTCCTTGCCTATCTGGATGCCCTTGATGTCCTTTTCTTCTCTGATTGCTATCGCAAGTACTTCCAGTACTATATTGAATAAAAGAGGTGAGAGTGGGCAACCTTGTCTTGTCCCTGATCTCAGGGGGAAGGCTTTCAACTTTTCCCCATTGAGAATGATGCTTGCTGTGGGCTTTTGGTAGATGGCTGTAACTATCTTGAGGAAAGTCCCTTCAATTCCATTTTCTGGAGGGTTTTAATCATGAACGGGTGCTGGATCTTGTCAAATGCTTTCTCTGCGTCTATTGATAGGATCATATGGTTTTTATTTTTTCTCTTATTGATATGATGTATTATGTTGATTGACTTGCGAATGTTGAACCATCCTTGCATCACCGGGATGAATCCTACTTGGTCATGATGTATAATCTTCTTGATGAGTCTTTGGATTCTGTTTGCTAGTATTTTGTTGAAGATCTTAGCATCCGTGTTCATCAGGGATATTGGTCTGTAGTTTTCTTTCTTTGTGTTGTCTCTCCCTGCTTTGGGTATCAATGGGGAACTCTTAAAGGAGAAGAAGTAGGAAAGGATCTCAAGAAAGAAAAGGCAGAGAATCAGGTTGACAATGCCATGTATCACAAAAAGGAGAGAGGGAGAGAAACAGAGACAGAGAGACAGAGAGTGAGTGAAACAAGAGAGAAAGGTTGAGAGAGATTGAGAGAGGGAGAGAGACAGGAGAGATTGAGAGAGTGAGGAGAGAGACAGGAGAGACACAGAACAGAGAGAGAGACAGGAGAGATAGAAGAGAGAGAGTAGTTTCAGGAGGAAGTGATCAAATTGGGCAGCTTAAGGGCTGAGCAGTGCTTCCTGGATTTGAGAATCAGAAGGTGACTGGTGACATTTCTTAGAACAGTTTCAGTGAGCTACTGAGATGAAAAAATAGAATCACAGTGAATTGTGATGTGGACAAAAGATGAGAGGATGAGGCATTATATATAAGCTGAACTTCTCAGGAAAGTGACTAACAGGGTGGCAGACAGCAGGGGAAATCAGTTTTTGGTTTGTGGAAGTTGGTAGACACTCTCTGGACTCCACTAGTGGAGTGAGGACCCGAGGAGAGAGCAGGGACTAGAATGAGGAAGCCTGTCGCAACAGCTCTCTCAAGAGACAGCGCTGCAGAGCAGAGGCTCTCTCCTGGCGCCCTGGAAAGGCTGCTTGGGCGGGTTCTTTGAGGTTCCTCCCCGCCTCCTCAGGGGTTCTGTCAAGGTTCTGCTCTGGTTTTCCTCCCTACAGTGCTCAAGAAACACTTGTCCTGAGATAGGTATAAGTGGAATAATAACAGCAGGGACTTTAAGATGATTCAGGGTTTTAGTCCTGTCCTCAAAGAGTTTCAGTTCTGTTCCCAGTAAAAAGAGCATCTTCTGTGAATTTGGCTTTCGATAGAAAAAGCAGAACAGTGTAATCTGCACTGAATTTGCGAACATAAAAATACTTCCCAGTTTGGGAATTTGGTGATATACAGGATTAATAATTTTATCTGACAACATTTTGCTACTTTTTATCCTTTTTGAGATAATCTATGAGACAAGTTTACATGTAAGGGGCTGAGTAACAGTCATTAAAAAGGCTTTGATTTGTGAGAACACTGCCTTATAAATATATCACCATCAGAAAGATTAGAGGACACTCAGGCCAAATTCATAAGTTATTCTGCAGTGGAGACATTCACGTTTTGATGTGTCTGTGTTCAAACATTTGGGAATTTAACCTTAAGTTCCTTTAAATACTAAGGATAGGATTTCCCTGAATTTATTTGCAAGTTCAAGCTTCTCTAGACAGGAAAATTCAGAGAAAATTTTGACTCATAAACTCAAAGAGAAAATCAAATTTTATTGACCCCCCATAGTTCTATTCTCTCCCTGGTTACCTCTCTGAGGATGTATGAAACAGATTTCCATCCCCTCTTGCTCCAACCATCTCTGTTGAAGTTTTGCCAGTTTTCTAATCACTTTGGTACACAGTCATTTTTGGTATTTGATTGTCACCAAGAAAATTGTTTTATTTTATAATTTACTCTGCAGCATTATGATGTTATTTCCATTCCTGCCAGGAAGGGCATACTATACTTTATATCTATTCACTCATGCACAATCCTCCATTTTGGTGATGGGGGGTGATCTTTAGAAAATACATTTATATAATAGCCATAAAATAGGCATACAGTTCACTATTTAAGAAGTCCTGTGCAAGGGCTGGGAAGATAGAACAGTAGGTAGGCCTCTTGCTTTGCACACAGCCACCTCTGGGTTTGATCCCCAGCATCCCATATGGTCTCCCAAGCACTGCCAGGAGTAAGTCCTAAGTGCATACTAAGGAGCAATCTCTGAGTATTGCCTGGTGTAGCTCGAAATAAAAATAAACAAAAAACGTAAAAAAAGAAAATACATTTATAGCTTTAATAGAATGGCAAGAACACAAGACTTATTGAAAGCCTTGCACTTGTATTTAGGGTGACACTCATACCTAGAAACTTTCCTAGAACAGAATACAGTCATAGAACTTGCAAGAGAAACTTGTGTCCCCCTGAGGTATAGTTTGCTACCCTCATAAATTAGTCTATTTTTTTCTTATCCCATTGACAGAGTCTGTGAACCTCAGGAGTTTCTGAGCCTGGGACATAAGTAGGGATAATCATTGATCATCCTGCTAAGAATAAACCCTTTCCACTTTAAATAATGTAGTGGGGTATGCTATATTGATCCCCAAGCTACATTTCTCCAAAGCCAAGTTGTAATTTATGTCTTTATAAATGGTCCTATTCTTTTCAAGACAAGTGTTATACAAATGTTTAAAACTAGATAATTTTTTTTTATTCTTGGGGGAAACCCATAACTACCATTAAATAAAGACCTTGTAAGTGGTTTCCCATATAAGAAGAGCTCCATTGCAATCATCTTTTCTTGTAAATGTCAATTTAAGACTTATGCTTGAGTTATGGGTTTTCTGCCTTGCTCATGTCACAGTAACACCATTCTCCTGTACCTTAGTTCCAGCTTTCTAGGGGCAAGTAACTGGTATTTTTTAATTAAGCATTTTATTACAGAACCGTGAGATATACAATTACAACATTGTTCATGTTTAGAGGTTTCAGTCACATAGTGTTCCAGCACCCCGCCCTCCAACCAGTGCCCATTTCCTACCACCAATGTCCCCAATTCCCTTCCCCTCCCATAGCCTGCCTAAATGGCAGGTTCTTTATCTCTTTTCTCTCTCCCCTCTCTCTCTTTTCCTTCTCTTACACATTGTGGGTTGCACTACATACACTTAGAGGCCATCATATGCATTTTTGCCTGTATTTAATGCTCAGTTCTAGGTATAACTGGTATTTTTGAGATTTTCCACTCTACATCACCACAAGATTTATCTCCAGTATCTTTGCGGTTTATTTTCTACTGCATAAAGTCACAAACTTAACATATATTAGGTGAAATATGCTGCTCTCCGACATTCAGTAATCAAACTACAAACACATACACATATTTTTGCACTCTCGCTCTCCCTCTCTCTCTCTCTCTGTGTCTGTCTCTAAATATGAACTTACTTTGAATGAAGCCCAGTTGAGTGCATTTACCATTCCTGCTTTTTTGGATGATTTTAAGTTGAAAATCAGCCAATTTTAAGACATTATAATGTATCTGAAGACTTAGGATGTGTTTGACACTTGAGTTCAAATTTCCTGTCATAAAATTGAACTTGCAAGTGTTCAAATTTCAAAGAAGTGTTATTGTGATAGAATGGAACTTTATTTCCAAAGCAAGGGAAAAGGAGGAGTAATGATGACTCCATATAAAACTATTGCCTTCTATTTAATTTTATTTTTCTCTAATATAAAAAAAGCATGTAGATATCAAGGGTTTTTTTTTGTTTGTTTTGCTTTGAGGCCACACCCAGTGATGATCAAGGGTTACTCCCTGGCTCTTCACTCAAGAATTGCTCCTGGTGGTTTTAGGGGAATCATGTGGGATACTGGAGATGGAACCTGGGTTATGTGCATGGAAGGCAAGCACCCTATCTCCAGTCCTAGATATTTTATGTTTTACACACACACACACACAGATGCGTGTGCACACACAATTTACTCAAATCATAAAGCAGAGAAAACACTATCACTGTTTAATAGGCTAACTTGCATTTTTAAAAAGTTAATTTACTAATTGAATATAGATACCACCAGGAACATCTTACACATCTTATTCATCATTTCTCTCAAGCATACCTTGACATTATTCCTGTATTTTATTATTAAAAAGTTCTCACTACTAGTCACTTGACCCAAATACCTTCCATTTCAACCATGAAGTATTTTCCTAGTATATTAGCAGAGAAGAAATAATGTCCAAATCCTGTGAGATCCTCACTATTTGGAATATTCCTTGAGTGCAAAAATGTCCTTAGATACAGTGAAACACAAAGTCATAAGAAGATAAAGACGTAAGATAGATTTTGTATCTGTTCTTGCATTGCATTTTTTAAAGCAGGGAGATCAATAACACATAGTTACATGCTGTTGTAGAGATAATGGGGATATTGCAGACCTACTTGAGTTTGATAAGATTTTTCTTTTTGGTTTTATGCAGGATGAATCAATGAGGTACATCTCTGAGAACTGTCCTGGCATTCTGTATCTCAACCTGTCTAATACAGCTGTCACCAACAGGACAATGAGACTCCTGCCAAGGTAATACTTATGGTATTGTATCATGCTGAACATAGTTATGCTTCTTTAGAGAAGTGCTGGCTTGCTCTGGCCATCTTCAAATGCACTGCTTCTTTTTAAAACTGACATCCACTTCTTTGACACTTCTATAACTGAGAATAGAAGTGCTGCTTTTAAGTCTCCAGACTTTGGCCTCTCTCCCTCTTTGGTGCATCTGGGTAGAATCTGGAAAGATTCAAGTAGAAAGACCATAGTCAATCCAGGTCTTTCTACCTTTGCTATCATTTTGGTGTCACTTTGTAGCAGTGAGGACTCCTCTACATCTGAACTGGACATTAATGTCTTGCCTCCCTGGTTTATGAACATTGTTGTCCCAGGTTCCCTGTTATCATGCTCTAGTGGTCTGTTATCCAGGAAACCTGACCCTGGCTCACTCTTTATCTGTGGATTGTTGAAAACTCTGCACACAAATATTGGTTCTCCTTACCCAGCACTTTCTATGGGGAGAAGGGACAGAAGAATACAAAGAATACAAATTGATTTTAAAGAAATTTATAATAAAGAGCATTTTGAGACCAGGGAGATAGCCCATAGGAGTTGAGCACATGCCTTAGATGTATGAGACCCTAAGTTCAATCACCAACACCTTTTGCCATACATCCCCCACCAAAATATCAGAGTGTCGCCCTAATGGCTCTCAATACTGCTGGGAGGCCCCTTTCCCTACAAAAGACTATTTTTTATTTTAATTTAATTTTTTTTAGTATTTTATTATACCACTGTGAGATATACAATTACAAAGATGTTCATATTTGGGTTTTGGTCATACAGTGTTCCAGCACCCATCCCTCCACCAGTGCCCATCTCCCTCCACCAATGTCCCCGGTTCCCTCCCACCTCTCCCAGCCCACCTCCATGGTAGGTTCTTTATTTCTTTCCCTTTCTCTCTCTTTTTCACAAAAGACTATTTTTAAGTTGTATACTATATATGTTTTATGTCTGTAAAATTTTAAAAATGTAATTTTTATTACACATTTATATATTTAATTATACATTTTAATTATACATTTAATTATATATTTATAATTCATGTATATACATTTATGTACTTTTAAAACTTTTTTTTTCTTTTTGGGTCACACCTAGTGATGCTCAGGGGTTACTCTTAGCTCTGCATTCAATAATTATTCCTGATGGTGTTCGGGAGACCATATGGGATTCCAGGGATCAAATACGGATTGGCCCTCATACAAGGCCAATCTTTTCTTTCCCCATAGCTGAAATGCTTTTCTTTTTCTACTAATCCACAACTTTTATATATCTACAGTCTTAATCTTCAAGAAGTACATAGTGATTTCTCCTTTTAGTGAATTTTAATATCAACATTTGTTACTAGTATTGATCAACTAGACTTTGGAAGATATTCTGGGACTATTGTGCTTTCATTATTTAATTTAATTTGGGGGAATTTGGCCATGCCTAACTGTGCTCAGTGTTTACTCCTGATTCTCTTCTGTGCTCAGGGATCACTCCTGATGGTACTGGTCTGCCACACATTAAACCCGTGTCAGCACTGTGATCCACTAAGTGCCTTACCCCTCTAGTATCTCTCCAACCAAAGTAACTTATGGTGCTTGTGTATTTGCTCTGAGCATATGATATTTGCTCCTTAATATAAACTTATATAGTGTCTTGGTATTTATTATAATTGTTGTTGTTGTTGTTGTTGTTGGGGTGATAGGTCTCAGAGCTGCTACTCCCAGCTCTGTGCTCAAGAGAGCATATGGTGCTAGAAACTGAACTGGGGTCAGTTGCATGCAAGCAAGTGCCTTAACTCTTGCTTTCTCTCCAACTTCCTTTTTTTTTAAAATACATGAATTAGGCCTTCAACTGACTTTGTAAATTCTGACTGGCAGACGTTCTCACATTTTAGATTCTCAGCGCTGCCCTTCATTGAAGGGAAACAAGTAAGTTGTTGCCTAGATTGAGCATCCTCAAGGTTGACTATGTAAATAAGAAGGCAGATTAGTGCATTTGAACCTCCTATAGGTTCAAATTATATTGAACCTATATTAAACAGCCTCTCTGAAAGGAAAGAGTCAAACTGTCAGTTCAACTGTCCATGTGTAAGTTGTCTCTTTTATATACTGGGACTTGTGATTTTTCAGATGAGATTGTATTTGAATATGTATTGTACATTCCTTCCAGTAGAAGTTTCCTCAAGTTTGGAGTGATAGTTTATTGCTCTAGTTTTTTAGAAGAAAGTCTTAGCTATCATAGTAGCAATAGAAAAACAAGTAAATCACAAATAATTTCACCATAAAAATTGTGAAATAGTTAAAGAAAAGCACAAGCTGCGAACCTCAGAGTAGAATTAATATTAAAAAATCATCTCTGCATTAGGTAAATATTGAATCAGATATCACTGGTGTAAGGAGTTCTGTTCTTGCTTGTTTGTTTTGTTATTTGGGCCAGAGCTTACTCCTGTAATGGATCAGGGATCACTTCTGGAGGAGCTCAGGGACCATGTGGGATGCTAGAAAATAAGTCCAAATTGACCGTGTGCAATGCAAATTCTTTACCCACTGTTCTATTTCTGTAGATCAAACCTTTCTTTGCCAACAATGCTACATGAAAGTTACAAAGTGCTATTATCCTGTCAAGAAATTTTCACCATCTCAATAGCTTTAATCAGGCAGCACAATAAATCCCCAGAAAAATTTAGCAGGCCCCTCAAATTTCCTGTAATATGCTTTAAAACCAATTGTTTTCATGAGATTCCACTTTCAAGATAGTCATCCAGAGATTTTTTCAATCTGGAGTCATTTTCTCTAATGAATACTCTTCTACCAGCTCAAGCTTCTTAACCTGGGCACAGTGGAGCCATCAAAAGGCCAAACATGAAACTGAGGGATTCTTTGGATGGAGGAGAAATTATCTCTATTTTCACTAATTGAAATCAGAGTAGTATTAACAGTTCCTTGAACTCTTTCACCTTTATAAACCACACATTTTTTCTTATCACAAATATTGTTATTATAGTTTTTACAATATTTTGAAATTATCATTGACAGAATCTTTGTAGTTATTGCTTCTGCCACTAGATCTTGTCATTCAGTATGTCAACAAAAATGATATATTATTATTCCACCCATTTGGATTATAAAAAATCTTAATAGTTACCTTTCATTATTATTTATTGCATTTGTAATCTTAAGTGGTCTATTTTACGCATCAAAAACAGTAACAGATGGCTTATCTAGCAACAAATAGCTTAATAAGTTTTTATATAAGGACTAAATAACTCTGATCCAAAATAACAATTTTCATCTAAAATTTATTTTTATACTTATTGCTTTTTAATATTGGATCTTTGCTATCTAATTAATTTCAACTCTAGAATTGTATTAACTGCTGTGGCTTTTGTCTACATTAAAATAAATAAAAAAAACATGAAAAAATGCTGACAGAGGATGCATAGATCCATATTAATTTGTGGTATACAAATGTTAAGAACTTTCCATTTTGTCTTTTGTTTGGGGTTGGGGGACATACCTGATATTGCTCCAGGACTACTTCTAGTAAGGGTGCTTAGAGGTTACTCCGGACAGTGTAAAGGGGACACTTCACACTGTGGAGTGTGAAGTGGTACTAGGGATCTAATCCCAATCTCTTGCATTCAAAGCAATCCCTTAGTTTGTTATCTGATGACAGACTACAAGAAATTTAACCACCTTGAATAGAGTTAGATGTGCATGATCTTACAAGTTGAGTTTAATTAGTATAGTCAAGAACTTTACAAGAAGAAAACAAACAACCCCATCAAAAAAATGGGGAGAAGAAATGAACAGAAACTTCAGCAAGGAAGAAATTCGAATGGCCAAAAAACATATGAAAAAATGCTCATCATCACTGGTCATCAGAGAGATGCAAAGCAAAACAACAATGAGATACCACTTTACACCACAGAGACTGGCACATATTCAAAAGAGCAAGAACAACAAGTGCTGGCGTGGATGTGGGGAAAAGGGGACACTCATCCATTGTTGGTGAGAATGCCGGCTGGTACAACCTTTCTAGAAAACAATATGGACTTTCCTCCAAAGACTAGAAATTGAACTCCCATTTGACCCAGCAATACCACTCCTGGGAATCTACTCTGGGAAACCAAAAATACGCAGCGGAAACACCATCCCTACTTTTATGTTCATAGCAGCATTATTCACAATAGCCAGAATCTGGAAGCAACCAGAGTGCCCGAAAATCGATGACTGGATAAAGAAGCTTTGGTACATCTACACAATGGAATACTATGCAGCTGTTAGGAAAAATGAAGTTATAAAATTTGCCTATAAATGGATGGACATGGAGAAGATTATGTTGAGCGAAATTAGCCAGAAGGAGAGAGACAGATACAGAATGACTGCATTTATTTGCATGGCATAAATATATATGTACATATTATGATACCAATATCCAAGGTCAAGTGAAACATATATCAGGAGGTCTTGTCAAAGGTGGAAATTATCACAAATGTGTGGGAGTCAGAGTTTAGGAAAGACAGAAAATGGAACAGGGTGCTAATAATAGTCGAGGGTACTAATGCCAACCTAGAACTGAGCATAAATAGAGGCAAGAGGATACACATGACAACCTTTTAATGTATGTTCTGTAATCCATAGTCTGGAAGGGAAGGAAAAGAGAAAGAGAGAGAAAGGGAAAGAAATAAAGAACCTGCCATGGAGGTGGGCTGGGGAAGGGGGGAGGGAACCGGGGACGTTGGTGATGGGAGATGGGCACTGGTGGAGGGACAGGTGCTGGAACACTGTATGACCAAAACCCAAACATGAACTTTTTTAATTGTAAAAAAAAAAAGAAAATGAAAAGATTTACTAAGTCTCACTCTGAGTTAAGAATAGCCTACAAACAGTTGGGATAAGAATGCAGAGTAAGTACATCAGAGGCAAACCATCTCATGGAGTTGAAACATTGGAAATGGCATTGATACCACTACCTAAAGGTCATATTGCAGTCTCTTGGAAACAGTTTTATGTACTTGTCTTGTTAGGAGAATGGGTAAAATAGAAAAAGATTTCATAAAAATAATTAACATTATTGTTATTATTTGGGATAGCAGTAGTAATAATATAACTATCCATATCCCTACTGATCATAATCATTAAAAGTCGCCCTCTTCCAAGCAGGTAAAGGACTCACTTTATATGAGTTTTTGTTTTGGGGCCTCATCCATCAGTGCTCAGGGCTTACTATTGGTTCTACACGGAGAGATTACTCCTGGTGAGCTTGGGGGACAATAGGTGTTGCCAGGGATCAAATAGCCACATGAAAGGCAAATGCCCTACCCTATGTACTATCACTGAGGCCATGCTCATTTGTCTTTCTTTTAATTACCTTCAATATCTTATTGTTATATCTATATACCTTCACAATATAGGAAGGAGTAGAAAGTTTTACATTTCATAGTACACATGAGAAAACAGGTTCAGGGAAAGCTGGAATCCCCATAGTTGGTCTTGATTGAAAAAAAAATAAAAGGTCTTAAAATCTCTCTTAATAATCTCCAGAAACACATTTTTCAGCAGCAGGTGAGGGTTGTAATGAAATTTGGTCCCGTTCCCAAACTCATATATTTTCCACTGTATCATGCTTCACGACTCACAACGTCTTTTCCCAAATTAGAGAGTTGGAGGGAACAGGAAAATGACAACCTTCCACCCAGCGGCAATCCACAGCCGCATGAAAACGGAATCATAGGGACACACCCCAGGGAAAGGGAGATCAAGTATTTCCTAAACCTTGACCGAGTTCTTACTTAACTCGAGGGTCCCTAGAGGCAACAAGTCTTAGTGCATCTTTCTCCTTTGTGGTCCTGCCCTCTCGCTCTCTTGGAGGACCCAGGAGGCTGCCTTCTCTGCTTTGGTAATTTTACTAAGCGAGGAGCGTGTGTTTTGTATCAAATTCCTTTCTAGAGAATGGGAATCACACTCTATAGATAGATGGGTTTTTTCAAATTTTAGGCAAAAATTTGATTCATGATCCCCTTTATGGAAAGTTAAACTTTATCATTTGTGGACTTTTGAGAGGCAGAGTCTTGTTCTAGGGTTTTTTTTTTTCTTTTAAAATTTGTTCTTAAACTGTTGCAAGCAAGCCACAACCCAAGAGCAGGCAGTAGTGGGAGTTCTTGCACTTTTTTGCAAATGCCCAGCTCAGACCTACTCAGACAGCTGTCTGCATTGTCTTCAGCTTAGAGAATGGGGTGGGGGTAGGGGGAGGACTGTCATTCAGAGGACCCTCCTTTTTTCTCATTTTGGTATTATGGACATGCTATATTTAATCTGGCTTACCAGGGAGACACGGATAGCTTTTATTCTCTGTTTTTGTTTTTGTTCCTCTCCTGTATTGCCCACCTATTGGCAGATGGTTCTGAACCCATTTTTAATTTAGCAATTAAGGTTGTTTCCCTGTGTGCAGTTGTTGCATAATAATAAAACAATGACCTACAAAGTTGTACATATTCACATCTAGTTTTTCAAACCATTTGCTATAATGTCCATTTTAAGAAACTTTGTTTTACTTTATCTCCTTTCTGTCTCACCTCTACCTTCTCAGGTAGTAATAGTTGCCCTTTAAATGTTGCCAACAGTTTTGTTCTGATAGAAATTTTGGACATTGAGATAAAAGCCTACACACACACACACACACACACACACACACTACTACTACTACTACCACTACTACTACTACTACTGCTGCTGCTACTACTACTACTCTAGCTCTGTGTCTTTGGTTTGAAACACTAACAATCTTCCAAACAACATACACGAATCTCCCCTGAGCCAAGGCTTTACCCCAATCAGCTTTCTTAAAAGTCGAGGCACTCTTTTCATTATTTTCATTTGAAATGGAACTATGCATTATCTATGCATTATCTGACACATTCCTGCAATCGCCTTTATTTAGTAGGAAGAGAAGTAACCATATGTTGAACATCTGCAAGAAGAAAAGATTAAGTTACAGCCTCATTTCTCTTTGTCACAGTGGCTTAAAAAGATATGAGAAAGCAACTTAGCCCAATGACTTTCTTTTCTCTTTTCTCCCCCTCTCTTTTCAGGCACTTCCACAATTTACAGAATCTTAGTTTGGCTTATTGCAGAAAATTCACAGACAAAGGCTTACAGTACCTGAGTTTAGGGAACGGATGCCACAAGCTCATTTATCTGGACCTTTCCGGCTGCACCCAGGTTTGTCTCTTAATCTTCTCTTTCCTGCAGCAGACGAGAAAGTCCTCCGGAGAACCGGCTCCTTCCAGCCCCTCATGTTATACTAGCGCTGGGAAAAGACCGCAGCACACTTTTCAGAGGTTTTAAGTTACATGACCACAGCTGCTTAAAATTTCTCCAGGATCGCTACTATAGGCTCTTGGCTTTCTTCCACTGGAGAGTCACATCCACCAATAGGCAGAGTTCACTGGACGATGAAACAGACCTCTTCTGTGTAGACACTCCGAGCACAATTATAATACCAGATTCCAACTCTTGAAAACTTTAGAATTGCTACCAAGATACAAAGAAAGGAAAACCTTTTAGGGTCAGAATTTCAACCCCCACCCAAAAAAAAAAATAAAACCCAAAATAAAAAACCCAGATTTGTTCTCAGTATGGGCTTTCAGGGGAACAGTATTGGATCAAATGCTGTGAGAAACATCAGAGAAAATACAACAAAGATTGCAGTAGGGGGGAAAGAGTATCATTGACTGGAAAACATGAATATTTGAGATCTACATGGGGGAAATATTCAAGCTCGAATGGATTAAGGAAAATGGGCAGAAAAGAGCAAGGAGTAGTTGAGGTAGGGGCATAGTACTGTGGAAATAGTTATTGCCCAGTTGATAGATTCTTCAGCTCTATTTTTGTAGCTTAAAGGATTCTTTTATTCTCATCCACTTCTCCATGTATTTTTATTATTATTAGTGTGCGCCACACTATGAGAATAATAGAAGCATGTTCATCTGCTAGGAAAGTAATATAACAACAGAGATGAAAACTGGCCAAAGTATCAGTAGTTACCGTTTATTGAGTTGTTTTCTCTCTCAGGCACCACATAGCGTGTTTACACAGATCAGATTCATTCCTTGCACAAATCTGCATTTTTGTGCAACCTAGTAATGTGTTTATTGTGCAAAAGTCGAAATGAAAACACTGAGCAATGAAAATCCCGAGATGGATATGGTTTTAAGCCCCTGCTGATAGCTGTCCAGGCAGGTAGTTTTTCCTGGAAGATTTAAAGAGGCAGCATGGGTTTGTTGTTCCCACTTCTTGAATGAAAACAATTCTCACATAACCCTTTCCTTGGTAGCTGTGACCTTCAGGCTTAGTATCAGGCAGTACAGAGGGTAAAGGGAAAGTAGGGGAAGATTCTAAGCTGGGGCAGAAATATCTGGCCTTGGCATTTGTTTATGGTTTGCTGATGTGTGAATATCAATATTTACTGTCACTGTGATCCAGATAGCCTTACTATTTCCTTCAAGTTCTGACAAGCTTCTTCCTGACCTCTTTGCTTAGACAATTTGTTAGAAAATTTACAACTGTGCATTCCCCCACCACAAGTCTCCCCCCCCCCCGCCCCGCTACATTTGGGATGTAAATCTCTTTTAAAAAAGTTTCCTGCCAGTTTTATGACCCAGGAATGTTGTCCTCTAGGAACTGGGAGTCATCCTTTGAAATATAATTCTTAAGAGAAATAGTCCTAGTATCTTCCAATCTTTGTGGAGGATAGGAGCCTCACTTCAACTTGGGTGTCTCTTAAAGACACAGATGGCTTCAGGGACTCTTCCATGTGTGGACTTGTCCATGAGCAGGTGTTTCCCTCTAAGTCCTCTCCACAGTTTTTCTTCTAGCTCTTTGCAGTGCTCAAAAATTCCCCTCACAGTGTGACTTACTATTGTCAGTTTCCTCAAGATAATTATTGTAGCAGCAACACACAACACAATACACATGCACATACATACACACACAATGTCATAATGATAAATATTCTCAGCACTATAAAGCAGAAATCAAAGGTTTCAGATGGATGAATCTTTGATCAAATATGTATGCAAAAATACAGAATTGTCTTGAAATTTTGAGCCAACACTTAATATTTAGAGGTTTTACACACACATGCATACATATGTACATACATATATACATATACATGTAAATTTGCTGCTTCTCTTAAAAGAAAGTAGAACTAGTAAAACTGGTAATCATGGATCAGGTTTAGGTCAACCTCACCGCATGAAATTAACTGTGTTCTCAGGGTGGTGAGATTCCTGACCTCTACTCGGAAATTCCTTCTTATGTACTTCAACCCAGACTGGCACCCCCTAATAATAGGTAACATTGCCTGTGGGTCAGTGGGTATTTGAGTTGCTCTAAATTGTAAAAGAGAAGGGGTTGTTTTTTCCTTCTTGCCTGTGAGTTTGTAAATCGTGGACCACAGAAAAGGTAGACTTTCACCTGTGTTCTGTTGCTCAGCCCTGTTTGTTTCTTTCACTTGCGCCTTTGCTGTTTGTTCATTCAGTGAATCAGCAGCTCCTGGTGCCAGGTGTTAGCTTGACAGTGAGCCCATTAAGTCCACTGGGATGAAGGAGGAGGCTCACTACGAACTGTAGAGATCTAACTAATAGCTATTTTGGAAAGAATTGATGAAACCTTCCTTGGGCCTGGGTGAGAGCTTTCTCCCCTTTCAGGCCCGGACTATTATATGGCAGCTTATACACCATTTCAAAGAAGAAAGACAGAATTTTTTTTCCACAAAAACTCGACACTAAACTAGACACTTTGTTATTTGGACTGTTGCACTGAAATTTTTACCTATCTTTAGGTGACAATTCCTGGCCAAAGGGAAAAGATTCTAATGAAACAGAAGTTGTAGAAAAGCTTCTATTTAAATGATTTTCACTAGTACAGTCACCAGCTGCCTCCCCAAAGGAAATAGGTATATGTTTATGTCTGTACATATAGATGTATATTCACATCTATATGTATACATTTGTGTGATTTATATACATAATATTGTAAAAGTGATTTAAACCATACTTGTTTGAAGAACTAAATACATGCATAATGAAGGGCTCCAGAGTGAAAATCAATGACATGTGTTTCGAGTACCGTCTGCATTCTTGTGGTGTTGAATAATCACTGAAGGTCCACCAAGAAACGTGACTGACTGATTTTCTAAAGAACATCCACACTTGCACAAGCACCTGCCTGTCCTCATCTTTAATTGTGTTGAGGTGATGCCTCAGTTTCTCTTCCTCAAAAATCGCCTTATCTCCTTCTTGGCCCTAAACCAGGTCAAGACCGATCCTGGAAGTTCTTTTACTGTCCTTTGAACACCCTTGCAGACTATCACCTAGTCTTGTCACTTTGTTTTCTTTTTCTCATTCCCAAAATATCTTTGCTGGGGTTCTCGAGGTGGGTCAATGGCAAAGCACCTACCTGACTTGCCTGTCTGCCTGTCTGAGGCTGCAAATCTGAGCTGCACAATTGCCTCCATGCAACTTTGCTATACTGGGGCTGGGACGGTTGGGAGTCCTTGGTGTGGTGAAAAACTGTTATATCCTGGTCACTGCAACAATCACAACAGCAAAGGAGGAAATAAAGGGAAATTAAAAACAAAACAGAACAAGACATCGGGGCTGGAGAGATAGTACAGAAGGTAGGAAACTTGCCTTGCCTGGCAGGCAACCTGGGCTTGATCCCCACTCCACAGTTCCCTGAGCCCACCAGGAATGATCCATAAGAGCAGAGTCAGGAATAAACCCTGAGCACTGTTGAGTGTGGCCCCCAAACAAGCAAAAATAACTACAAAGTCTTTTTTTTTAAATTTTTTACACCACTTTTAGACATACAATTGCAATATGCTCGGGCTCGAGTTTTGGTTCTACAGTGTTCCAACACCCATCCCTCCACCCGAACCCATCTCCCATCACCAATGTCCCCACCTCCCTCCCCCTCCCGCACCCCCAACGACTTGGTGGGTTCTGCATATCTTTTCTCTCCTCTCTATTTCTCCCTCCCACCTACCTTTCCTACACATCGTAGAATGCAGTACATTAAAGGACATAACTGTTTCCACTAGTTTGAGGGACCGCGTGGCCACAGCGGCCGCGACTTCGGGGCCTCATGGTCAGCATCCGGACAGCGAAAATGGTGGCTAATGTGGTGGGTGAGTCTCATCCGGCTGCTTCTGGGACCCCCCAGAGGTGATGGGCCAACACCCAAAACCCATCTGTCCTCCTGGGAGCCTCATGGTCAGCTGAGATAGGGGAGAGCTGAGTTCCAGTTCCCCAGCTGCGTCTGAGGCTCTGCATGCTATGGCTGGTCGCCCCAGGGCAGCTTCTGCGCGGAGCCACAGGACTCAGACAAAATGGAGAGGGGAAGGGGCGACCCCCAGCTCCATCTGACAAATTCCCGGTGATTCCCACTCTGGTAGCTGCCTACCTGGGCTCGAACTCGTATTGCTCTGTTAATCTGGTCTTGAGGTCAGCGTCCCTCCTGGGCAAGCTCTGATGTGCTGCAGCATCTGGACAGCGAAAATTGCGGCTAATGTGGTTGGTGAGTCTCATCCGGCTGCTTCGGGACCCCCAGAGGTGATGGGCCCACTCCCAAAACCCATCTGTCCTCCTGGGGGCCCAATGGTCAGCTGAGCCAGGGGAGAGCTGAGATCCAGCTCCCCCAGCTGCATCTGAGGCTCTGCATGCTATATCAAACTCTCCAGTTTGATGCAAATAGAATGATTGTTGAAGTGTACAAATGAGAAAGATCCTGAAAGGACTTGGTGCTAACATACATTGTGTTTAAGATTAAACCATGGCAGCAGAGCCGCCTCGCACCTGTGCAGCCGTGGATCTGGAGTCTCTGTCTTGCGGCTGTTGGCTCTGGTGGCTGGAGCTCAGGCTCACACCCACTGAGCCTGGAGGCTGGGGACTGGGCGGAGGCCCCCAATTCTTGCTCCGAGTCCAGCAGGTGTGGCCGCCTGCATGGTGAGCAGGCCCTAGGAACCATGTAGGACATGACCAGACACTGGCCGAGCCTTTTGCCCTTTCCCCCTGGGGAACTCCATAGGGCCGCTCACCATGAGGCCGAGCTGCGCAGCCATGGATCTAGAAATACAAAGTCTTGACTTTATTTTTTTTTCTGTTAGAGATGAAATTCAGAAAAATGCAAGAATAAAAAAAAAAAATTGGGGTTGAAATAATAGTAGTACAGTAGATAAGGTGCTCCTTTGCACACAACTGACCAGGGTTTTGATTCTGGGCACCCAGTATAGTTCCCCAAGAACTGCCAGGAGTGATCCCTGAGCACAGAGCCAGGAGTAACCCTGAGTACCACCAGGTTTGGCCTAAACACTCCCCTACCCAAAAAAGAAAATAATTACTTAAAATTCATTACCTAGTAATCATAAAAGATGAAACTTATTGGTCTTTTTATTTTCTTATGCTTTTGTTAAATTAAAATGGATTAACTATCCATACATCTTTTATTTAATATGCTATAAAGTCAATATGTCTTGGGGTTAGAGTAATAGTAAAGGGTAGGGTGCTTGCCGTGCACATGGCTGACCCAGTTTCTATCCTTGGAACCATATATGTTTTCTCCCAAGCCCACCACAAGTGAGCCTTAGCACAAAGCTGGGAGTCAGCCCTGAGCACCACCAGGTGTGGCCCCAAAACCAAATAAAGTCAACAAGTGTCTCTAGAGTTTCCTGTAACATTTCTCATGGCTGTATAATATTTCACTGTAGAAAGAATTATGTATTTAGCCATGCATTATGTCTCTATCATTATTTGCTAGCTATAGTAACTTCTAAGAGGAAAATTCGTATAGCCATATCTTTGAATTTATCTGTGAAATAATTTTGGTAGAAATTTTTAGAATTGACCTTAAATGTTTAAGGCCACAGGCCTTAAGCAGTGGGTAGAGCATTTGCCTTGCACAGAGCTGACCTGGGTTAGATTCCCAGCATCCCATATGACCTTGGTTAGATTCCCAGCATCCTGAGCACCACCAAGAATAATTCCTGAGGGATGAGCCAGGAGTAACCCCTGAGGATTGCTGGTGCATCTTCGACACCCCCTCCCCCAAATAAATAAAGGATTTCTTTAAAAAAGTGTTTAAGGCCAATTTGACATCAACATGGCACACACACACTTATAATATTTCATATATATGTTATATTTTGCAACATACATAGCAGTATATATTTTACTATATATATTGTATAACACATATAATATTCTGTATATATACTTAGAAGGGGGCTAGGCCATACTAGATGTGCTCAGGGCTTACTCCTGGCTCTGTACTCAGGGGTCTTCCAGGTGATACTCAGGGGCCCATCTGTAGTGCTAGAGATCAAACCTGGTTGGATGCTTGCATTGTACTATCGATCTCTCTGGCTTCAGTATTTTATATTTGTATTTCTTACATATTTTATGAGGGTATTTGATATCCACTTAATAAATATGATAGTCAATAAACATTTGCTAAATGATACCAATATTATTCCAAGAGACTAGCCTTTTAAAATCTAGCCTTTCCTTTGATACCTTGAATGCAACTTTATTTTTTTTTTGTTTGTCCCTTTTTTGAGTGTGACCTCTTTTCAGAAGAACAAGAATCTATATTCATTTCCCAAAATGATTTTCGAGAAATCAATTGAAATTCATTTAATAAATTTGATTCTCCTTATTTATTATTTTCAAAACTATAAAATCTAAACTTATATGATGACATTTTTTAAACCCATGTTCAGTTCAGTTTGGGAAAACTCTTTGGTGGGCAGATTGGTTTCCTCACATAAAGCAAGTGTCCCTTTCTGTTCTGCTGTTCTGTGGGCTTGGAGACATTTGACTGACATTGAATAGGTCTGACTTAGTCCCTGCTCTAGGGAATGGTGTGTGAGCTCACTTTTATCAGATGTTTATTGAATACTTGGAATTAATGTTTAGTTAAGTAAGTGAAACTAATACCATATTTCACCACATAATCATCTCGACCACATGATCATAGTATTGTTTTTTCAGTTCAAAAACCTCTCACTGGAATTGCAACCACCACATGATATAATTTTGCTCATTGCACAGCTTTAAAAGTGACAGAGCAGCAATGAATTTGCCAGCGGCACATGGATGCCCATTTGTCTCTTTGCACCCTGCGAACTGAGGGTTTGGAATTCTCACTCTCCTTGTCAGTGTTGCTTGAAAGTCAACTTGCAAGGTTTGTTTAGAGCTCAGCAGTACTAATGGAGCTGTCTCTCAATCCAGTAAAAAGCTCTAGATAGGAGGTAAAGGGCAACAGCCAAGGCTAATTGGAGTTAAGTCTCCTGATGGTAAGACTTGCATCTACCTATATTGTTTTGGACTGTTCAATTTAAACACACTCTTAAGTATATTGTGCATCTGCTCTTGCAATAAAGACAGTTCAGAAATACTCAATTTTGAGTATTATGAGCACAATGGGGAAAAACTTCCTATAATGGTAGGACCCCACGTTTTCACCCCCAACTGGCATAAAATCTACAGCAGGTTTATGTAGTATTATGCAATTTAATAAGGGGTAACTTTTCCTTACCCCTCATACTTTCTTTCAGAGAACCATTCCACTCTCATCCCTTGTGGTTCTGGAATTTGTCACTCATGACATTCTGAGAACAAATACAGCATAGGCCCTGAGAGCCTGAGATCAGGAAACCTGAATTTTTAACCCTCAGTTTGCCATTAGGTATTTCTGGGACAGGCTCTGAAAGCTTTTTTTTTTAACCTCACTTTCCTTATTTGTAAAATGAGAAAAAACTCATAACTACATCATAAGTGTGATATGAAATAATTTGATGCATATAGGATTCTTTTTTAATGGTAAACAAGTAGACTTTAATAATAATTTTTGTAAAAGCATCTTTGCACAAATATGCAGCTATAAAACACATAAAAGTGAACAAAAAGATCATTTTTTCACTTAAGCTCTTCTTAAAACAAATGTGACTTAAATAATGAAACGTTTAAAAACAAGACACCAACAGATTTTTGTACAGCTAAACTTGAGAGACGTATGTTTAAAGTCCTCACACTGGAAATATTTTCTTTCTTTCTTTCCTTTTTGGATTCTACCCAGCGATGCTCAGGAGCTAGTCCTGGCTCTGCACTAAGGAATTACTTCTGACGGTGCTCGGAGGACTGGACCTGGGTTGGCCACGTGAAGGCCAACGCCCTCCCCACTGTACTCTCCAGCAAAAATATTCTTTTTTTGAATATATTTTATTATACCACCATGAGATAAACAATTACAAAAATGTTCATGTTTAGGTTTTGGCCATACAGTGTTCCAGCACCCATCCCTCCACCGGTGCCCATTTCCCACCACCAATGTCCCTGATTCCCTTCCCCCTCCCTAGCCTACCCCCATGGCAGGCTCTTTATCTCTTTTCTCTCTTACTCTTTCTCTCTCTCTCTTCCTTCTCCTACACATTGTGGATTGTAATATATAGGATTCTTTAGAACAGTTGCCAGCATAGGGCAAATGCTCAGTCACTCTTAGATATTATTTCTTGATTATTGGGGTTAACAAGGTCACTGGATATTTGAGTCAGGTCCAGCTAACCCTAAATTCCATCTCCAGTGTTTGTGATATGTCCAGAGAGGGCACAATGCTCATAGAACCATTCATAATCCTTTCAGGTACTCGACATTGTAAAAAATTTCATTCTTTGCATTCCTAAGGTTGTAGGGCTGCAGTGAGTAAATCTGGACTGTTTCGTGGCTCAGAAACATGAAAGAAGCTTGTATCTGGTGGGAAAAATTGAAACCAGTACTGCTTGACAGAGAGACCCTGTCTTTGGGGAGAGAAGACATTATTGTACCAGACTTTCACCTAGAGACATCAAATGGTTACTTTTCTATCTAAGCTAGTTTATGTTAGTTTCTGTCATTGAAATAGAAACTGGTGAAGTGTGTTTCCTATTTATCCTTTATTTGGGGGTAGTAAAGAACACTTCTGGTATGGCTTTATCACTGGTGAGCTTTACTCAAGAGCAAAACTAAGAGCCATGGAGACAACTGGGAAGATTTCCTATGGCTCTGCATTTGTTCCTTTTAACATCCTTGTAAGTGACTACAGAGCAATCCTTAGAACCCCCAAATCCAGAGGCAGGTAAGATAGTACAAAGGGTCAGACACTAGACTTGCATGTGACTGATCTGGGTCCAAATCCCTGGGACCCCATATAGTTCCTCAGTCCCCACCAGGAGTGATTTCTGAGTGCAAAGCCCTAAGTACTTCCAGTTTTGGCACAAACATAAAAATTAAAATCAAAACCCAAAAATCTAGATTAAATGTTCTTCCCCTTTACTAATGCTGACTGTTTGGAATTAAGAGCAAAGGCTCTTTCCTAATTTGAAGTTTGGAATTTCCAAATTTATTTTGGAAATTAGTTTGATAAAAGTGGAATATACACACAGAAAAGTTGACAAAGTATTATGCATATCCATATCTATGTCCTTGGGTGATACCAGTACATATTTGTTTTGTTTATATAACTATTGTCAAATGACTAACATTTTCATATATCTGACTTTTATTGAGATTTTAGCATTCCACTTGCTGAGTCAATCCCAAGTACATTTTGTAATTTAAATAATTAATGTTGATTAGTATATTTATATAACTTATAAGTTACATATTGTTAGTTATATAAATATGGTCTATATATAGTATGTGTGATATAGATATTATTTATGTGGGAAATCAATTCTGTGCTTCCCCATACTTCTTGTATTTTTCCCCCAAATTTTATTAAAGCATAGTGAGTTGCTAAGTTATTCATAGTGTGTTTTTTGACGTACAATGCTCCATCACCTATTCCACTGTTGTGGAGTGGATGAGGTGTAGAGAGCCAGGTTGCTTTATATCTCCGCCCCTAAAACACGTAGCCAGTTCAGGATGTAGAGGGGCTGACTGGGGGTAGGGGTTGAATAGATACAAGGCTCATAGCATGAGCATGTATGGGGTGGGGGCAGGGGAGGAGGGAAAGAAGGAGGGAGGAAGAGAGAGAAAGAAAGAGAGAGAAAGTAAAAAAGAGACAGAAGGCTGGCTATGATCCATCTCTTTCACCAGCCCAGGAGAAGCTGCCTCTCTTCCATTTCTCTCAGAACCAGGACTGTCTGGACCTCTCTCTCTTTCTCTCTCTCTCTCTCTTTCTCTCTCTCTCTCTCTTTCTCTCTCCTCCCCACTCCATAGGACCTCCAGGTCAGGTACACCAGAATGCGCCAGGTAAGGGCTTAGTACAGGCAGGCACCTCAGGCCGAGGGGCAACAGGCTGGGCTCGGACCCCAGGTGGGGCTTAGTACAGGCAGGCACCTCAGGGCCAGAGGGGGGCAGAATACAGGCTGGGCTCGGACCCCAGGTAACTCAGATACAGACTGGGCTTGGATGCCCAGGAAGAGGTACAGGAACTGTTGGGAGGCCCAGCAATGGTGCAGAGAGAACTGTGCAGCGACAAGACCAGTGACATTGTTTACAGAAGGCGAGTAGACTGTGTGGGACAGGACAGGGAAGTCATGCACTGGACTGGGCAGTGTTAGGGACAGGACAAGGACATTGTTCATGGATAATAGAGGCCTAGACATCTTGGGAGGAACCTGAAACCATGTGTACAATAAACTTAACTTTCTTCCGAATTTTATATGCAAATCTTTCAGACAATTCTCAAGAACCCACCAGCACAGGAAGATCCACCTTTTACATTAACACCATCACCAGTGTCAACTTTTCTCTACCAGAGTTACCAGGTTCCATCTCCTACACCCCCTCCCCAACCTCAGCCTGCTATTTTGATAGGAATCTTTTGTATTTGGTTATTGAAGTTTGGGTCTCATGATTATTTCAATATCGTTGACTTTGTGGTTTGGATATTTAACTTTATCATTCTTTACATCATCAATGTACCTGATTCCCTTGATCCCTGACCCCATTGCATCTCACCTATTTCTTCATCCCTTCCCTTCTACTATTTTTTCCTTCTCCCTGTAATCTGGCCCAGAGGTGATCTAGGAATTCCCCCTTTAAACCATTGAATGTCCTCATACAGTTACTCTATCACATAAAAGTGATGTATTCCTGTGTTTGTCCTTCTTCAGGCTTACTTCATTTAATATGATATCTTCTGGTTTCCATTCATTTACAGCAAGTTGCATTATTTCATCATTCCTTACAGCTACATAGTATTCCATTGTGTATATATACCACATCTGTAGGATCCACTGATCTCTTGTTGAACTCAAGGTTGATTCCAATCTTCGCTATTGTACTGAATGCTGCAATGAATAATGGTGTGCATATTTCCTTTTTAATGAATGTTTTCATGGCCTGGGGTATATACTCAAAAGTTTAATTGCTGGGTTGTACGGTAACTCAATTTTTAAGTTTACAGAGGGCCCTTCATACTGTTTTCCATAATGGTTGAACCAGACAACATTCCCACCAGCAGTGCATGAGAGTACCTTTTATAACCATATCCCTGCCAACACAAATTGTTTCCAGTATTTTTGGAATGTGACATTCTTACTGGTATGAGATGATGTTATTGTCTTAATTTGGATTTCACTATTAATAAGTTCTGGTGAATATTTTGTCATGTGCCTGTTAGAAATCTGTTGGTCTTCCTCAGAAAGGTTCATGTTCTTTTCCTTACCACATTTTATGGGGTTTTTGAATTTTCTGTTGGTAATCTTTGTGAGTATGTTTTATGTGTTGGATATCAACCCTTTGTATGATGTGTTGACCACAGATATTTTCTCCCATTCAGTTAGCTGTCCTTTAGTTTTAGCCCATGTTCATTTGGCCATGCAGAAACTCTTTAAGTTAATGTAGTCCCGTTTGTTAATTTTTTTATTCTGTCACCTTTCCCAATGGCATTGTATCATTAAAGATATCTTTGAGGTTCAGATCTTAGAGCATTCTATGTTTCTTCAATGTATTTTATAGATTCTGGTCTGATCTCAAGGTTATTGGTCCACTTTAATGACTTTTGTGTAAAGTGTGAAGTACAGATCCAGTTTTAATTTTTTACACATGGTTATCTAGTTTTGCAAGCATCTATCTATCTGTCTGTCTGTCTGTCTGTCTGTCTGTCTGTCTATCTATCTATCTAGCTCTCCCTTCTCTTACACATTGTGGCTTGCAGTGCATTCACTTAGAGGTTATTATGT
>JAJIBD010002767.1:0-54493 GCA_021461705.1 Cryptotis parvus
CATCTTCAACTTGATCACTTGATCACTTGAATCCCGTTATTCATCGATTTGCTCGAAGCGGGCACCAGTAACATTTCCATTGGACACTATCACGTACCAATGTAGCCCAGTGGCATCTGGTTGATTCAGGAATATGAAGAGCCTCAAACCGTTCCTTCAGGGTTTTTACAAGGAAGTCTGACCATCTTGTAGGTGGGCGGCCACGTGATCTTTTGACATCCCGTGGGATCCAGTTGGTAATGGCTCTAGTCCAGCAGTTGTCTCCAAATCGCATTACATGTCCAGCCCATCTGATTTTCGATGCCTTGGCAAACGAGACAGCATCCCTGATTCTGGAATAGCGACGGAGGTCAGAACTCTGGATTCCTTCTCTCACTTGAGTGAGACGTGATATTCCAAGCATAGCTCTTTCGATTCCTCTCTGGGAGACCCGAATAGCATTCTCATCCTGCTTTCGTAGGGCCCAGGTCTCTGAGGTGATGTTAATGCAGGGAGAATGGTGGAGTCAAAGAGATGTGCCCGAGCCGGAGGTTCTTTGTCCTTTTAGCTATTTCTTCGATGCCTTTTGAAGGCATTCCATGCCGCTCTCTTCCTCCCTGCGCAGCTCAGGTTTTAGGTCGTTCATCATGTTGACTTCTCCACCTAGGTACACATAACTGCTGCATTCAGAGATGTTTGTTCCATTGAGTGAATGGGGCCTCTGGAACTAGTTCATTCTTCATGAACATAGTTTTCTTCAGATTCAGCTGTAGACCTATCTTCCACATTCTCTGTCAAAGTCAGCCAGCATTTGTGCCGCTTGGCTAATGTTTGGTGTTATTAGAATGATGTCATCAGCGAGCGGAGGTGGGTGTAGTTGCCGACCATCTATCTTCACTCCCATTCCTTCCCATTCTAATTGTCTCATGATGTTCTCGAGGGTGGCACTGAAGAGTTTTGGTGAGATGGTATCAACCTGTCGAAACCCTCTTTTGACATCATTGATCACTTCTTTGTAGAATGGTGAAATCCTGGTGGTGAATCCGTCTACAGCTCACGAAGGATCTTGATGTATTGGGTTTGAACACCCTGTTTGACTAGGGCTTCGATGACTGCTTCCAGTCTCCACAGAATCAAAGGCTTTCTGTAAATCAATGAACGTGAGACAGAGTGGCATCTTGTACTCCCTACAAACCCTCAATGATCTTGGTTACTGTGTGGATATGGTCGATTGTGCTGAATCCTTTCCGGAAACCTGCTTGCTCACATGGTTGTCCTTCATCTAGTGTTCTGCTAATCCTGTTCAGGATGACTCATGTAAACAGCTTGTAGATGATGGACAACAGGCAGATGAGGCGATAGTTGCCGATGTCGTGAGTGTCTCCTTCTTGAACCGTAGAACTGTCCTGCTGGTTTTCCATTGGGAGGGCACCTTGCTTCGGACAGGTAGCGTGTGAAGAGCTGAGCTAGTGTCTTGATGAGTACCGACGGCAGATTCTTCAGGTGTTCGGGTCTGACTTTGTCTGGTCCTGGTGCTGCCTCCCTTCTTGACCGACGAGATGGCATGTTGGATTTCAGAAGGGAGAACTTTTGGGAATGACATATCCATCCTGTGGAATTTGGTATGTGGGCAGGTGGATGTGGCTATCAAAGAGATTTGAGAAGTCATGGATAATCTTCTCCATTGCCTTTCTGGAAGATGTGATAGTTCCATCAGGGGCGTCGGAGGGCAGCCATCTTGGTCTTATAGTTGGCAAAGGACAGGCGGGCAGTGCGAATGCTTTTCGCGGCTTCTGCAGCATCTTCCAGTATTTCTGCTCTTCTGTCTTTTAGGTCTTCTTTTATCACTTCTCTGCACCGTTTAGCAAGCTTGGATGTTAGCATTTGGTCTCCTGAGGCTCGCGCCTTGCCACGTTGGCTAATGAGCTCAAGAGTTTCTGAAGACAGGCATCCTTTTGTGTCTTTCTCTCTCTTGGCATTCTTCGCACAATCATGGAGGTGCTGAACCAGTCGGTTGTATTCTTCATCGATGTCATCAATGATGGTATCTTCCCATGTTGCTGCAATGGTGCCAAAGAGTTCCCAGTTGGTGGTCGTTCTGGGAGTTCTCTTCTTAAACTTTGCAGCCTTTTCTCCCTGTTGCGGGAAGTAGAATTTTGCACCGAAGGAGACGGTGGTCCGCCTCCTGTTTGGAATTTGGGGACGACAGCTACATCGGTCCAGACAAAATCGTCGGTTGAAGATGATGTGGTCAATTTCTTTGTGGAACTGTCTGCCAGGAGATTCCCATGTCCAACGTTTCGCTTCAGCTTTCTGGAACTGTGAGTTCCCATGAATGGTCTTGGTGGACATGATGAACTCAGATAGTCTCTCACCCTGTTCATTCCATTCTAGGCCATGGGTCCCGATGTGGAGTTCTTCAGCCGATCTTCTTGGTCCTATCTTGGCATTAAAATCACCAACTATGATCTTGAAGAAGGTGTGATCTTTTTTTATAGAACTCCTCCAATTCCATGTATAATTTCTCAATTTCATCTTCTTTGTATGTGGATGTTGGTGCGTAGACAATGAAGATAGAAATTGCTGGCAGTGAGGCCACATCTTCAACAGAAAGAAAAAATATCTATCAAACGAAAGATAACTCAGAACACCCAAATCACAGTTCTCCTTCAAAACTCCGTACACATATAGTCAAAGCCCTCTAAGTAGTGCTGAGAAATCCAGGAACATCTCACCAGTTGCGCAGACCTAAAGACTGAATGCTCAACCCCGGAATCTGAGGCTACCGAGTTCCACTGGCTGGTGCTGGGAATAGAATATGGGTTAGGTGTTGGTGCTGGAGGGTTTTCGTCAAGCTGTGTATATGGCTCACAATATATTCAATCACCCAGACGTGATTGAATGACGCTCCTGTGAAGCTTGTGCTTCCTTTTCTTCCAGCTCCTTCCCTGCCCCTGTAATGTTGAATTCGTGTTTCTATCTTCTTTTCCCTAAAGCCATTGCCAAGAAAGGACGAGGAGACTGACTCAGCATTTTTGTTCCTGCTGTTCACTTGGTGTCTGAGTCCATTAAAGGTATGGCAGTCCTCAGGCCAGGGCCTCGGCTTTTAGATTGGAGATCCAATGGCCTTGCTATATCTTGTGATGTATATTTAGCCTTTTACTCCATCCTGTAAGAAGACAATTTCTTTTTGTTTCTTAACTTTTAGTTTTGAGTAAGTTATTTTGAAGGCGATTGACTTTTAAAAAAGTGGAAACATTTTTAAACAAAAAAATAGACTACCTCATTTTTATCACTCAAGGATATTGATATTAGCTATATCACTTTAAAAATATTTGGGAGACTGAAGAGATAGTACAGCTGATAAGACACTTGCCTTGGAATTGGCAGACTCAGGTTGGATCCCTGACATCCCATATGGTTCCCCAAGTCCACAGATGTGATTCCTGAGAATAGAACCAGAGTAAAGCCAGAGCTGAGACAGGTGTGGTCCCAAAAAACACAAAAAAATTTGGGACTATTTCTCATTCACAGGAGCATTGTGATAACACATAAAACTAGACAAGGAAAATCTATTTAAGAGGCTTCATCACTTAAAAATTTGTTATTTTTTGGACTGTTATCACAGGCAGTGATTTAACATATGTAGCTAGGAAGGTCAATTTACATATCACTGTGGGAACATGACTTTTCATTTAGATAAAGTAACTGTTATTCATTAAATGTAAATTTTGCTCATTATGTCTTCAAATTTCCTTGTGTATAAACAAAGAGTGAAGTGATGATGCTAATGTATTAGTAAAATTGGAATTTCTCATTTTTATTTAAATATCAGTAGTTGCTTGAAATAGAAATTAATTCTAAGGATTTCATTGTTCCTCCAATGTAATGGAAGAAAGTAATGCTTTCAGAAGCTAGTTTTTCAGAAGTGGAAGATGTATCTGGAAGAAGTATCAATTTAAATATTCAATAGTTAAAATGAAGCTGACATAACTTGTTTCTAATAATATGACTAGATTTTGCTACTTAAGATTAATTAGATGAAATAATGTTTTAGTAAATTAAAGCATTTTACAGAGAAGTTGACTGGCAGTTGATAAAAACAGCAATTTATAATTCATTAAAAAAGTACTGCCAAAATGTGAAAACAAAGCGTATAAAATATACATATTACCTTATATATGGCAACTAGACTTCCAGATAGTTTCCTAGTGAGGATATGTTGCATTAAAAGCAAATTCTTCAGCATGACTGTTTCTTTTTGCTACCTATTATCAGACATAATTTTACAAATTTTTAGTCTTTAGAGAGCAATGTCTTGTAAATATCCTATAATAGTATAGATCATTATTAGAAAGTTTGTGATTCATTTTTTCATAAGTTAAAATATTTATTAAAATTATGAACTTGACAAATGGAGCATCAACAGAAGCTAATATAAAAATCAGGGCTGGAGCGATAGCCCAGCGGGTAGGGCATTTGCCTTGCCGCGGCCAGCCCGTGCCGGCCAGGTTTAATCCCGGCATCCCATACGGTCCCCCGACCACCGCCAGGAGTAATTCCTGAGTGCAGAGCCAGGAGAAACCTCTGAGCATTGCTGGGTGTGACCCAAAAAAACAAAAAAAAAAAATCACTGGCAAAGGAATATTGAAAAATATATAATATTATTGTAATGCTTCCATTCACACAAACCTGTTCTGATATAAATGAAGATATTATCATCCTAGCATACACACTAGGAGATATATGACTATTGAACTCTTCCCCAAGTAATGACAGACATTGGATTCAACACTCAGAATACAAAAAGTAAATAAAAACTATCATTACCCAGGCCAGACACTTGGTTTCAAACCCAGGAGCCCTGGGTTTGATCACTTGCACCACTGTTGTGCACCACCTATCACAGCCTTGGTCAATGTGTATGCTAATTGATTGATGCTCTTGGGAAACAGACTGCTAATGAACAACACTTGGACATAAAAATTATATTCCTTAGTGATTCTTTTTTATAATGAGAATTTATTTTAGGCTACTGAAAAAGATAGTCCTGGGTTTTAAACTTACCAAAGATTCATTTTTTAATGGCTCAGAGAAAATAACATACAAGTGGTTTTATAAAGGAAATTTATAGTCTTCTTTATCAATTGATTTGTCAGTAACTACATATCTATTTACATCTTAAAGGAACTTGAGGAAAACACTTTTTTTTCCTGAATTCTCCTCATTACCTTTCTTGGCTGGGGCAAGTGTATTCCTGTCCTTCAGGATACATTCTCATGTGATTTGTGCGTCCATTTAAAACCTGGTTATAATGTTTTAAGATTGTTTGAAAGAGCAAATATATTTTGTACTCTTTTATTCAACTTGGTATAGTCTCTTTCCTATGAACAAAGAGCCTTCAAGATTTCTCTGTTAAAATCTCACTGTTTCAAATAGTAAGCCAATGAAAATATAATTTTCTGAAAATATGTTGACAAAAACCAAATCCAACATCTGCTTTACAGGTGACAGCTGTATATTGCAGCTCCATATTAATTTTTTTAAAAAACTAAATTTTAGCTATGTTCCTGAGAAATAATGATTAAAGTTAGTGTCTTTGTTTACTGAGCATAATTAAGGATATTTGTTCCCAAAGATGGGATGTTCAACAAAGATGTAGGAAATATTTTAGTATTTTTATCTTTGACACCTGTAAGCAATCTTCAGTTTGCTAAAAATGTAATCTTCTAACACTTTCCTTTAAAGTGTTACTACTTATTTAACTAAGGATTAATAACTAATATCCAAGGTCAGGCAAAACATGGATTAGGCTGGATGGTCTTATCAACAGGTAGAAACTACCAAAAACATGTGGGAGTCAGAGGTTAGGTAAGACAGAGAAAGGAACAATATGCTAATAATGGTCAAAAATGATAATGCCAGCCTAGCACTGAGCATTGAATATAGACCAATAGATACGATAGCCTCTAAATGTATGTATTGTGATCCACAATGTGTAAGACAAGGGGAGAGAGAGAGAAGGGGTGAGAAAGAGAGAGAGAGAAAGAGAGGAAGGAGATAAAGAACCTGCCATGGAGGCTGACTAGGGGAGGGGGAGGAATTAGGGACATTGGTGGGAAATGGGCACTGGTGGAGGGACGGGTGCTGGAACACTGTATGACCGAAACCCAAACATGAACATCTCTGTAAATGTATATCTCACGGTGGTATAATAAAATATTGATCACTTGATCACTTGACATCCCGTTATTCATCGATTTGCTTGAGCGGAAGCCAGTAATATCTCCATTTAACCCTATCAGGGGCCAGTGTAGCCCAATGGCATCTGGTTGCTTCAGGAGTACAAAAAGCCTCAAACTGCTTGACGAAGACTAGAGCCGTTACCGACTGGATAATAAAATATTAAAATAAATAAATAAATAAATAAATAATGAATTTGGGAATGTGATCCGCATTGCTTATAGAGCAATCGAAACTTTAATGTAGGATATTAATTTTTTTTTGCTTTTTGGGTCACACCCAGTGACACTCAGGGATTATTTCTGGCTCTTTGCTCAGGAATTACTCCTGGTGGTGCACAGGGGACCATATGGGATGCTGGGGATTGAACCCGGCTCAGCCACGAGCAAGGCAAATGCCCTCCCTGCTGTTTAAAATTTTTTATTTAACAAAGGAACTAATATACATAATCATAATGAAGCAATATGGTATTCACATCTGACTCCTTTTATTGTCTGAATCTGCTTACCTGCTTTAACTTCTATGAAATTCTGTTTTGTCTTTGATAGAAGAAAATAGTTAACAATTTTAATACAGAGTTGCTATGGTGGATTGCATTATGCATGTTAGAGTTTTGAGGCAAACATCAATATTGACGTTTTCATGTAGTGTGGTGATCAGAAGGAATATCGTATCTCATGCATTTAAAGCAATTTTAAGATTATTCATGAAGTATTTTAGTCTAGATGTAGTTGATATATTTTCTCCAGTCTTTCTTATTCTTTGGTAAGAAAAACATTTTTTAAAATATGCTGGTACCAAAACATTACACTAAGTAATGCTTATGAGTAGTGAGATTGAGAATTCTTGTCAGTGAGTTCCAAATCTGAAACTTTTTTCAGCGTACCTGAAGATGTGATATTTATTTACTGGTGAAGAATTTAGTGATATTAATCTTTGGATAAATTTGTGATTGGCATAGTCAAAGTTTGAATGGCTTGAAATAAGATAAAACAAGAGAAAACAGGGTATTACTCCTGGAAACCTATTCATTTATTCATGTGTGCATTTAAATAAATACAAATTTCAGGCCTATTAAATAATTCTATGATGGCAATCAAGTAAAGACAAAATAATAATTGATTCCTACTAAATTTTGCTGGTACCAGGAAATTATTTTATAACTATTTTATGCATTTATCATATAATATTTCTTGTGAAGTAAATATTATTGCTATTCTCATTTTGTGCATAAGAAAAGGTAAAGCAGCCAACTAAGTAGAAAAATAAGAAATTTAAGGAAATAAGGTATTTACCAGTAAAAAGGGTGCTGACAAATAGGGGATCTGGTAAGAAGCCCTAACAATATTTGATCATTGAAAAAAAACTATATGACTCCTTTTGAAAAAGTTCCTTTTCCCTGATCTCTGGAGTAAAGCAGCCGGGCTTGTTCTTTTATGAGGTTGATGCCATATGGATAGTCATTTCATCTGAGAAGCTACAAGAAGCACTTAAAAATAAGTGAACCTATATATTTTTCTAATCTGAGTGTGCAGCCTAATTAACATGTCATGCATGTTAATGGGCATCAGAATGTTACCAATATGATTTTCACCTGGTGATGCTTTCTCCCTTCATACCTTCTATATCTTTTGTTCACTGTGCAGCTAGTCATATATTTTTGCTGTTGGTGCCAACACTCATGCAATAAGAGAAAACCTGGGTTAGTTCTGAGGGCCCCAGAGTAATCAAGTTTGCCACTATCTGCTTCAAATACAAGCAAAATAAAGTCCGTGTTTAAAACAATGAACAGAAACTCAGGGTAGCAACACTTAATAGTAATATAATGTGGTACTTTGGCATAATTCCAATGAACATTTCAGTTGAAGTTCAACTAAAGTTCATCATTACAGTAACATCTTTCATTTTGTTAGAGTTAAACATTTCCCCCCATTTTATTTTCAGAAATGTCTTCCTCAGGAGAGATTGGACACTGGGTAGGGTGCTTGCCTTACCAGGTCAACCTGGTTTTAATCCCCAGCATCATGTATGGTCCCCCAAACCTGCCAAAGTGATCCCTTAGCCCAGAGCAAGAATAAACACCTGAGCACAGCTGGGTGTATGTAACCCACATCCCACATCTCTCCTCCTGCCAAAATAAAGGCAAAGAAATTTTTAAATGATTGTGTTTTGTTATTCAAAAGATGCTTAAAATTAAAAAGACATGTTTTGGATAGTTATTATCAGAAGAGTACTTTTAAAAATGTATAAGGCTTTTTTAATAGTTATTTGCTTCCTGAAACTGTTAAATATATTTTAACAAAAATGTCTTGCTATCATAGATAGCTCATGTTCTTAAAATAAAGAACTTTTTTTGTTTTAAAGGGGCAATATACTGAAGATTTAAACTTCATTATTTATGAAATGTGTAATTTCTGATAAACTGGATTTTTAAATTAAAATCATCAGTTTTGTAAATTAAATGACTTTCCCTTTCCTCTCACATAATTGTTAATCTAATTTACAACAACATAATGGTCTTTCAAGCGAATACCCTAGGCAATTTTATTCTGATACGCTGCTAGAGTCTAGGAAATTTGATTAATTTTCAGCATCCTTATAAGTGACTGTAAAATTATGAGGAAAAATGTATCATTAATTTGCCAATGTGATTGATTTTTAACTATTATGTCTAAAGGATCATTTGAATATTCACCCAAAATATTATAAAAAGGGTAGTTTTATTGTTCAGTAGTTCAGAAGCATACGCTTCTGACTTGGGTTCAGTTAGTAGCTGCACAGTCTCTTTTAGCCCACTCAGTGAACCAGTGGCAAGCTTACTGATAATTTTTGGCCCAAAGATAAATTTGAAAATCCCCAGCCAGCCTACAAATGGTATTTTTCCTTGAATTTTTCTACAGTGACACTAACCTTCCACTTACGTTATTTTACTTATGTGCCATCTGACAATAAAAGCAGTTTTTCAGTGCCAATTTCTTTCTGTTATTTGGGCCTAATGATATCTCTGAAAACTCATTTAGCTCAGTATTGCAGTTTATTTAACCACACACCTGTAGTCTGGAATAATAATTTTATGGCTACCCAATAATTTTATGGCTACACAACCTATAGAATCATTAAAATATTTTAATTGATTTTAATAATCTTCTTTATATTGAGATTGAATATGTAAGCAGAAATATGATAAAATTATAGCTTGCTATTTGTATACTTTTCATTGTGATGATACAAAAATTTAGATTTATGTTCTGTTAAATATATTGCTATCTTTTTTATGATTCAATCATCTTAAACATAAAGTGATTCAAAATTATTGATTCATAAACAGATAACAACAGACAATTGTTTTGATTTGGGGTCAGAGTCAGTTGTGCTCAGGACCACTCCTGACTCTGTGCTCAGCAATCACTCCAGCAATGCTTGGGGGACCATCTGTGATGTTTGACATAAAACCTGGGGCAGACATTTGCAATGCAAGCTCCCTATCTGTTATACTTTCTCTATGGTACAACATTATACCCTTCTAAAAGTATAGACCCTGAAGTTTAGAAAAATAATGCTTGATTCAGGTTGTCTGCGAACTAATAAACAATAGCACCTGAACTTAGTGTACCTGATTAGTTGATGTCATATCCCAAACTCTTAGTTTGCTCTTTATGTCACTGTCTTTGTTGTTGTCATCAGTAGATAGACGTGTACAGTAAGAGGGTGAAAATTCTATGACAAAACAAACAACAGACATCACAGAGATGGGTTATGGAGCTAACTGAAAGACTGGAGCACATGCCTGGCATGAGGGCTCCCCAAATATTGCCAGGCCCCTTGCCCCTGGTCTTTTGATTGCAGCTGATGCCCCCTCCCCTAAAAATAGTGACAGTATTTTATAGCAATGTAATCTATAAACTGAACCACCTTATTATCATGAATGTCCTTTGGCTCTACTATGGATCCTTTTCATAAGGATAGCTTTCCTTTTGAATTGCTATGTGATTGTAGATACAAACTAAAGATCTGGAGGACTCAATATGAAATCCTAACTATGAGAAATTGAGTTATGGGATATTATACAAATTATTTGCCTTTCATTTTCCATTTGACTCATAGTTTTTCACTGCTGGGATTCCAGATCCTTATTAATTAAAATTCCTATAATATATAAACAAAACTTTGAATGTTATATAGCAAATAGGATCAACTATGCTTAAAATCACAATTTTTTTAATCTGTATCTACTCTTGGAAAACATATATTTCAGTCTTTAACCATGCATTGATCTTCAGCTTTATAGTTTTTTTATTCAACCCATTTTAGAAAACATCCACCCACAATTACTAATAAAAATAATATTCCCACTTAAACTTTAAAAAATTTGATTTCTCTAGGGGTCAGATAAATAATAAAGTGGGTAAGACACTTGCTGTACATTCTGCTGACTCAAGTCAGATCCTTCGTAAGCCTTATGTCTCCCTGAGCCTTTCAAGACCCAAGGGCACAACTGAGCGGGCCCCAAAACAACAACAACAAAAAATTATTCAGCTAAAAGCTTTTTGTTTTGTTTCCCTCATATGACACTCATTCATCCATAATATTAGCAAACGAGAAGTAAAAAAGAATGATCCCATGCCTTGTAAAGAGTACGAATGTTGAAGCATTCTAAGCTATTAGGGCTTTTTGAAATAAATATTTAAATGAAGGATAGCATCCTAACAAATAGCAAGCAGATTAAATTTCACGATCACAATCACGATCGTTGATCTTCCCGTTGATCATCTATTTGCTAGAGCAGGCACCAGTAATATGTCCATAAGTCCTGTCTCATGCCAGTAGAGCCAGGGGCATCGGCTTGCTACAGGAACATAAAGAGCCTCAAACCATTATATTAGGTCATGGGAATGACCTAATATAATTGTTACTGGAATTTGGCATATCAAATACAACACGAGCAGCTTGCCAGGCTTGCCGAGAGAGGGAGGCAAACTCTTTTAAACACCTCCAAATAAAGCATTTATTGATGAACCACACTGCCTCAGGACGGCCGAGCGAGCCGGGCTGTGATGGGCTGGTCTGCTGGGTGGAGTTATGACGAGAGGGAAGTCCAAATGTAGAAAATGGCGGTGCCCATGGAGTGAGGGGAGGGTGGTCTGGCTTGTGAGGCTCTGCCGAGGTGGTGGGCCAGGGCTAGAACCCGCCATGCCTCCCGACTGTCTCATGAACGGCTGTGCACAGGGAGAGCAAGGAACAGCTCTGCCCCATGTCTGAGAGTCTCTGGACCAGCATACCTGGGCCGGATTGAGGAAAAAACTGCTGCAGGGTGGGTGTCGATGATCCGGGCTGTGATGGACTGGTCTGCTGGGTGGAGTTCTGATGAAAGGGAAGTCCAAATGTGGAAAATGGCGGCGCCCGTGGAGTGGGGGAGTGGTCTGGCTTGTTGTGAGGCTCTGCCGAGGTGGTGGGCCAGGCTAGAACCCGCCATACCTCCCAAATGCCTCATGAACGGCTGTGCACAGGGAGAGCAAGGAACAGGTCTGCCCCATGTCTGAGAGTCTCTGGACCAGCATACCTGGGCCGGATTGAGGAAAAAAGCTGCTGCAGGGTGGGTGTCGATGATCCGGGCTGTGATGGGCTGGTCTGCTGGGTGGAGTTCTGATGAAAGGGAAGTCCAAATGTGGAAAATGGCGGCGCCCATGGAGTGAGGGGAGGTGGTCTGGCTTGTTGTGAGGTTCTGCCGAGGTGGTGGGGGCAGGGCTAGAACCCACCATGCCTCCCCACTGCCTCATGAACGGCTGTGCACAGGGAGAGCAAGGAACAGCTTTGCCCCATGTCTGAAAATTAAATTTCACCAAATAAAATTGAAGTCAAATATTTGCATCTATATTAATTAATTGCATCTAAACTCAAATTATATCAGTGACACTAATGACATTTCTTTGGCCTGTTCTGAAAGGCAGTGAATGTCTGAGCCACAGATTATAAGGTTTAATTTTTTTCAAATGTTTTTTCATTAGCAACTGATGCAGAAGTAGCAAAGGAAAACAGTTGCTGGATACAGATCAAATGGAGAAATGCCTTTTTTGATTCCTTTTCAGTAGCAGCCAATTGATTTCCCTAAGGAAATATTTCTTGACAGTGATTATTATAAAAATATTAGCATTTGATTTACAAATTTTGAGTAAATGGAAAGTTTTCTATTTGCCAGGAAAATGGAACCAGAGAACCTTTTATTCTCGCTATTTATGGAATCTTTTGAAATTGATATGAAGGAAAGAGTATATGAGCTGTATTCTACATAGGTATTTTACTATTTTTTGTTTTTGTTGTTTTTCTTTTATTGGGCCATTCCCGGGATGTTCAGTGATTGTTCCTGGCTCTGTACTCAAGAATTACTCCTGGAGGAGCTCAGGGGACAATATAGAATGTCGGGGATAGAACCCAGGTTGGCTGCTTACAAGGCAAAAGCCCTATCCGCTGTGCTATTGCCCGGCCCGGCTTTTTACTTTCTACAATAATTTAAACTTGTTCCTTTTTTTAATTTTATTTTATTATACCGCCATGAGTTATACAGTTACAAAGATATTAATGATTGGGTTTTAGAAATAGAGTATTCAAACACCCATCCCTCCACCAGAACTAACAGTCTAAGTGCCTGAGAACAGAGGACTGGCTAAAAAAAACTGGTACATCTACACAGTGCAATACTATGCAGCTTTCAGAAAAGAAGAAATTATGAAATTTACCTGCAAATGGATGGACATGGAGAATATCATGGTTACTGAAATTGGTCAGAAGGGAAAGGACAGATATGGAATGACTGCATTCATAAATGGGATACAAATATATACCAGTGTTTTACTATGTATCAGAAATGGTAATGTCAGAGTAGAACTCACCATTGAATATACACAGAGACTTACGTGATAAACCCAAAATATCTCTAGGGCAAGTCACAATGTGTAAAAGAAGAGAGAGAGACAGAGACAGAGACAGAGAGAAAGAGAGGAAAAGAAAAGGTCCCTTCTATAGAGGCAGGCTGGGGGGTGATTGAGGGGCAATGTGGGGATATTGTTGTTTGGAATTTCTCACCACCAATCCCCCAGATTCTCTTCCCCCTTCCCCCAGTGTGCCTCTATGGCAGGCACTTTCCTCCTCCCTCCTCCTCCTCTCTCTCTCCCCTTTCTCTCTTTCTCTCTCTCTCTCTTTGTCTCTCTCCCTCCATTCTCTTACACATTGTGGCTTGCATAAATATATTTAGGGATTATCATGTAAATCCTTTTGCCACATTCAATGCTCAGTTCTAGTCATTAGAACTTGCATTACTGTTTCCAACAATTAGTAGAAAACTGATATATATATATATTTCACTGTATCACTGTCTTCCCGTTCATCATCGATTTGCTCGAGCATGCACCAGTAACACATCCATATGTCCTGTCTCATGCTAGTAGAGCCTAAGGGCATCTGCTTGTTCCAGGAACATAAAGTGCCTCAAACCATTACATCAGGTCATGGGAATGAGGTCTATAATTGTTACTGGTATTTGGCATATCAAATACGACATGGGAGGCTTGCCAGGCTCTGCCATGCTGGTGGCTTCCTCTTGTAGTCACCTCTAAATCCAGCATTTATTGATGAACTGCGCAGTCGCCTGCGGTCTCGGGAGCCTGGCTGTAATAGGCTCTTCTGCTGGGTGGAGTTCTGACGAGAGAAGTCCAAATGTTGAAAATGGCGGCCCTCATGGAGTGGGGGGTCGTCTGGATTTTTTCTGAGGCTCTGCTGGGGTGGCGGGCCAGGGCTAGAACCCGCCATTCCTCCAGGGTGCCTCGTGAGTGGCTGGGCATAGGGAGAGCCAGTAGCAGGTCTGCCCCATGTCTGTGAGTCTCTTGATCAGCATACCTGGGCCGGACTTGAAAAAGACTGCTGCAGGGTGGATCCGATGAGCCTGGATATATATTTATATACCACAAATGGGTGCCACCAGAGTATGCCACCTGCACGGCAAGCCTAGCAAGCTGCCCGTGTTGTATTTGATATGCCAAATTCCAGTAACAATTATATTAGGTCATTCCCAAGAAATAATATAATGGTTTGAGGCGCTTTATGTTCCTGGAGCAAGCAGATGCCTTTGGGCTCTACTAGCATGAGACAGGACATATGGAGATATTACTGGTGCCCGCTCAAGCAAATAGATAATGAATGGGAAGATAGTGATAGTGATACCACAAATGAGTGCAATCATTCTGTATCAGTCCTTATACTTCTGACTGATTTCACTCGGCATGATGATCTCCATGTCCATCCGTAGGTAAATTCATGACTTTGTTTCTCCTGACAGCTGCATAGTATTCCACTGTGTAGATGTCTAAGGTTTCTTTAGCCAGTTGTCTGTTCTTGGGTATTTAGGTTGTTTCCAGATTCTGTCTATTGCAAATAGCGCTATGATGAATATAGAAGTGCAGATGGTGTTTTTATTGTGTGTTTTGGGGTCTCCAGGGTATATCCCCAGTAGTGGTATTGCTAGGTCAGATGGGAGCTCAATATCTAGTTTTTAGAAGAATGTTCATATTGTTTTCTAAAAGGGCTGGACCAGTCAACATCCCCAAACAATGGATGGGAGTGCCTTTCTCCCCACATTCATGCCAATTCTGGTTGTTCTTGCTCTTTTGGATGTGTGCCAGTCTCTGTGGTGTGAGATGTTATCTTAATATTGTTTTGATTTGCATCTCCCTTATGATTAATGATGAAGAGCACTTTTTCATATGCCTTTTGGCCTTCGAATTTCTTCTTTTTGGAAAATTCTGTTCATTTTTCTCCCCATTTCTTAATGGGGTTGGATTTTTTCTTGTAAAGTTCTACCAGTGTCTTGTATATATTTGATATTAACCCCTTATCAGATGGGCATTGGGTGATAATTCTTTCCCAGTCTGTGGGCTGTCTCTGTATCTTGGTCACTATTTCTTTTGAGGTGCAGGAGCTTTTCAGTTTCATATAATCCCATATGTTTATCTTTGCTTCTATTTGCTTTGTCAGTGGTGTTTCGTCTATTAAGATGTCTTTATCTCCAATATCATAAAGGATTTTACCTACATTTTCTTTGATGTAACTTCTAGATTCAAGTCTGATGTTGAGATCTTTGATCCATTTCAACCTGACTTTTTGTGCATGGCATTAGAAAGAGGTCAAAGTTCATTTTTGTACATTTAGCTACCCAATTTTCCCAGTAAAAGAGACTTGTGGAAGAGACTTTCTTTGCTCCACTTAATACTTTTTGCTATTTAATCTAAAATTAAGTGTTCATATATTTGCAAGTGTGTGTCAGTTCTATTCCATAAATCTATAGGTCTTTCTTTATTCAATACCATGCTGTTTTAGTTACTACTGCTCTGTAGTACAGATTAAAATTATGATCGGTGATGCCTCCCATCTCCTGCTTTATCTATCCTTGGGGGGTTTACTGTTCTATACAAATTTCATAAGTGTTTGGTCAATTTCTTTGAAGAATGTCATGAATATCCATATAGGGATTGTGTTGAATCTGTATAAAGCTTAGGGAGTATTACCATTTTGACAAGGTTAATTTCCCTATTCATGAGCAGGCAATGTGTCTCCATTTTCTCATACTCTCTTTCATTTCTTGAAGCAGCATTTTTTAGTCTCCTTTCTACAGTTCCTTTACTTTCTTAGTTAAACTCATCTGTGGCATTTGATTTCTGTGCTGCAATTGTGAATGGAATTGTTTTCTTATTATCCCTGTCTTCTCCTTCATTATTTGTATATAAGAAAGCCATTAACTTTTGTGTATTGATTTTGTACCCTGACACTCTACTATAGGTATTTATAGTTTCTAGGAGTTTTTTGGTAGAGAGTTTAGGGTTCACTAGGTATAATATCATGTCATCTGCAAATAGTGATAATTTGATTTATTCATTGCCTATCTGGATGCCCTTAATGTCATTTTCTTCCCTCATTGCTATGGCAAGTACTTTCAGTAGTATATTGACTAGAAGTGATGAGAGTGGGAAACCTTGTTTTGTCCCTGATCTCAGGGACAAGAAGGCTTTCAGTGTTTCCCCATTGAGAATGATGCTCACTGTGTGCTTTTGGTAGATGGCTTTAATTATATTTAGGAAAGTTCCTTCAATTCCCATTTTATGGAGAGTTTGTATCATGAACAGGTGTTGAATTTTATCAAATGCTTTCTCTGCATCCACTGATATGATCATATGGCTTATTTTTTCTCTTATTCCTATAATGTACTATGTGATTGTCTTGTGATTGTTGAACCATTCTTGCATTCCTAGTTTGAATCCTACTTGGTCCTGGTGTATTATCTTTTGATATGTCCTTTGATTCTGTTTGTTAGTATTTTGTTGAAGATCTTAGCATCTGTGTTCATTAGGGAGATTGATCTTTAGTTTTCTTTTTCTTGTGTGTGATAGCTCTGTCTACTTTGGGTATGAGCATGATATCTGCCTCTTAGAAGCTAATTGCAAGTGTTTCTGTTTCTTCTATTTTCTGGAAGAGCTTGAAGAGAACTGGCAGTAGGTCCTCTTTAAAGGTTTAGAAGAATTCACTAGTAAATCCACCCAAACTTGGACATTGGTATTTGGGCAAACTTTTGATTACTATTTCAATTTCCTTGATGGTTATAGGCTTATTCAGTCATAGGCTTATTCAGCTTATTTAGTTCTACTTGTTTCAGCTTTGAGAGGCTATCAGAATTCAGGAATTTGTCCATTTGTCCAGGTTCTCTTTTTTCATGGTATACAGACTCTCAAAGTAATTTCTGATGATTTTTTGAATTTATGTGGTTTCTGTTGTGATGTCCTCTTTTCATTTCTGATTCCATTTATTTGGGTTCTCTCTTTCCCTTTCCTTTGAAGTCTTAGGTTTGTTGACCTTGTTCAGTTTTTCAAAGAACAGTTCTTGTTTTCATTGATCTTTTGAATTGTTTTTTGGAATTCTAGCTCATTGAGTTCAGCTCTAAGTTTTATTATTTCCTTATTTCTGCCTGGGGTATGTTCCTTTTTGGCTGTTTTCTAAAATGTTAAGCTGTTAAGTCAGAATAGTTATGTGGGTCCTTTATTCTTTCTGATGAGTGCTTGCAGAGCTATAAACTTTCCTTTAACTTCCTTTGCTTTATCCCAAAAGTTCTGATAGTTATGTCTTCATTTTCATTTATTTCCAGGAATCTTTGAATTTCCTCTTTAATTTCTTCTGTGACCCACTGCTTGTTCAGCAGTGAGCAGCTGTTCAATTTCCAAGTGTTTTGGTTTGACTCTGTTTCTGTGTGTAGTTAACTTCTGTTTTCAGTGCATGATGGTCTGAAAAGTTGACACAATTTCTACCTTTTTGATCTTATTGAGGTATATTTTGTGGCTCAGCATGTGATCTATCTTGGAGAATATTCCATGTTTGCTGGAGAAAAATGTGTATTTTGGCTTTTGGTGGATGAAAGTCCCTGTATATATCTACTAACCGTCTTTCTTCCATTTTTTCCTTTGGGGTCAACATTTCCTTGGTGAGTTTCAATATGTCAATGTATCAAGAGTTGATAGAGCAGTGTTGAAATCTCCAACTACAATTGTGTTACTGTCAATCTCTTCTTTGAAATCTATTAGCAGTTGTTTTAGATATTCTGCTGACCCTTTGTTGGGTGCATATAGGTTTAAGAGTGTAATTTCTTACTGATATACATATCCCTTAATTATTAAGAAATAGCCATCACTGTCCCTTCAAACCTTTTTCAGCCTGGAAGTCTATGTTATCAGATACTAGTATGGCCACACTGGCCTTTTATGGAGGAATTGCTTGTGTGAGAATTGCTTTACAATCTTTGACTTTGAATTTGTGTTTGCTTTGATTATTCATATCTGTTACTGGCGCCCGCTTGAGCAAATAGATGAATAACGTGGATTCAAGTGATCAAGTGATCAAGTGATTCATATGTGTTTTCTCGTAGGCAGCAGAATGTTGGATTCAGTTTTTTTTTATCCATTTTTCCACTCTTAACTGGTGCCCTTAGACCATTTACTTTGAGAGAGATTATTGTCTAGAAGCAATCTCATTTCCCCAACATCCTTGCTCAACACTTTATCAACACACAAGAAGCTTTATCCTGCAGTGTCAACATCAGGCAGGTCTGCTTTTGCCCCACTGGGTCAGAGTACCACATTTTTAAAATATTTTATTATACCAATGTGAGATATACAATTACAAAGATGCTCATGTTTAGGGAGCACCCATCCCTCCACCAGTGCCCATTTTCCACCACCAATGTCCCCGATTCCCTCCCCCTCCCTAGCCTGCCTCTATGGCAGGATCTTTATCTCTTTCCTCTCTTTTTTTTTCTCTCTCTTTCTCTCTTCCTTCTCTTACATTGTGGATTGCAATACATACATTAGAGGTTATCATGTGTATCTTTTTACCTATATTCAATGCTCAGTTCTAGGTTGGTATTATCACTTTCGACAATTATTAGCACACTCTTCCTTTCTCTGTCTTACCTAACCTATGGACATTAAGGGCATCCAGATAGGCAAGGAAGAAGTCAAGCTACACTATTTGCAGATGACATGATATTATAATAGAGAACCCTAAACTCTCTACCAAAAAGCTCCTATAAACAATAGATACTTATATCTATTGGGTAGGGTAGTGGTAGGGTACAAAATCAATACCAAAAGTCAGTGGCTTTCCTATATACAAATAGTGAAAGAGAAGAAAGGGATATCAAGAAAACAATTCCATTCACAATTGTGCCACAGAAAATCAAATACCTAGGAATCAGCTAAACCAAGTGTGTAAAGGACCTGTACAAAGAAAAACTACAAGACAGTGCTTCAAGAAATAAAAGAGGACACGAGGAAATGGAAACACATTTCCTGCTCATGGTTTGGGAGAATCAGCATTGTCAAAATGGTTGTCAAAATACTCCCTACAGCTTTCTACAGCTTCAATGCAGTCCCTGTAAGAATACCCATGACATTCTTCAAATAATTGTCATTTTTAATACCGTGACTTAGCTGAAATATCCTTGGGATTCCTCCAGTGTTGTAGTGAAGAGTTAAGCTGATTTTATTTTCTTTTTCCACAATTTCAAAAAATGCGTCTTTCCATTTTGTTATCCCAGTCTGCATACTTTGAATTCTGATAGGACCATGTATCTCAGAGGAGACATACTTTCTTTAAAAAATAAATCACTCTGGACAAATAAAATAGAATTTCACCAGATATGTTCTGTTTGTAGCCAGGGGTTTCGAAACTGGTCAGAGTTCAAGCCTTTTCCAGTCCTGAATCTTAAGGTGCAAAGGATGTATTCTGGTGGTGGACTTTGCTGAGAACTGGGCGGTGAGAAGAAGCCTACACTTTTTACTTTTTATACTAAATACCAAGACTTGCATTCCTTAAAAATCAAAAGCTGTGGGGAGGGGGTTGTAATCTTTCCTGCCTCTAGGTGTATTTTTTTAAACTGTACTCATTTTGATTATATTGAAATTTGGCTTTAAAAAATTATCTGGCAGTTAGCATAGAAAATTATGACTAAATTAATTTTCTATCAAATCAACGAAAACTGTGAAAGTTCCTTTTAATTTAATAAAATTAATTTCACAAATGGGTCTAAAATCACTGTTTGAAATGTTAAGTTCTGGTTTTTATTTTCCAATAAGTACTAATGGTAGTAGGGGGGAGGAAAAACAGTGACTACAAACAATTGGTAAAAATATTTTTTTTTTTTTATATTTTAAAGTTCATTGAATACATAAAAAGTAAAAGTACTGGACAAAAACAAGCACTGTTTAAACATAAAGCTCCTTAAATGAAGTCTCAAAGACTTTGTATTATATTGTTTAAAACACCGTGGCCGGAGCTATAGCCCAGCAGGTAGGGCGTTTGCCTTGCCCCGCGGCAGGCCCATGCCGGCCCAGGTTCGATCTCCGGCATCCCATATGGTCGCCCGAGCACCGCCAGGAGTAATTCCTGAGTGCAGAGCCAGGAGAAACCCCTGAGCATTGCCGGGTGTGACCCAAAAGCAAAAAAAAAAAAACCAAACAAACAAACAAAGGAAAGAAACCACCTCCCCACGGTCTTTTGTTTTCCTTCTCTATTATATTGAAAATAGCAAAGAAAGAGGCCGAGTGTGATTCAAAAAGTAATCTTTTTTTCATAAGTCAAGAATCACATGCCATCATTCTGTGAAACTCCTTAATTTGCTGTATATAATTTAATATCTGAAGCAGGAGTTTCTGAAGCGGGAGTTTCATTTGTACCTGGTAAATTCAATACGTACTTGAGATTAATAGAAAGAAAGCAATTCACTTGAATTTTTGTTTCATGAAAAGTTAGAATTTAGCAGATTTCTATTGCCCAGATATTATTTCATGTTACTAAAAATGCATGAGTAAAATTATAATCTGGTTCCAAAATTTCAAAATATTTGATAAATCTTTTGTGCATAAAGCAAAATAGTTTTATTAAAAGAAATTTAGAGAGATGTGAAAAAAGAGGAAGATAAAGAGCAAGAGAAAGAGAAGCCTTTGTTTAAAGAGAACTCTCTTGAAAGCAGGCAGGGGATGGAGGGGCAGGGATGTGGAACCAAGTCCTTAAATTTTGCATAAGACTTAGTCAAAGCATGCTGCAATGATGATCTCACAATTTTACTTTTTCTCCACCATAGTGATACAAATTTCAATTATGGCTGGCTGCCTTTGTTTTTGATACCATATTGGGTGATGGTTCTATGTGATAGAAAACCACAAAAATAGAGCGTATCAAGATGCCATTATTAATCTGTGCTGTAATTGTCTCAGAGGGAATTCAGATTCATTTGATATAGCATGGGAAACTAGTAAACAACATCATTATGCAATGATTAAAATAACTAAAATTAAACATAAGCCAAAAAGGAGTACAGGGTAACATTTTCTCACAAACTTTTTTTAACATTTTCTCACAAACTTTTTTTAGGGAATGTCTATACAACACTGTGACCTTTACTTAGTTTGGTAATGTTTTCAGAGCCAGGAATAATCCCGGAGCATTGCCAGGTGTGACCCAAAACAAAAAGAAACTTCTGCACTGCAAAAGAAACAATAGCTAGAATAGATACACCTTAGTCTGTGAGAAAATATTTTCCCATTACTCACCTGTATTCACCTATTTTAAAAATAATTTTGTTTTCTCTTTCTATTGGTTCCTGTTCTGATGTGTATCTTCCTCTTTTTTTTCCTGCTAAACGGATATAATTTGCTCTTACTCACTTGTTTACTATAGATGTTTAAGTCATCGTTTTAATAAATATATAAAAATGTTCATGCCTATACATTTTTCTCAGATGTATTAGCATTTACATCAATTTTTGTCTTCTATTTATATGTTCATGCACATTTGAAAACACTTACTTCACTTTTGCTATTTCCTTAGACAGTAAATTATTGAGAAATAAATTCTCTACCAAGAAACTCCGTAGAAATAATAGATTCCTATAGTAGAGTGGCAGGGTACAATATCAATACCCAAAAGTCAATGGCCTTCCTATGTGCAAATAATGAAAGAGAAGAAAGGTATATTAAAGAAACAATCCCATTCACAATTGTGCCACAGAAAATACAATACCTAGGTATCAGTTTGACAAGGAACATAAAAGGATGTGTACAAAGAAAAGTATAAAATGTTACTTCAGGAAATAAAAAGAGGACCCTAGGAAATGGAGACACATTCCCTGCCCATGGATTGGGAGAATTAAAATTTCAAAATGTCAATACTCCCTAGAGCTTTATATAGATTCAATATGGTCCCTAAAATACCCATGATGGTCTTCAAAGAAATTGAACAATCACTCCTGAAATTTGTATGGAATAATAAACACCACGAAAAGCTAAGCAATCCTTGGGAAAAAGGAGATGGGAGGTATCACTTTCCCCAACCTCAAACTCTACTACAAGGCAGTCATAATTAAAACAGCATAGCATTGGTATGGAGACAGACATATTGTTGTATGGAATAGAACTGAATATCCGGAAACACACTCTCAAATATACAATCATTTATTCTTTGATAAAGGAGCAAAAATATTAAATGGAGCAAATAAAGCCTCTTCAACAAATGGTGCTGGGAAAACTGGGCAGCTACATGTAAAAAAATAAACTTGGATCTCCTTCTAACACCATGCACAAAAATCAGATCAAAATGGATTAAAGATCTCAACATCAGACATGAAGCTACAAGGTATATTGAAGAAAACATAGGAAAAATGCTCTACGACATCAAAACTAAAGGCATTTTCAAAGATGAAACACCACTGACAAAGCAAATGGAAGCAAAGATAAACAAATAGGATTATATAAAACTGAAAGGCTTCTGCACCTCAAAAGAAATGGTGACCAAGATACAAAGACAACCCAAAGAATGGGAAAGAATATTCACTCAATACCCATCTGATAAGGGGTTAATATCCAGGATATATCAGGCACTGGTAGCACTTTACAAGAAGAAAACCGCCAACCCCACCAAAAAATGGGGTGAAGCTTCCAAAAGAAGAAATTTGAATGGCCAAAAGGCATATGAAAAAGTGCTCTTCGTCATTAATCATCAGGGAGATGCAAATCAAAACAACATTGAAATATCATCTCACACCACAGAGACTGGCACACATCCAAAACAGCAAAACAACTGGTGCTGGTGTGGATGTGGGAAAAAAAGGGACTCTCATCCACTGTTGGTTGGAGTGCCAACTGGCCCAGCCCTTTTGGAAAACAATATGGGCATTCCTTAAAAAACTAGATATTGAGCTCCCATTTGACCCAGCAATACCACTCCTGGGAATATACCGGGAGACCCAAAAACACATTGCAGAAATATTATCTGTACTTCTTTATTCATCACAGCTCTATTCACAATAGCCAGAATCTGGAAAAACCTAAGTGCCCAAAAACAGAGGACTGGCTAAAGAAACTGTGGACAATGGAAAAATATGCAGCTGTCAGAAAAGATAAAATTATGAAATTTACCTGCAAATGGATGGAGATGGAGACTATCATGCTGAGTGTAATTAGTCAGGAAAAGGACAGATATAGAATGACTGCATTGTATACAAATATATACCAGTGTTTTACTAAGTGTGGGAACTGGTAATGTCAGACTAGAACTCACCATTGAATATACACAAAGAGACTTACATGATAAATCCTAAATGTCTGTAGGGCAAGCCACAATGTGTAAAAGAGAGAGAGAGATACAGAGACAGAGACAGAAAGAGAGACAGAGAAAGAGAAAGAGAGGAAAAGTAAGGATATCTGTTCTATAGAGGCAGGATGGGGGTGAGTGGGAGGGAATGTGGGGATTTTGGTGGCGGGAATGGGGCATCAGTGGAGGGATGGGTGCTGGAACACAGTATTACTGTGAACCAATTATGAACACCTTTGTAAATGTATATCTCATGGTGGTATCACACTGTATCACTGTATCACTGTCTTCCTGTTGTTCATCGATTTGCTCAAGCGGGCACCAGTAACATCTCCATACGCCCTGTCACAAGCAAGTGTAGCCCAAGGGCAGCTGTGGTCAGACCTGTCAGTTCTCGGAGTCTACTCCTGGCTCTCTGCTCAGAAATCCCCTCCTGACTGGACTCAGGAGACCGGATCTGGTGCCATGAATCAAACCCAGGATGTCTGTGTGCAAAGCACATGCCCTACTCATTCACTGTGTTATTTCTCTATCTCACATACGTCTTTTTACTTGGAATGATTAAGCTATTTACATTTGATGTAATTATTGTATGATTGGGTTTCAATCTAATGTCTTGCTATTTTCCCATGTGTTTTTATTTCTTTTTGCCTTTTTCTGTCCTCTTTTGAACTTTTATTTTTATTGTTTCATTTAACATATTTTTCAGTTTTATTTGATAAAACTATTTTGGTTTTATGCTAGTAGTTGCTTTGGGTTTATATAATATACATAAAAGATTTTTAACCTTTTTACTCCTAAAGATTGATGGTTGAAAATTAGTTGAATACATTATTAAGATTTCATATCCATGTTTAAGGGACTTTATTCTACTTCACATATAATGTCTTCAAACTGATTATACCCTTTTATTCTTTCTTGTATTTTTAACTGTCATGTATTTTTGTCTTTATTTATTGTTTTCACCTCTTCTGTTACTATGCTTTTAGTAGAGCTAGTTGTTTAACCCGAGTTGATCTGAATATAGCCAGTTGTTTGGGTATATATATATATATATATATATATATATATATATATATGTATATATATATATATATATATATATATGTTCTCAGCTCCCTTAAAAATTTTCTTTTCATGTATGTGGTGTTTTGTCATTGGGTATTCAATTCTGAGGCATTAATCAGAGGGCCCATCTTTATTCCAGTACCAAGCAGTTTTGTCCAATATAGCTTTATAACGAAGTTCCAAATTAGGTAATGAAATCCCTCCCAGTTTCTTATTTTTCAATATGACTTTGACTATTTGAAGCCTTTTCTGATGTCATAAAAACTTTATTATGGACTTTTCTAAATCATGGAGGAATTTATCTGAATTTGGATGGGAAGTGCCTTACCTCTATATAATAGTTTAGGTAGGTTAGTCACTTTAATAATACTGATGCCTCCGATCCAAGTTTTCACATTATTCTTTAGTAATGTTTTATTTTATTAAATTACTATTTAAAAAGTTATTTATAGTTTTAGCCGTATGTATCATCCCTATACCACTAGAGTCAACTTTCCTTCACCAGTGTTCCTAGGTACCTCTCACTCTCCACCCTCCACTCCAGTTTGCTACCTTGATAGGAGCATTTTTTAACTTTGGTTCTTGAAGTTTGGATCTCATGTTTTCAGCACTGTCGGCTCTGTGCTTTGACTATTTAGCTGCACCACTCCGTTGTACTACTGATGTACTGGGATCTCATTGACCCATCCTCCCAAACCCCACCTGCAGCCCCCTGCTCTTTTGCCCTTTGCTTCTCCTTCCCTCAAGGTCTTTCCTTCTCTGTCTTTCCTTTCTCTTGTTCCACTTTCTTTTAAGAACGAAAGTGGAACAAGAGAAAATAGGTCTGCAGAAAATAATTTGAACCCAAGTTCTCTGTTTTTCACACAAGTTGATTAAGAGATTTACACTTACTCTTCAAGGAAGTGAGATTTTCACAGATTCCTGTAGGATGAATATCCACATTCATTGTGGAAAGTTAAAGATTTCAGATTTGTAAATAGGATGAATATTTTAAAATATAGGTTATTGATTTTAAGGTGAATATTAGCACAGGTGTTGATTGTCACATATCAAGCAAAATTACAATTCTATTTTGGAAAAGAGTGGCCTGCCAAGCAGTACTCATGGTTTGGAGGTCACTCCTGTTAATGTGGCCAACTAGTATAATATCTGGTTTGGAGGTCACTCCTGTTAATGTGTGGCCAACTAGGTATAATACTCTGGTTTGGAGGTCACTCCCTGTTAATGTGTGGCCAACCAGGCTTAATACTCTGACCCTGAGGTGCTTGAAGATGATTATCGTTAGATATATTGGTGCTAGGATATGAGAATGAGGATAATGAAGTACTAGTGACACAGCTCATACCCAGTCAGAGCTTGCAAAGTATGGGCTTCAAACCCCTGTGCTAAGTCCTGGATCCAAAATTATAATTTTATAGAAGATCAGAACCAATGTCCAAGATTGCTCTCTGTTTTGGATGGTTTTCATATGCTATCTGACCAAACAGAAAGTATATTGTATCCTAAATAGGTGAGATTGTGGTAGGTATCCAAGAGAAAAACTGCACTCTATACACTTCAGACATACTTTTCGTGCTTTATATTTGGCTTAGTAGTATTTTAGAATATTTCATTTATTTTTATTAACTATACCCTTAAATGGCAAATGTAATTGTATAAATTTAGATATAAAATACCTTCTGTGGAATTATTAGGGTGGTAAAATATAACCTACAGTTAGTAAAACTTTTGCACATAGACTGCATATTTAAAAATGGTTATTTTTATGCAGGTAATTCAATTTCTGCTTTATCAGTAATACAGTCTCAGTTAAACAGATTTGTCTAGTTATGTGTGTATAGTTTCATTTTATCATTTGTGTTAACTTATAACCATCTTTAAATTTTATTAGAAACTTCCAGCTTCTCTTTTAAAGCTTGACAAATTTTAAGCATTTTACATCTTATATATTTTTTAATCTAGGAATACAATCATTATTTGTATGTATTGTACATATACATACAATCAGGGCTTTTTATTTGGCATAAAAAGTTCTAGAATCTAACCTTAAGTTATATGTTTGTACATGTCATTAGGACATTATCTGAGTTAGTAAAGATAAAAATCAGACTCTTATTGTTTATTAATTGTTGATCAACTATATAATTAATAATAATTTAGATATGATTTCCAAGAATAAGAACATAAAGGAAATGTAACTTTTAAATAATACTATTATCTAACTTTATGGATTTTAATCTAATATATTCATTCTTATTTAGCTAATCATTTCATATACTACATTCCCAGTCAAAGAGAAAGAATAATTTAAAAAATTATTCTTAATTGTCATACTTTATTAGGAAAATTGTTAGGAAAACTATTTCAATTGTGGTAATTTTTTTTCCTTTGTTGGGGCCAGAGCAATAGTACAGGGTGTGTGCCTGGCAAGTGCTGACCCAGGTTCAATTCCCAGCACTCAATATGGTTCCCCAAGCTCCATCAAAAAATTCCTTAATGTAGAAGCAGGTGTAACCCCTGAATATTACCTAGCGGAGCCCAAAGCCCCAAATAAACAATAAAACCTTTACCTGTGTCATTTACAGACTCAAAAATTACATGCCACTTCCATAAAATCTTTCAGTTCAAGTACTTGTATTCTTTTTTTCTCCAGAGGCTATATTTTAACTAAGAAATTTAAGTAAGAAGAGCACTTCCATTGGTTTTTGTCCTTAATGAAATATCTTGGTGACTCCAGAAATCTATCACTTGATCACATGACATCCCATTATTCTTCAATATGCTCAAGCAGGCACCAATAACATTTCAATTTGTCCCTGTCATGTGCCAGTGTAACCCCAATGGCATCTTCTTGTTCCAAGAATATGAAAAGCCTCAAATCTATAGAATTATATATATACAATTATTATAATAACTAGAAGTATGCAAAAATCTGGAGTATATTTATGACACTTTTATTCAAGTTTTCAGAGCACTGTCGAAACACTTCTCAATCTTAAATGTTGATCCAAGCATAGGCCTTTGAAGTAAATTGTTTACATTGATTTGGAATCACAAGAGCTTTTATAGTAAGCTATTCACTTTGAGTCTACAACCTTGGTTAATTCAGCAGAAAATTGCTTTCTGCCTTTCTTACAAATTTACATCAGTGAGCTGAACACAGTTTAAAAATTTCAGCCTTTGATGCTGAAGATGGAGGGGATCTCAAAAAACTGAGTTTCTTTGATGATTTTACAAATAGAATTGGGGGCCAGAGTGATAGCACAGGGGTAGGGTGTTTTCCTTGCATGCAACCAACCTGGGTTTGATCCTCAGCATCCCATATGGTACCCTGAGCACCGCCAGGAGTAATTCCTGAGCTAGAGCCAGGAGTAACCCCTGAGCATTGCTGGGTGTGACCCAAAAGGCAAAAAAAAAAAAAAAAAAAAAATTGATCGCACACAAAGCTGTCTTTCCAGGAGCCAGAGAGATAGCACAGCTGGTAAGATGTTTGCCTTGTACAAGGGGCAGGGGGTTTCCTTGCAAGCAGCTGACCCGGGTTCCATTCCCAGCGCCCTATATGCCCTGTATGTCCCCAGAGCCGCCAGGAGTGATGCCTGAGTGCAAAGGCAGGAGAAAACCACGGGTACCACCAATTGTGGCCCAAAGGAAAAACAAAACAAAACAAAACAAAAACAAAAGTAGTCTTTCCCTATTAGGAATAATTAGCTTTTAGTAGAGACAAATGAAACTGATTGTGATGATGAGAGAAAATTCGAGGTGAGTGGCACAGGATAGATACCCAAACTATCTTTCTATAAAACAGCAACAGAGCTCAAAAGCTCTCTGCCCTATTGAATGAATATGGAACTTAGATTCTTCTATGCTTAACCAATTCTAAGCACTTTATGTGCTCTTAAAGGATAAGTTATCATGTGTATCTTTTTGCCTATTTAATGCCTGACCTTGGATATTAGTATCATACTATATACATACATAGTGACAGTGATATATTTATATCATGCAAATAAATGCAGTCGTTCTATATCTTTTTCCTTCTGGCTAATTTCACTCAACATGATCCTCTCCATGTCCATCCATTTATAGGCAAATTTCATAACTTCATTTTTCCTAACAGCTGCATAGTATTCCATTGTGTAGATGTACCAAGGTTTCTTTATCCAGTCATCAGTTCCACAATATGTAAGAGAAGGAAGAGAGAAAGAGAGAAAAGAGATAAAGAACCTGCCATAGAGGCAGGTTAGGGGAAGAGAGTAGGAATCGGGGACATTGGTAGTGGGAAATGGGCACTATTGGAGTTATGGGTGATGAAACACTGTATGACCAAAACCCAAACATGAACAACTTTGTAATTGTATATCTCACGGTGGTATAATTAATATTTTTAAAAAGTATAGTTATGTCCAAGTAGTTTCTGATACTAAAAGGGAAGTGAATAATAGCTTAAAATGTCTAGTAGCTAAGAATCAGCTCTAATAAACTATTAATGCTCCTAGAGAAATTTTGTAAGTGATTAAAATACTTCCTTCAAATATAATCCAATAAAATATCCATACCAGTAAGAAAATACAATGTTTAGGACTGGAAAGAATACAGAGGAAGGCATCTGCCGTGCATGTGGGAAATTCAGGTTTGATCTCAGCACATATGTTTCCTGAACCCTAAAATAGTGATCCCTGAATGCAGAGCTAGAGTGAGCCTAAGCATAGCCACTTGTGGCCCCAAAATAACAAAAAATCCATTATACACCAAAAATTGGATAAACTATAGAAATGGGTAAATACCTAGGAACATACAGCACACCACTACAGACTCAAGAAGAAAAAGAGTGATCAGACCAAGTCCTAATAAGGAGATTGAATCAATAGGTATAAACCTACTACAGGGTATGGATACTGGATATGGTGTGGGAAGGGGTGAGGGGTTAGGTGACACAATTAGAGGTCTAGTGTGAGCCTGCCTAGATTACCAGCCAGCATCACAATGCTTCCTGAGAGTCACCAGGTGTATCCCTAGGACCTGTAGAGCATTACTGGAGTAGCCTTGATCACCAGATACCACAGGGGCAGAAGAATTCTGCATTCACAGACTTTAGCACTAACCTTGGGCCTAGTTGGGACACTCTAAGAATGGCACTGAGGCCCTTAAACAATGCTTGGGAGAACCCCCTCCAAGAAAAATTCCACTCAACAAAGAAAACTTTGGGATCAGATGGCTTCATTGAATTCTACCAAGCAATGAAAGAAAAATTAATACCAATCCTTTTAAAGCACTTTATATAAGAATAGAAAAGGAAGGTCTTCCAAACCCATTTTATAGACCTATATTACCCTGATATTAAAACCAGACAATGATATCTACCACCACAAGAAAATAAATGAATAGGACAATATCTTTGATAAATATAAATTCAAAATTTCTTAACAAAATATTAGCACACTAAATTCAATAGCATATTAAATAGATATTATGTTATCAAATGAGTTTTATTCCAAATGTGCAAGAATGATTTTTCTATCACAAATCAATGTAATACCACTACCACATTAACAAAATTAATGCTAAAATCGAACAGTAATTTCAATAGATGTAGAAAAGCATTTGACAGTATTTAGCACCCATTTATGATAAAACTCTCAACAAATTGGGTATAAAGTGAATGAATTTCAGCCTACTAAAATCGGATTTGAAAAGTCCAGAGGCTACATCATAACTCTGGTACAAAGCGGAAAGATCTTTAAGACGGAAACAAGATAAAGATATTTCTATCACTTTATTCACTATAATTTTGTAATCACTTGCAGAATATTAAGTAAGGAAAAGAAACAACGAAAATTGAATATTTTATAGAAGAATTTAGTAAAGTGTTTTTTTCAAAAAAAGAATTTAGTAAAATTTCAAGGTTTATAATTGATATGCATAAATCAGTTGCATCGCACTTTGTATAGTAGCAACAAACTATGGAAATGAAATAAATTCTCAAGCAGTGAAGTCCTGCCTTGAACATTGTGGTGATTGTGTAGTGTGGAGATTTTTTGCTTGCTGGGGCTCTGCTGGGATGGGCCAGACCCAAACCTGTCCCCTTCCGAATTGCACTAGGTAAGTCAGCCTGGAAAACCAGGGCTTCTCTGCTCCTTACCGATCTGTTTTGAGATTTATGTATGAGTCTCTGGACCATGGCCAATGGTTGAGATTACTTGGCACCTGAGTCAGTTTCTGGGTATCTCTGCCAGCTTTTAGGAAGAATGTGGTTGGTAGTGGGGTGGGATCCTGACAAGCTCCCTGGTTTGCCTATAGAGGTATCTCTTGCTCTTTCTATGTGACAGCATCATTCTTTTTTTTTATTTGAATGACTTCACTTACATTTTTATGACTATGCCATTTCAATAGTCAAATTACTTTTGGGGGCAGCTTTACAGCCTAAAATTTAACAAAGGTGTAAAGTCTTTAGAAGTCCCTGTATACCAAGCTCAGATTTCACCGAAATTTAGTGACCACAAAACTCTAATTGGTTGGCTATCAATTTTTTCTTCTAAATTTTGTTACCTAAAATCAAAGCCAAAAATTTACTAGACAAAATTTGAATGAAGAAAACATCTGAGAACAGAGAGTTCCTTACTATTATCACATGGATTTTATCCTTGTCCCTAAAAGGCAAATTGTTTGCTTCTACTTAGTTAAGTACACAGGGGGTACTTTAAGTACAAAGGGAATACTATAAGTTCAAAGGGGATTCTTTATAGTAGAAGAGTTATTTTGTCCTTTCTCTTCTACACCGCATACTAGTTTAGGTACATTTAATGTAAAAATTATTAGTTTATTGCACAGCACAGAGGATTTTGCATAGCAACAGATGGTCATGAATAATGATGCAATGAACATAAGAGTGCAGACATATCTTTAACATCCTGTTTTCATTTCCTTTGCATATATAGCCAGAATTGTGTTTCCTGGATCAAATGTTAGCTCTATTTTTTATTTTGATAAAATTCCTTACTGCTTTCAATAATGGCTGCATCTATTTACAGTCTCACCAACAGTGCACAGAACTTTTTTTCTCTCCACCTTACCAACACTTGTTTCTTGTCTTTTTTTTTGGGGTCTCACCTGGCAATGCTCAGGGGTTTCTCCTGGTTCTGCACTCAGGAATTACTCCTGGAGGTGCTCGGGGGGACCATATGGGATGCTGGGGATTGAACCCTGGCCGGCACTGGCCAGCCACATGCAAGGCAAATGCCCTACCCGCTGGACTATCGCTCCAATAGGTGTGAGGTAGGTCTCCTGATAGTTTTGACTTACATTTTCTTAATTATTGTGTTGTAGCACAACTTTTTATTTACCTTATTGGTGATTTGTATTTGTCTTTTATGGGGAAATTTTACATATATAAACATTTACATATATTATTTACATATATACTAACTCTCTGATAACATATGTACACAACTTATCTGTATATATATGTGTGTATTGTCATATATATGTATATGTATGTATCATATATATCACATATATGTCATATATGTATATGAGTCAGGAGACAAAACAGAATAGCAGTTAGGACATGTGCTTAGCATGCAGTACATGATTCCTGAGTATCACTGGATACAGCTCTAGAGGACCCCAAAGCACCACCAGTTGTTGTGCCTGGTGCCCCAACACCACAAGCAAAGATAGGGCACCCAGAGTGAAATCAGCATTGTATCCATGGTTCCTTACATTGAACTTGGTCCAATTGGCCAACAATATCTAGTAGGAATTGAATAGTAAGCAGTGGAGTGGAGTTTCTCCACTCCTCATAATGTCTAATCATTCTTCTGGTTATTGTTTAAACAAATTGTTATGGTTTATTTGTTTTGGTTTTTATGTTTGCATTTTCTGCTAGTAAGCTGTTATACATATCATTTCAGTATCTATAATATACATTTTAATCTAAATATAATCCCTTATAAAACACTTGATTAGCAAATATTTTCCTTTTACTCAGAAAAATGTCTTTTCAATTCATTGGTTTATTGCTTCTGCTGTGCAAAAGTTTCATTTCAAAATTACTGGCATGTCAGTTATTTATGCCATAAATCAGTAAGTTTCAATGGGGATTACTTTTAAACTTGAGTACCTAATAAAACTTTCAAATAGTAAAAATACAAAAATAGCATAACAAAATGTTCCCTATTTAAAAAAATTTAGTGACTTCATTGAAACATGGCTGATGTATAATTCAGTACATATATTTAAGTACATATGTTAATCAATTATGTTTTATGTATGCAAACCTATGAAATCATCATCATCAAGATAGTAAATCACTCCCAAATTTCTTTGTGTTTAGCAATCTCTCTCTTGCCTCTCCCTCACCATTCCTAGTTACAAATTTCTAAGTTGGTGTATTTCTTTTAGCAGATGTTTCTTGATAAGAGATTTGCAATCTTTATCTTTATTATTTATGTAAAATATGTCCTTTTTCTCTGATGTTGGAGTAGTTTTCTTTTGCATGTATAACCAATTTTGATCAGTTGAATTTAAAGCTTAAGTATAGCTTTAAAAATTTTTTTAACTTCAGGTAACATGGTACAATGTTAACTTTTATTGTTTCAGTGTACAAAGTTAATGCATCTTTAACATCACAAAAGTGCTCAGGATCCATCGAACACTGTCCCTTCCTCATCTCTAAACTTCCTTTTTCTTTCCTACCAGTTTCACCACTGCTGGGTAATATTAGTTTTATAATCAGAGGCTAGGGGTTTTCCTCTTTTGATACTGTATTTGTCCTGTCTTGTTTCTCTGTCTACCATAGATTAGTAAGAGTATCCAATGTTTGACCTCTATTTCTGACTTACTTTGCTTAACATTATACCTTCCAATTCTGTCATATATATTGCCCTTCGAGTTTGATCACTTGACATCCCATTATTCATCAATTTGCTCGAGCGGATGCCAGTAATATTTCCATTTGACCCTATCATGTGCCAGTGTAGCCCAATGGCATCTGGTTACTCGGGAATACAAAGAGGCTCAAACCGTTCATTCAGGGTCTCGGCGAAGAAGTCTGACCATCTTGTAGGTTGGTGGCCACATGATCTTTTGACATCCTGAGGGATCCAGTTGGTAACGGCTCTAGTCCCAGAACGACCACCAACTGGGAGCACTTTGGCACCACTTGCGGCAACATGGGAAGATACCACCATTGATGACATCAATGAAGAATACAACCGACTGGCTCAGCACCTCCATGATTGTGCAAAGAATGCTGAGAGAGAAAAAAACCCACAAAAGGACGCCTGTCTTCAAAAACTCTCCAGCTCATTCGCCAAAGTGGCAAGGTGTGAGTCTCAGGTGACCAAATGCTAACATCCAAACTGCAAAGCAGTGCAGAGAAGCGATAAAGGAAGACCTTAAAGAGAAGAGCAGAAAACTGGAAGATGCAGCAGAAGCTGAGAAAAGCATTCCCAACACCCGCCTGTCCTTTTGCCAATTATAAAACCAAGATGACTGCCCCCTGACGTCCTGATGGATCTATCACATCTTCTAGAAAGGCAATGGGGAAGATTATCCATGACTTCTACTCAGATCTCTTTGATAGCCATGTCCACCTGGCCACATACCAAATTCCACAGGATGGATATGTCATTCCCAATGTTCTCCCTTCTCAAATCCAACATGTCATTTCATCAGTAAAGAAGGGAACAGCACCAGGCCCAGACAATGTCACCGGAACACCTGAAGAATCTGCCTTCAGTACTCATCAATACAATGGCTCAGCTCTTCACACGCTACCTGGTCGAATGCAAGGTGCCCTCCCATTGAAAAACCAGAAGGACAGTTCTACTGTTCAAGAAGGGAGACATCCATGACATTGGCAACTATCGCCCCATCTGCCTGTTGTCTGTCTTCTACAAGCTGTTCACTCGAGTCATCCTGAACAGGTTTGGCAGAACATTAGATGAAGGGCAACCATGCAAGCATGCTGGCTTCCGAAAAGAATTCAGCACAATCAACCATATCCACACTGTAACCAAGCTCATTGAAGTGTGTAGGGAGTTCAGGATGCCACTATGTCTCAAGTTCATTGATTTAAGAAAGCCTTTGATTCTGTGGAGACTGAAGCAGTCATCGAAGCCCTAGCCAAACAGGGCGTTCAAACCCAATACGTTAAGATCCTTCGTGAGCTGTATTACGGATTAACCATCAGGATCTCATCATTCTACAAGGAAGTGATCATCGATGTCAAAAGAGGGGTTTGGCAGGGTGATACCATTTCACCAAAACTCTTCAGCGCCACCCTTGAGAACATCATGCGACAATTAGAATGGGAGTGAAGATAGATGGTCGTTTTAACAACTCCAAACATTAGCCAAGCGGCACAAATGCTGGCTGACTTCGACCGAGAATGTGGAAAGATAGGTCAACAGATGAATCACAGCAAAACTATGTTCCAGAGGCCCCATTCACTCCCAATGGTACAAACATCTCTGAATGCAGCAGTTATGTGTACCTAGGTTGAGAAGTCAACATGATGAACGACCTAAAACCTGAGCTGTGCAGGAGGAAGAGTGGCATGGAATGCCTTCAAAAGCATCAAAGAAATAGCTAAAAAGACAAAGAACCTCTGGCTCCGGGCACATCTCTTCAACTCCATCGTTCTCCCTGCATTAACATATGCCTCAGAGACCTGGGCCCTACAAAAGTAGGATAAGAATGCTATTCGGGTCTCCCAAAGAGGAATCGAAAGAGCTATGCTTGGAATATCACACCTCACTCAGGTTAGAGAAGGAATCTGGAGTTCCAACCTCCACCGCTGTTCCAGAGTCAGGGTCTCTGGCCTCGTTTGCCAAGGCATTGAAAATCAGATGGGCTGGACATGTAATGTGATTTTGAGACAACCGCTGGACTAGAGCCTTTACCTACTGGATCCTATGGGATGTCAAAAGATCATGTGGCCATTCACCTACGAGATGGTTAGACCTCTTCGTCAAGACCCTGTACAAATGGTTTGAGGCTCTTTGTATTTCTGAAGCAACCAGATTCAGAAATTTTGCCTGACATATACTGTCTAGAAAACTGCTTCTAGACAGTAAATGTCAGGCAAACTAACGCATGATAGTGTCAAATGGAAACATTACTGGCGCCCGCTCAAACAAATCGATGAATAATGGGATGTCAAGTGATCAATGAAATGATCTTTAGACAACAGTGTTAGGATTTTCTATGTGGATGTCATGGTGGTTTTTTACAAACTATTTGCTAGTGATAATCTTTTTTGTTCAATTCCAATTTTTAGACTATTAACTTGTGAATGATAGTTCTTACTGATTCATGAGTGAAATAATGATTTTTTTTTGCATATACAAAGCCTTTCCTACTAAGTAGCAAGTAGGAGGCCTCAGTTCAATCATCAGTGCCACAGGTCCACCAAGAGCTGCTAAGAACATCCTGTGATTCCTGGGCCTGGAGTTGCCCTCAGGACTACCAGGTATGGGAAAGAGGCAGAAAAGTTCTGTTACTTTTAGTTGCTATAGTATGAAATGATCCTTGACATCCCATATGTTTCCCCCAGCACCACCAGGAGTGATTCCTGAGTGCAGTGCAAGGAGTAACCCCTGAGCCTCTCAGGTGTGACCCCCCAAAAAATGCACCAGTTTCCCAAACTTAGGCCAAAGAAGGGACTGAAAATTACTGATTACAGAGTTGAAATGAGAGTATTTGAAATATCATTTGGGTATATTTAATAAAAATCATCCTTTGATTTATCTAAAAGTAGCATCACATTATTACCAGGTAACTTTTATCTGGTTTTAAATAATAATCCATTTTGTTAAGCTACCAGCTCTGGTATCTCTTGCCACAGTGTGTCATAAGCACCAAGACTTTACAGAAGCATTAGTAATCAAATTCACAGCTGGGTCTTGTCAACACTATCAAAGACTAATGAAAGCGAATTAAAGCTGAAATCAGTGATTGGAACAGTCCTGAAATTATTCTGCTACTGCCCACATAGCCAAGGCCATTACATGGTGCTCCAAATATATAATCCAAAGTGGAAGGAAATGAGGTTCAGCTGATTACCAAGAGACACTGGGAACTTCATAAAAGCATTGTAAACAAGCCAGTGGACTCCTTCATAAATTATAATCCATTTTTATTAAAACAAAGTACCAGGCAGAAAAAAATACCCAAATGTGCTCTAATAATGAGATAGAACTGATAACTTGTTCAATTAACACATCAATTTGTCTAGACGCTTTTTAGAAAGGGAAAAATGTTTGAATGCTAATCACTTTATATTTGAAAGGTGCCTCAATTTCCAGCAGTGTACTGTGGAGCAACTCAAAGGTTCTTTATTTAGTAAAGAATGAATTGGAAAAGGTGCACAAATAAATTTGGAAAGTGGAAATATAATCTCCACTGAATCAAATGTGTCTTGAGTTTCATATGACTATTTAAAGGTTTTAACTGTGGGAGCTTACATTCTCTCTGATCACAAAGAAATTATATGTGTTTATACACACACAGCGCTAGTGCATGCATGCACACACACAGACACACACACATTATGATAGCTGTTTACCAAAAATTGGGCATTAGAGACATGTAACTATATTCACCCCTCTCCCCCAAATATGCAAGTTTTAATGAAAGTGCTTAATGGCTCACTCTCTGAAGATCTGCGTTTATAGTGTTAGTTTTTTTTTTAGAAAAATCTATGAAACTCTTAAAATAATAGCTAATGTATTCATTTAGGAAGAATTGTGGAATCAAATCAGGAATTGAATCTCATTCAAAATATTTGAGAGTGAAAGCTCGTTTATTTATTCCCAACAGATTAAATAGAATTTTTTAAAATTTCCCTGTTATTTTGGTTAATTGTTTACTTTAAACTAATGAATAATTCAGTAGAATGCTTAGTTTGTATAGATAGTTTAGTATTTCTCAAAATGCAATAAAATATTAAGATGTACTCAGAACTAGGAATAAACCCTTAGCACCTCCGCCATTAATAAATGTAACCAAAAAATATTAAGATAATACAAGAAAATGGAAACATAAATTTTGCTCATGGATTGGAAGGATCCAATTTAACATTGTTAAAATGACCATCTTACTCAAAGTAATTGTGATTAAACACAATGCCAATAAAATTCCTATGTCACTCTTTTAAAGATATAAACAAATATTCTAAAATTTGTATAAAACCATACACCTCCCAAATAGCCAAAGATTTTCTGAGAAAGATTAAGATGGAAGGCATTATATTTAAGATTTAATTCTGGTACAAAGCTATAGAAATAAAATTTGCATGGTCCTGTTATAAAGACAGAATCTAAAATCAATGGAATACAATTGGGAACCCAGATGTAAACCCTCATATGTATGAATAGTTAATTTCTGGACAAAGGAGCGAGGTGTATGAAGTGGAATAAGAAGAGCCTCTTCAAAAAGTCATGGAAAAAATTGTTAGCCATATGCAAAAAAAAATTAGACCCCTATCTCACATTGTACACAGTGTCAATACAAAATAAGTTAAAGACCTTGATATGAAATCTGTCTCTATAAATTGTATTAAGGAAAATATGACACTCTAAAACCCTGATCTAGAAGCAGTCTTTAGTGACACGACTTCATTGGGAAAGAAAAGGAAAGCATAAATAAAAAACAATAGCACTATATCAAACTAAAAATCTTCTTCACTGAAGATGGTAGGTTACAGAATGACACTTTGCTGTTTGGGATAAATATTTGTACTAAGCACATCAGACAAAAGGCTAATATCCAAAATATATAAAGCATTCTCAAAGCTCAACAACAAAAATAAGCCTATTCCAGCAATAAATGGGGGAGAGATGAACAGGCATTTCTTCAAAGAAGACATAAAGATGACCAACAGGCACTTGGGAAAAAGGTTAGTTCACTTATTATCGGGAAAATGCAAAAATTACAATGAAACATCACACCACACCAATAAGAATGATTGATCTATAAGTAAAAAGTGAGAAGCAGTAAGTGTTGGTGGGATTATGATAAAGAAGAATGAACCCATTTATTGCTTCTGTGATTGCTGCATCGTTCAGCCTTTCTGGAAAAATTGTTTGTATATTCCTCAAAACATATGACCTAGTTAATGCCACTTCCAAGTTATCTACCCCAAGAACAGAAAAGACCATAATAAAAAGGACATATGTACTTATGTTAATTACTGCATTACATAATCACCCCATGTCACTCACAGACATGGGGCAGAGCTGCTACTGGCTCTCCTGAGTCCAGCCACCCATGAGGCGCCCAGGAGGGATGGCAGGTTCTAACCCTGGCCCGTCACCCCAGCAGAGCCTCACAACAAGCCAGACAACCCCCCACTCCATGAAGGGCCTCCATTTTCCACATCCGACTTCCCCCTTGTCAGAATTCCACCTAGCAGACCAGCCTATCGCAGCCCAGCTCGCGTGGCAGCTTGGTTCATCAATAAATGCTGGATTTTTAGATGACTACAAGAGTATGCTACCCGCACGGCAGAGCCTGGCAAGCTACCCGTGTCGTATTTGATATGCCAAATACCAGTAACAATTATAGACCTCATTCCCATGACCTGATGGAATGTTTTTTTTTTTTTGCTTTTTGGGTCACACCCGGCAATGCTCAGGGGGTTACTCCTGGCTCTGCACTCAGGAATCACTCCTGGCGGTGCTCGGGGGACCATATGGGATGCCGGGAATCGAACCCAGGCCGGCACAAGCTGGCCGCGTGCAAGGCAAACGCCCTACCCGCTGGGCTATCGCTCCAACCCCTGATGGAATGGTCTGAGGCTCTTTATGTTCCTGGAGCAAGCAGGAGCCCTTGGGCTCTACTTGCATGAGACAGGATATATGGAGGTTACTGGTGCTCACTCGAGCTAATCGATGATGAACGGGAAGACAGTGATACAGTGATACTGCATTATTTACAATAGTCAAAACCAGGAAGCAGCCCAAGAATATAGCACCAGATAAGTGAATTAATTATAGTATATTTATATGTGTAACTTTGCTACAAGTATTTTCTGATATGTTGGAAATTGATGTAAAATAAAGGTGTAGCTCTATTATACTTGTTAAATTTGACATTTTGGCATTTGAAGTGTTCTTGTGGACATTGGAATTTAGAACTCATAGCAGTGATTTTGGCTACAAATACACTTTATATTTTTACTTTATTTTGGGGATCTTTCTAATGATAATACTAGAATATTGTCAAAACTAAATTCAGTTCTAATTAACATCAGTTAAACTGTTTTATTCCTACCCAACCTTCAGGACTCAGATAAGTATTCTACTTCCATGAAGCCAACTTGATACCTGTAGGCTGCACTGATTTTCTTTTTCCTAAAAATTCCAAGATCTTTGCAAAGAGTTACATTAATAATTTTATTACCAAATGTATTTGATTAAACCCTTCAGGTTTAAATTGTGACTTGCAACTCACTGCTTATTTATCTTAGAATCTACATAGCCCAGTGTTGAATTATAAATGGATTTCTATAAAATAGTAGTAGTTGAAAGATACTTTAACGGTACTTATTGGAAATGTTGAGCAGAATGGTTTTAGACAGACATTTCAAATCATTGCAATTGGAAATAAATGTATAAATAATTCATATGATTTTTATATTTTTCAGTAAAATTTTATTTGTAGTTATTAACCTATCTGCATTTTATAAGGAAAGTCTTACACAGAATTAATAGAATAATTCAAGGAACACTATACTTTAAAGTATGCCATAAAGCTTACCACAATATATAGTAAAGTAGTTCAAGGCACTCAGAAATTCACTTCTTCCTTTTATTGTGAATGGGGAAATTTATATTATCAAATATAAAGTCTCCATGGCAAATTTTCATTACACTGTTTACTATTTATTATCAATCATTTCCTTGGTTTTGTGGAACTTATTGAATTCAAATATTAATAAGAATTTTTTGAAATTATTAATTTTATATTAATTCTAGCCATTTTTTCCTGTCACTTAAATGCCTTTTTGTTATATATGCTATATCAATAAGACACACTAATCCCACAAGACATGTGTAAGTATCAATTACATAATGGGAAGATCTTGCAAAATCAGATCACTTGGGTTCCTCCCCACCCGCAATTGAGTAACTGAAATAGAGCTCAAATTAAATAGAGAATACTCTAGGAGGCTAAAGCAATACTACAAAAGGTAAGATGCTTGACTGTACAATGCTCCCTTGGGCTTGATCCGTGGGATATTGTTTGGTCCCCTGAGCATCACAAGTAGTGATCCATGAGGGCAGAGTCAGATATAAGCCTAGGCAGTGCCAGCTGTGCCTGTCAAATACCAGTAACAATTATAACCTCATTCCCATGACCTGATGGAATGGTTTGAGGCTCTTTATGTTCCTGGAGCAAGCAGGTGCCCACCTCTCTACTTGCATGAGACAGGACATAGGGAGATGTTACTGGTGCCCACTCGAAGCAAATCGATGATGAACGGGAAGACAGTGATACAGTGATACAGCATTCCATCATTATTTAACTCAATAGAATTCACTAACATCTAACAAATGATAATTTTTATTCTGTGGATATACTAAGAATCCAAAAATAAAATATCTGTCAGAATTGAAGTAATTCAAAAGAAATATAGATAAGTAAAACAAATATAATATCTGTATTAATTGATGATACAGTGATTAAGTTGGAAAATCACCTTCGGAGCTCTCCTTGAAGAACAGATCAGAAGTCTCCAGCAGAAAATGAGAAATTCCTGGAACATATATAGCCATTAATAAAGGCAAATTCCTTACCTGTTGTCCTCATTAGATATGTCATCTATTTCTCACATAATATCTATTTTCTTCATTAGATATGTCATCTATTTCTAATCTCTCACATGATACCTATTCTATTATGTAAGACTATTCCTATAATTTATATATAATCTCATTGACAAAAATGTTTAAATTCATGAAATTGGGCCTTGGAACCATTTGGGAAGAGAAAGCCAGGATTTCTGTCACTGGCAATGTGATTTAGAAGGAGATGGTTTAATAGTCCATTGACTTATCTCGTGTCCTCCTGAATTCAGTCTGGAGAATCAGAGAAAACCCTTGAAAAGACAACATATAAGCTAATGGTCCTCCCTGACTAAGGTATAAGGAATGTACTGGTTGCTAGGATATATGTTATCTCTGTTTATTAAAAGTATCAGTTTAATATATTACTCCTAAAGATATTTTCCCAGTATAGGTATTGCAATGTTCCTCAAAGTAAGGTGGCATATTATGATTGCCTCAATGCTACAAGGAATAATGAGCAAAATTATTTAAAATAATAAAAATTATAGCCCCACCAGGAGATTATCCTCTTGAAATTTAATTGAACTAAATGAAACCAGGTATTTCTTTAATTTTTAACCAATTTCCAACACCTTTCTCAAAAAGTTTTTATTCTTGATATTGTCTGTGACCTTCTCAGGGGAAAGCAGTTCAATTAACTGCTGTATTAAAGAGTCATTTTCTGTGAGAAGAGTACTCTCATCTAGATTTCATCTCATTTCCATAATCCTTTGAAACACCTTACACATAATGGAAAACAAATAAATATACCAGACAATTTATTGAGCCAAATAGCACTTCATCTTCTTTTCTCTGATATATTTATCTTGACATTTCTGCTTGAACATTTTATCCTCTGGGTAAATGTAATATTTTTAATTATCTTGAAGAAAGCTTAACAGCAATAGGAATAATCCAATTAAAATACTCTTGTTTCTTCAGTTTGTTACCTATTGTAGAAATTTAATTCTTGCTATAACTCTGGTTGATAAACATGTTAATAAGACACTTAAATAAGTAAAAAAATTAAACTTTATAAAATTTAACACTGGTTTCTCTACAAATTATAATTAATTATTTTTTCAATAAAATATTTCATGTGTATCCACTGATTTAATTTCTTTTTTTCTCTAACAAAATATGTTATCTTTATCTTGATATGAATCACAGAAGATACCAGGCATTGTGCTGTCTGTGCTTTGTTAACCTGTTAGTTAATGTCTGCTTTTTACATAATGGCATTTGTGATTATTGGTTTTTAGAAGTGTAAAACATTAAAAATTGGTAATATAATTATTTATGTTGACTATCATCTAAACATTTATAAGTCTTACTTTTTGTAAGATCAAGTTATTATAATTGAATATATGTAATTTGAAATTTTATATAAAATAACTTTTCCATTTAGAGTGCAACAAAACTACATTTATATATGAATTTTGTTTCTTTCTATTTGAGTTAAACCTGGTGATGCCAAGGGGTTACTCCTGGTTCAGCACTCAGGAATTACTGCTGGCAGTGCTCAGGAGGTCATATGGGATGCTGGGAATTGACTATGGTTCAGCCACATGCAAGGCAAACAAACGCAATAGCCACTGTACTATTGCTCCAGACCCTTTACTGAAATTTCTTACTATTGACAGCAAACAGGAAACAGACACACATGAATACAAACACACATGAATACCAACACACAACAAGCCATCAAATTCCTGATTTGACACTTTTAACAATTCTTATGATCTTTTCTTTTGCTTTCTACTAACTGTATAAGGCACAGCTCTTGTTTTGAGTCTGCCTGATATTCCTTAAAAAATATTGGTAAACATTAAGGAAACAAATAAAGTTGCTTAGCATAAGCAGTATTCTTATAAAAGACACTGTAAGGAAACTACAAACTTTACATTTCTTTGAGTTCATTCCCATGTCTTTAGGGGATATTTATTCATGTTTGCTAGCCTTTATCTGGATAAATGTACATTATTTTTAGTTCACAATGTGATGGTTTTAGGGAATGAATAAATTTCAGAGGACTTATAAAGAGATTCTGTTTTCCTTCTTGGGCATGTGGCAAAGTAGAGAGTAACAGTATAGGAATGGTTATAAATGCTAAATCACAATGAAAGTTTAAGATTTCTCAAAGAGAAAACCTGAGAATGATACTACGTAAAATACAAAGGGCAGGTAGAGCCTGCAAATAGGAGAGGGATTTGTTTGAAATAATGGAAGGAAATTCCAATCAGTGATCAGGAAGGAGAGTTTGAAATGTTCTCTTCTTCACTTCACTTCACTTCACTTCACTTCAATTCAATTCACTTCAATTCACTTCACTTCACTTCACTTGTCTTCTCATTGTTCATTGATTTGCTTGAGCAGGCACCAGTAACATCTTCATATGTCCTGCCAGGTGCTAGTCTAGCCCAAGGGCATCTGCTTGCTCCAGGAACACGGAGAACCTCAAACCATTCCTTCAGGTCTTGGGAATAAGATCTATAATTGTTACTGTTTACTGGAATATCAAATATGACACAGGTAGCTTGCCAGCTCTGCTATCTAGTCAATTACCAAAACTAATAGGTAACAAGATATTGTACTTTGAATTCATCTTTTATTCCATAATTAAGAGTCAGCTAAATGACTTAAATAACTTAAATGACTTAACCAAGAATAAGAAAAATCATGGAGGCTCATTGTCGGGAGACGCCGCGGGTCCACAACAGTGCCGCAAAGCGAGTTCCCTTCTACCTCTGAAGCCGGTGGGGAATGGATGAAGACTCAGGTATCCGATGCAGTTTTAAAAGGCTTTACTTATCACAGGTTCAGTTATACAAATCCACAATAGGAAAAGCCCTGTGCTTAGGATTCCTGGCTAGAACCCCAGCCACGTGTAGGCCAAAATGGCGGCCACCACGTGTAAAGGTCCTGTAAAGAGGAGACAAAGACAAGACTCCCAAGAAGGGTGCAAGCTCACAAAGAGAGAGCCCAAAAAAGAGAGCGTGAGGAAGCAGGCTGGTTTTATACCCCTGCAACTCAGACCTCACTCCCACAATTATGGAAAGCAGGGAGGGTCAAATGCCCTCAGGTAATTTCTCCCAGCACCTCACCTAGGCCCTTTTATATGCTAATGTCTTGAGCTAAAATCTGCTTGGAAAAGCTTTTATAGGGTAGAGAAGGGGGTTTCCGAGATGGCTTGTCTCTGTACCAAAGTCTAATACTAGTACCAGTTAAATATTTCTCCAAGCTTTCACAAGTCTCTTCTACTTCTCCGTAGTTTTGTATTTTAGTTGCCTTTGAGTTATCAGGAAGCCATGCTTGCTTGGAGGCAAACAGCTTTTCTCTCTGGTCTAATTATTTAGGGATCCAACGTGGCCAGGCAAATATGCTGGTATGATCTAGCTAGTCCCACGATGATTGTGGTAGCATGAGAGAATATTTATACCAGCTAGTACAGAATACATGGTCAGATAAACTGCCACATTTAGACTACCCCCTTATCTACGAAGTGATTTGCAGGAGGCAATCCAGAGCAGATGCAGAGGTTCTTAGAGGAGTCCTGCAACAGCTCATGATATGATCCTGATATGTGCCTTAATGCAACAGAGTCTTTTTTAAAGTAGTGGTATTTCCTTTGAACAAAAAAAAAACTTCATTATTCATCAGTAGGCTGCTGGATTACCCGTGTAACTAAATTCTGACATAGCTGTCTGAAACTAGCTTCAGCTTTGTTCAGTTAAATTTAGATGTAATAATTGACTCTTATAGTCAATTATTAAAAAATTGACTCTTAGAGTTAATTATTACAAAAAAATTATTACAAAAAATGTTCTCTTATGTTTTTGAATTTGGATAGCACATAGAGATTTCAATAGTAATAAACAACTAATATATAATTTATAGGGGCTCAAGTGTGATAAGAATTGTAATGAGAAAAAATATTACAAGGTAAAAATAAAGATCAATTTTGTTAATTTTGAAATACTTCTTTGAGAGAATTAGTTATATTATATCTTTTAAATAACTAGTATAGGGCTTTAAGTTTAATGATTAAAAACTTTAGTTTTAGGGGGCCGGAGCTATAGTCCAGTGGATAGGGCATTTGCTTTGCATGTGGCCTACCTGGGTTAGATCCCTGGCATCCTATATGGTCCCCCAAGCACCACCAGGAGTAATTTCTGAGTGCAGAGCCAGGAATAACCCCTGAGCATAGCCGAAAAGTAAAAAAAAAATAGATAAAGTAATACATCGTAAGTTCATGGGCTTCATGTAATCTAGATGGGGATGGGGAAAACTTTAGTTTTATTGTAATTTTTACTTTATAGTTTAAATAACTTCAAAATTTATACTGTAAACATTTTTATAACAGCATCATAGGAAAAAATGAAGTTAACAAAGTTATGAAATTTGTCTATAAATGAATGATCATGGAGAGGATCATGTTGAATTAAATTAGCCAGAAGGAAAAGAACAAATATAGAAGTGTCGGGGATGCCACTGGGGTCCCCAACAGTGCCGGGAAGCGAGTTCCCCTCTACCTCCGAGCTGGTGGGGAATGGATGGAAACTCAGGAATCCGATGCAGTTTTAAAAAGGGCTTTACTATCACAGGTTCCAATATACAATCCAAGAGCAGGAAAAATCACCAGACTCTGGGTTACCAGCTGGCCCCAGTTAAGTGTAGGCCAAGATGGTTGCCACCACGTGTTGAGGCCCAACAGAGAATGGAGAGGACAGTGAAGCAAAATGCAAAGGGAAGCTGAAATGGCCAAAAAAAAAGGGGGCATCTTTATTCTTGCAGCTTATTTTATAGCTAGAAATCCACCCAAACTTCCCAGCCTGGCCCATTCTGGGCTGGGCTATCTAGAGATGAAAACAGGAAAATAGCTCTATAGAAATGTAGCAACTTCAGGAGGCCTTCTGGCTGTTTATAAGAACCCAGAGCTGATTCAAAGCCTCCCTAGCGGAGCTGGGAGGAACTATATAAGCTAAATGTAACTTCCTCTGGCAGGGAGGGTCAAATGCCCTCAGGTAATTTCTCCCAGCACCTCACCTAGGCTCTTTTAGATGACAATGTTTTGAGCCAAGATCTGCCTGGAAATGCCTTTATAGGGTAGAGAAGGGGGTTTCTGAGATGGCATGCTTCTGTACCAAAGACTATACTAACGCCAGTTAAATATTTCTCCAAGCCTTCACAAGAGTCTCTTCACGGTAGTTTTATTTTAGTTGCCTACTACTTCACGGTAGTTTAGTATTTTAGTTGCCTTTGAATTATCAGGCAGCCATGCTTGCTTGCTTGGAGGCATACAGCATTTCTCTCTGGTCTAATTACTTAGAGATCCAACGTGGCCAGGCAAATATGCTGGTAAGATCTAGCTAGTCCCACGATGATTGTGGTAGCATGAGATAATATTTATACCTGCCAGCACAGAATACATGGTCGGATAAACTGCCACATTTAAACTACCCCCTATCTATGAAGTGACCTGCAGGAGGTAATCCAGGGCAGATTCAGAGGCTCTTAGGTGTCCTGCAACATAAAATGGCTATTTATTTGTGACATATATTTATATATATATATATATATGTGTGATATAAAAGTATATATTTTATATATATTTATATTGCTAGTGGTTTGTCTTTTATTTTTTCAAAGAACATCTCTTGGATTCATTAATCTTTTGAATTCTTGATTGGGATTCCAGCTTGTTGACTACCGTTTTAAGTTTAATTATTTTCTTCCTGTTTACTGAGTTGAGCTCCTTTTGTTGGTCATTTTCTAAGATCTTTAGCTGTGAAATCAAGGTTCTTATGTGGGTCCTTTCTTCATTCCTGATGAACACTTGCAGAGCTATAAACTTTCCTCTTAACACTGATTTAGCTGTGTCAACAAGCTCTGGTAGCTCATATCCTCATTCTCATTTGTTTCCAGGAATCTTTTGATTTCTTCTATGACCCACTGGTTTTCCAGCAGTGAGCAGTTTAATTTCCAGGTATTTGATTTGATTCTCAGTTTCTTTGTGCAATTAACTTCTATTCTCAATGTGTCATGGTCCAAAAAGGATCATTGACAAATATCTTCTTGAATTTATTACATTTTGTGCCCCAGCGTATAGTCTATCTTGGAGAATGTCTCCATGGTCACTAGATAAAAATGTATATTTGGCTTTTGGGTGTTGAAAAGTATCTATATATATATATATATATCAGTATATATATATATATATATATATATATCTTTTGCCCGCTGTTCCAAAGTCCTACATATACAACAGACAGTATTTCCTATGTAGTTATCATATATATCTAGATATATATATCTACTAGATATATATCTATATAACTAGCTAGTATATGTAGGACTTCTCCAACAACCAAAATATGTATATATACTTGCCTCTTATAATATATATAACATATACTTACACCCCCAAAAAAAATATATATATAGTAGCCTCTCTCTTTATTTTCCTTCCTTAAACAATTGGGTTCCTATTAATGTCCTCCTTGAAGTCTGTTTAGAGCACACTCCTGGCTCTTCACTCAGGAATGACTCCTGGCAGTGCTTGGGGGACCATATGGGATGCCTGGGATAGAACCCAGGTCAGCCACATGCAAGGCAAATGCCCCACCCGCTGTGCTATCTCTCTGTCCAAGTTGTTTTAAGTACTATGCTGACTCCTCATTTAGGTGCATATACTTTTAGGAGTGTAATTTCTTCCTGATGTAATTTCTTCCTGATATACATATCCCTTGAATATAAAGAAATGGCCTTGACTATCTCCTTTAACTATTTTCAGCCTGAAATTTATGTTGCTAGATACTATATGGCCACTCCTGCCTTAATGGAAGCACTGTTTGCATGAAGAATTGTTTTCCAACCTTTGACTTTGAGTCTATGTTTGTTCTGATTATTCAAATGCATTTCTTGTAGGCAGCAAAAATTTGGGTACAGTTTTCTAATCCATTTGCCACTCTCTGTCTCTTATTTGGTGTATTTAGATCACTGACATTAGGGAGCTTATTGTCATCGGGTTTTGTGCCATCTTTCTGTATAAGTTGTTTGTGCTTTTGGGATTTGTCTTGACTGTAGCCCCTACAGTTCTTTTAAAATTAGTTTTGAGTCTGTGAAGTTCCTGAGCTATTTTCTATCCATGAAGTTGTGTATCATTCCTTCAAATCTGAATGAGAGTCTAGCCAGGTAAAGTGTTCTTTGTGAGGCATTCATTTCATTGAGTTTTTTCACTATATACCACCACTGTTTTCACGGATGGAGGTTTTCATCTGATAAATCTGGTGTAGATTTAAGGGATGCTTCTTTGTATAAAATGCTTTTGATCTTGCTGCTTGCAGTATTGTGTCTCTATAGCATTCATCATTCTGATTAGGATATGTTTTGGATTTTTTTTTTTTAATAGGGTCTCTTTTAGCTAGTACCCTTTGGACTTTTGTAACTGAATGTCTACATACTCCAGCTCTGGGAAATTTTCATCAATGGTGTCTTTAACTGTTCCTACCTCATTGGGTTTGCCTCCCTGTCCCACTGAGACTGTGATGATCCTTATGTTGTTCCTCTTGAATTTATCTGAATGTACTCTCACCCACTGTTGAGTTATTTTGAGGTTCTTTTCCATCTTCATTTGTTGTCTGAGGACTTTCTGTGGTTCATCTTTATGCTGATTAATTCTGTCTTTGGCTTTTTGCCATTCTAGTGTTGTAGACATCCATTGAGTTTTTCATTTAATCTACCCAATTTTTATTGACCACACTTCTGTTTGTAGTTTTCTTATTTCTGTTCTAATTTCCTCCTGTATTTTATTGGCTGTCCATTCCACTGTTTCCTTCATATCCTCCTGTATTTTATTGGATGTTCATTCTACTGTCTCTTTAATTTTATTAACATACTCACCATTTCATCTCTGAATTCTTTATCAGAGAGATTATGTATGTGGGCTATTCCTTGTTGAGCCTTAGGGCTCTCTTCTTCATCCATTCCTCATGGTAGAGATCTTCATTGTTTCCCCATGATGATGAGGTAGTCTGGAAGCCGTGTCCTAAAAGGCAGTTCTATGTGAGACTGATCAAGTGCTTTTCTCTTTGATTTTGCTCATGCCATGTGGGAAACTCCTAGGATATTTTTGTATGTTTATGTGAGATATGGAAGATGTGGCGTGGTGAAGAAATGTGTGACCATGGAGCTGTGCTGCACTGTGAGCTGTAACTCCCTTTTCAGGCAGGATCTCAGAGGTACCTGGGATGCAGTGTTCCTCACTGGGTGGAGATCTCTGTTCTCTCCCATATTTCTCTTGGATCTTGACTTTTGTTTAAAAACTGTGTTCGGACACCTGAAAATATGCTGGACATTGTTCATATTTATTCTGTGTAGCTCCAAAATTCAGATTAAAGTGTTGGCCTTTTAATAATGTGATTTTTAATAAACATTTATGATGTTACTTAAGATGTATCACAGATATTACAAAGCTATTATGTTTGATGCTTTTTAGAGTAACTTCCATAAAGGCAAAGGTATTTTCTCTAAACTGTTTAAGGAATTAATTGGGTGATAAATTTTCTTAACAGGTTTTATCTTTTAAAAGTGTGATGCAAAATAGCTTTTGCTCATTAAGTAAAAGTAGTGAAAATATAATCAATCGTTTGAAATTGGGTTTTGTTTGTTTAGAAAACAGGTTTTATGATGGTTATTCCAAGACATCTAGTTCAGATGGTATAGTTTAATTCCATATGAAAATACAAATTTCCAGGATTCAGTAATGGTTAAATAGTAGAAACTGAATTGTTACCTTCACTTTTCATTAAAACATTCAAGAAAATAAACAGTATATTTATAACTGTATATCAAACACTTTTGTTTAGAGAATTATCTATCAGATATTAAGATACCTTAACTAACATACCTTGCAAGGCATTATAAAATTCAGTCACCAAAATAAATAGAATATCTCCACTACCTCCTGTACAGATACTTCCCATTAGGAATAAAAAAAAAAAAAATGCCATCTGTCTAAATGGAACTTCTTGGTAGAAAATCCAGGAAACCTCTTAATAAAATCTCTGTCTAAAAAATTACAGCATAGGGGTTGGAGCAATAGCAACAGCAGGCAGGGCATTTGTCTTGCACACAAAAGACCTGGGTTCTATCCCCAGCATTCCATATGGTTCCCTGAATGCCATCAGGAGTGATCCCTGTATTTCTTTATCGAAAGGAAGTATGCAAATAAGGCAAATTCATGGTTTTGAATTTTAAATCAATTTAGCATGGTCTTTAACTTGTCTATTTGTGACATTATAGAATAGTGTATTGGATTTGGTATAAAGCTGGTTTTCACAGTTTACTTTGATTATTAAATAAATGGGCATTCAAAAGAAAAAAATAAAGGAGTTTTACTTCAGTAAAGATCCAGGAATAACTCCTAAGTACTGCTGGGTGTGCCCACCCCCAAATAAAATAAATTATTTTTAAAAATCTCAATGTTTATATATGTAAAATTTATGTAAAACAAGTCATAATATAAGTTGCTTTAAGGATTAAAAAAATAAGATCCTATGGAGAATTGGTGAGCAAACTGGAAATTAGGGCATTGGAGTTGGAAAGGTTTTAATAGGATAAAGGTATTAATTACTTGCCTCACACATCATTGATCCTAGTTCCATTCCAGCATTGCTGATGGTTTCCTGAGTACCACCAGTTGTTATCCCTAAGCACAGAGTCAAGAGCAAGCCCTGAGCACCAGTGGATATGAACCCAAAACCACCTTGCAAAGGATGTGTGTGTGTGTGTGGTGTGTGTGAGTTTTATAGAAAAAATCAACATCCTACGAGTCAGTACTACTACTTCTACCAGTTGGTAGTAAAGCACAGAACAAATAATTTTATCTTTTATGTTTTGTGTTACATACAAAATTTGCTTGACACACTGTTCAACCCTAATGTATTAAAAATTAAGTTTTTGTGAGAGCTGCTGTGTAAACAAAACATTAATTTATACTGACAAGTTATAGTAATAGCAACTTTAGAATACTATTAACCATTAACTAGAAGAGAATTGAATTATTAAATAAATTGTTAAAGTTTGATAAAATGCATTATGATATTGTATATTAATATAACACCTTAATTTTTAAATATTAAGGACTTTTAACACAATTTAAAAAAATTGCCTCCAGGACTGGTCCCTATACAATTTTAAAATAAAAGTAGTTTATTATAACATAGATAAGCACATCTGATTATATGTTTCCCAGAATTACTCTTCCACTTTAACCATAGCTTTTCATAGTTTCATGGAGACTATGAGGAAAGGCTTGAAAGTTTTACTAATTGACTCTTTGTGAAAAAGGCTTGTTAACAGTTGGAACGCCAAGTCAAAAATGCTAATTAATACCATACCACGACTCACTCTTGCCTTCATCAACTAACAGCTAATTTTGGTCATTGGTTTCATTATCAGTAAATAAATTAAATAGACATACTCCTCATGATGGGTATAATCATTTTGATATAACATTAGGTATAGCAAATTTAATTCATTGTAGTTAAAAATTATTTCTAATAGATTTATAATTCAGCATTTTGGACATTAATAACAATCTTAATGACTCGTTTGACGTCAATTATTAAAAATCAGCAGATCCTGTTGTAAGTAATGTAAAACTATAATACTCATAGAAGTTTCATAATTAAAATTATAGCAATAGATTTTTCTTGAATTGCAAAGTCTTCACTGCCATTTTATCATCCCTAATTGGAGTCTTCCATCCAGGCAGAGTCTTGGTATTCTCACTGCTCAGCCTAGCACCTAATAGATACCCTATAAATAAGATAGATAAATTAATTTATTCTAATGAAAGTTTTGTTTTTATTATTCATGAAAGGAAGATTTGTGTCATTTCTTTTTTCTGCATGCAAGATTTTGGCAGGAAAACATAAATAGCGTGTAAATGTGTATTAATCATAAGCACACAGCACCCAGAGAATGCCTTTTAGTCAGAGATAATGAAACAGCCAGCTATGGCTAGTCAGTTTTTGATTTACTTTTGTTTCTATGGTTGATCTTTAAATTTAAATAAATTTGTTAGTCTTTACCTTACATATTAAATGTATACAGAAGAATCTCTTGTTCAGCCATTTTATAAGAACATTGATTTTTCTTTTAGCTTGAAAAGCTATAAATTGAGTTTTTAAGTGTATCAGACTTATTATGCAAAGTAAATAGTGCAATAAAAAACCTATTCCAATTAGTTCAGTTGAAAAGTAAATGATCACTTTTTTGCATGAAACCATTTTTAGTAAATTCAGTAGCACTTTGTCAGGAAGAAGTGCATTAGGAATAGTGCACACTGTTTCCATACCGTAGAGGCTCTATAACAGAGTCACTAGAAGCTAATAGACAAAAGCAAGAAATAAGTACAGCGTCTTCCTTATTGTGATTTTTAAATGGAACAAAAGCGAATTGTTAATTTTTACTTTCATTTATCTTTATTACTTATATATTCAAGTATTTAGCAGTACTTTTTCATTCCTAAGAATTAGCTTTCCTTGCCTTTTTGTTTATGTTATCCTCAATGTGGTCTTAAAATCAACAATTTATATTGTAAGGTGTTGCAGGACACCTAAAAGCCTAAAAGCCTCTGCATCTGCCCTGGATTGCCTCCTGCAAATCACTTCGTAGATAGAGGGGGTAGTTTAAATATGGCAGTTTATCTGACCATGTATTCTGTACTGGCTGGTATAAATATTCTCTCATGCTACCACAATCATCGTGGGACTAGCTAGATCTTACCAGCATATTTGCCTGGCCACGTTGGATCTCTAAGTAATTAGACCAGAGAGAAATGCTGTTTGCCTCCAAGCAAACAAGCATGGATCCCTGATAACTCAAAGGCAACTAAAATACAAAACTACCATGAAGTAGACGAGACTCTTGTGAAGGCTTGGAGAAATATTTAACTGGCATTAGTATTAGTCTTTGGTACAGAGGCATGCCATCTCAGAAACCCCCTTCCCTACCCTATAAAGGCATTTCCAGGCAGATCTTGGCTCAAACATTAGCATAAATAGGGCCTAGATGAGGTGCTGGGAGAAATTACCTGAGGGCATTTGACCCTCCCTGCTTCCCATTATAGTGGGAGGTCTGAGTTGCAGGGTATAAAATTAGTCTGCTTCCTCTCTGGCTCTCTCTTTTTTTGGGCCTCTCTCTTTGTGAGCTCGCACCCTTCTTGGGAGTCTTGTCTTTGTCTCTTCTCTATAGGGCCTTTACACGTGGTGGCTGCCATCTTGGCCTACATGTGGCTGGGGTTCTAGCGGGAATCCTAAGCACCAGGTTTTTCCTATCGCTGATTTGTATGCCTGAATCTGTGATAAGTAAAGTCTTTTAAAACTGCATCAGATTCCTGAGTCTTCATCCATTCCCCGCCGGCTTCGGAGGTAGAAGGGAACTCCCGCTTCCTGGCACTGTTGGGGGACCCCAGCGGCGTCCCTGACATCAAGGAAATTCTAATCTAAAATATTTTTGTACCAGTCGATATTCCCACCAACAATGGATAGAGTCCCTTTCTCCCCACATCCACACCAGCCCTGGTTGCAGCCTTTTGAAAGGCAATATGATCATTCCTCCAAAAACTAGAAACTGAGTTCCCGTTTGATCCAGCAATACCACTCCTGGTAATATATTTTGGGAAGCCAAGAACACACAGAAGAGAAACCATCCACACTTCTATGTTCATAGTGGCACTATTCACAACAGCCAGAATCTGGAAACAACCTGAGTGCCCAAAAACAGACAACTAGATTTAGAAACCGTGGTACATTTACACAATGGAATACTATACAGCTGTTAGGTAAAGTTATGAAATTTGCCTATAAATTGATGGACATGGAGGGATCATGCTGAGTGAAATTAGCCAGAGGGAAAAGACGGGTGAATATTCTTTCCCTTTTTGGGTGAATATTCTTTTCATTCTGTGGACTATCTTTGCATCTTGGTCACTGTTTCTTTTTGAGGTGCAGGCGCTTTTTAGTTTCTTGTTGTCCCATATGTTTATATTTGCTTCTAGTAGTTTTGTTAGTGGTATTTCATCTTGAAGATGCCTTTAGCTTCAATATCGTGGAGGGTTTTTCCTATATTTTCTTCGATGTACTTTATGGATTCAGGTCTGATATTGAGATCTTTAATCCATATAT
>JAJIBD010002768.1:0-284151 GCA_021461705.1 Cryptotis parvus
TTGGGTGTTATCTCATTAACTCAACTGTTGATATTATGTAACTTACTTGATAGCTAGCTAAATATTTATCAAATGATGTTTTGGCTTGCTTTTTTGTTGTTGAAGGCTGGGAGAGGAGGTGGTGCTTCTGAGATACGCATAGCTTTTTATTCAGTGCTCAGGGAACTACAGAAATACTGGAACCCAAGCATCCATCACACAAACATGTACAGAGCCATTCTGACATGAATCAAAATTTTTGAATGTAGATATTTATCAGAGAAACAAAATATTTATGGTTAGATTTGGCAAAGCCATCATTACAATTAACTGTTGCCTGGAATATTAAAGACAACTTTGAAGGTGAATCTAATCTGTCTCTTAGCTGTGTGACCCTGAGCAAGTCATTAACCTCTCTGAGCTGCTGTCTCCTTTCTAAAAGCAGTGATAAATTTGAGCTTGTTATTGTACAAGGGCGAAGGGGGGGAGGGAGGTCGGGACATTGGTGACGGGAGATGGGCAGGGGTGGAGGGATGGGTGTTGGAACACTGTAGAACCAAAATTCAAACATGAACATCTTATAATTGTATATCTAACAGTGTATAATAAAATATTTTTTAAAAGATTATATTCAATGGAAATATTTTTATAAATGTTCTAATGCCAATGTCCTGGGGAAAAGAAAACTGAAGAGCTTGAGAAATTCCCAAGTAGCACAGTGTCTGAACATCAGCTACATGTCAGTAAAATTATATGCTTTGGGGTGCAAATGTTGTAATGTAAAGATCTAGTAATAGAATTGAAGTGGGTTTATATTTTATAGCCATTTTCACTTGCCAATGCAATTTTTCTACTTTGATTTTTCTGACTTTTGCCATTTGTACCACATGGTTTTTTTCCATTCACATGGTGCATATCTCAACCAACACTTACTGGAAACTTAGTAAACGTGGACAGAGATGGCTAAAATCTGCCTCTGGTCTAAGAAAGCACACACTCTACTGAGGGACTCATATACACTGCAAGGCACCTCAAGGGAATAAAAAAAAAACAAAGATAACAATAACATGGCCAAGATGCCACCAAAACAGAGTGGAAGCAATAACTAGTTTTTCTCTGGAGTAGAGAAAGGCACATGGGAACAGTCCCTCAAAAGTAGTGTTTATTCAAAGGCATTAATAAAAGGTAAAAAGTATTTCTAAAAATACATAATAGGTCTTGAGAATAATACAGCAATATTAAGAACTGCATTTAATATTTATAAAAATGCTGCAAGTTTAGAATTTTTGAACAAACACACTTTAAAGGAAAGGGAAGAGATTTTTTCACATTCTTTAGAATATTATATATAAAAACATTCAATTCTTGGCTTGTTATTTACATAATCTTTTGACGATGAACACTTCTAATTGGTACCTCTGTGTCATGGTCCCTTTCAATGAAAATATGACCCAAGGCTACACATTTTACTGTTTAAAATGTACCCTTTACTTCAATAAAAAATAGAACAGTTAATGGTTAATTATTAACAAATACAAATTTAATAATGTAACAATACATTTTTGGAGTCTGAATTTTATGTTTGATAATGCGTCTAATTTAAAAAATTGCAAATAACATGCTCCCTATTGGAACCATTAGCAATTTAATGTGCAGATTTTCTGACAGAAGTAACAGAGTATTCTTTATCATGCTACGTATACATTATAATCTTCTGTTGATAGTAAAAGATCAAAGATTACCTTGCATCAAACAGAATTATGATGCCATAACATTTCATCTTGTAACAGCTGATATCAATCACTAAGTGACAGTGAGATACAGAGTAGATTTTTTTAGTCAATATCCCTGACATGTTCAAACACTTGAAATACAGCAACCAACTTCTATATGCTTCTTGGCTGTGAGAATGAAAAACATAACACAGACAAATTAAATCTGATTGTTAATATTCTTATTGTTAAATAGAACCAGGCTTCTGAGCACACTAGCTATCATTTTTATCTAGAACCTTATCAAAGAAAAGTGAGAGTTCTAAAAGGAAAAAGCAGAACATCATCTTAAGTAGAGAAGGGAGAGTAGTAATATCTTCCATTACACGATTAGAGCTAAAACCCATCCTGTTATAACTCTCCAGAGACCGGGTACATCCCCACTCATTCATCAGAGAGCTACACAAGGCCCTGACTCAGGACACAAATCTCCCGAGCAAATCCTCTTTCTCAGGAAATGTCACAGACTCTTTCTGGATTCTGTTTGGACTTACATCACGTACTGAGCTCTCTAATTTGGGAAAATTTTTCCCTCAGTGGTTTTATAACTAAGAGACTTTTATCCCTTCTCAATATATTGGTGGCTCTGTTTTTTTTGAGAAAGATAGAACCAAATCTCTGTGTTTTTGCAACATTGAGTGCACACTCAACATATGACAGTAAAAAATATTTTGGTTGGAAAATCATTTGTTCATTTTTATGTATTCATCTGCAGATTTTACAGTGTAGTATTCATATCAAAACCTCAGAACAATGCTCATATTTTGTTGTTCCTAACTTGATATGTTTAACAGAATAACTATATAAAGACATTTATAATCAATCAATTTTTTAAATCTCTGTACAGACTGACGGGGAGGTAAGAATTTGACACGTGGGAATTATTGTATTATTTGCATTAAATATAACAGCTGCCAATCCCGTTAATCATAAAATAACTGCCTCAATTTTTTTCTTTTTCCTATGACAAGATGGTCATGCAAGACATCATACTGAAACACAGCAGAACCCCTCCCAAACTTGCAATATTATTGGATAAGGATGTTCATTTTTATGCAAACTATATGCATATTCATACAAAAACAGTTTGAAAATGTATCTGATATAATTAGAATGTTTATGAATCTATTTGCTCTGCTATTAAGTAACAAATTTGTAGTAACCATAGCAACTGCAACATCACAAGCTCAAGTTCTATTTTTATAACATGAGTACCTTTCTTAAAGCAACATTCATGCACAGCTCTACATTTTTTAAAAAAATATTAATGGAAGGATTTTAAAACATTTCGTTGTTCATTACATATGGTAGTGCTTTATATTTTGAGTTTAAATTAAAATTAATTTTTCTGTAGTACAGGGCATATGTGTGTAAGTAGGATTAGGGTGGTCATAACCAATATTTAAATGTATGGGCTGGAGTGATAGTACAGTGGGTAGGGCATTTGCCATGCACAAGGCCAACCCAGGTTTGATCCCGGCAGCCCATAGGGTCTACTTCTAGGACTGACTCTTGAGTGCACAGCCAGAAGTAACCCCTGAGAATTGCCAGGTATGGCCCCCAAAAAAATAAAAAAGAAAATGCAATAAAGAAAAAGAAAAAATACCAAAATAATTTCAATGTAAAGAAAAATGCATTAATTAGTAGGAAGATATTAATACATTTTATAAGACTGCTAATTTTTTAAATTTCATTCCAAATAGTTAAAATTGTTTCTAAATTTTCTAAAGAAAAATTAAAGCCATGCAAGATTTTTTCTGATTCAGTTTTTCATTTCTTTCGACTTTAGCATGATTTATCACAATATAAATTGTAAAGTTCTCCCAATTTAATTTGAGGAGGTATTCGGGTTAACATTTCCCTTCTAAGAAATTAGATGATCATTATTCTGTGTCATTATCTAAGTGCCATCAATTCTAGTCTTGACATCCTGGGCATGATAGGGAGCCTTTGCAAACCTCTTTCCTCCCCTGTGAAAGGGAGAGGATCACAAAAATAATATCAACAGTATAGTGCTGATGATAATCCGAAATTATCAGTGTGATAAATTTACTTTTCCAAATACATTAAAATGACAATTCTAGAGCCAAATTAATCCCAAATAAAAAGAAAAAGGAGGCATCTTGTTCTAGAAACTGATTGTAATAAAAAATACTGCACCAGAAGAAACTGATATATGTAACAAAAGATTGAATGGAAAACTTTCCCTTCAACCCCCACAATCAATGTGTGTAGGGACAATTCGTTTTTGACAAAGGAACCAAGAACATACAATTCAATTTTTTTTCAGTAATTCTGCTGGAGAAAGTTTACATTTAGTTGCAGGATAATTAAAATGGAACACCATTTCACACTATAAGTAAAAAAATAAATTCAAGGTGGGTTAATGAACTGTATATGATACCTGAAACAATAAAATATATGACAAAAAGACATAGGAAAAACACTTCATAATACTCTCTTCAGACATGTCCTTGGGGATTCAACTTCAACATCAAGGGTAACAAAAGAAAAAATGAACAGGTGCAACTAAGTCCAAAAAGTTTCAGCACAACAAAAGCAATTATCAGTAAAACAAAATCCTTTTGGTCGAAGAAAATATTTGCAATTCATATATGCAATAAGGATCACCAATAACCAACAGATATAAAATAAAAACCATAAAACACAACAAAAAATCAAATAACTCTGCTAAATAAAAGAGGCATATGAGATACTTTGCCAGAAATTTACAGATGGGCAATAGTCACAGGTAAATATATATATATATATATATATATATATTATTATGAGGAAACGCATATGAAAGGAATTAGATACCAATACACCCTATGAGAAAAGCCTATATCACAAAGATTAGAAACAAGTGTTGGAAAGGGTCTACCAAAATAAAGGTAACTTCATACACTGTGGATGTGAATTCAAACTGGCCCAGTTATCTTTTTAAATAGTTATGCAAATTTTGTAAAATTCTGAAAATAGACTCATTCAATCCAGCAATTCCCTTTCCAGGTATTTTTATCCAAGAATATGAAACGCATTTTAAGGGCTATGGAGAAGACTACTCAGCAGTCACAAATTATGCCTTGAACATTCAGGGTTCTGAGATCAAATACAACCATTATGTATATTGTTAGAACCACTGGGTATAGCCTCAAGAACCACTCCTCTAAGGTAGCCCTAGTGTTCCCCAAGAACTTACAGACCCAAGTGGAAAGAAATCATCAGGCCCAAACACTGAACCAACTAGACTGCTTAACCAAACATTGCTGTGCATGGATGCCAATTCTTCTGAGCACTTTTTGGAGCACCTCCCCCAACCACAATAGAAAACCTCCTAGTTTATTAAAACAATATATACATTAGTCAATATATATAGAAACAACCCAAATGCCCATCAACAGATGATCGTATAAAAATATGGACCGGAACACATTCCATTGTGTATATTCATAATGGACTACTACGCCTCTATAAAAGCAGAAAATCCTGCATTTGTATAACACTAATGGAATTGGAGAGGGTAAAATTAGTAAAATTGGTCAAGAAGAGAAATATAAGCACATGATTATATAATTCATACATAGGGCATAAAGAAGCAAAGAAAAGACTATGAAAAGAGTAAAATCAATAAAACAAAAAAAAAGAAGAAAAACTAGTCTTGTATCTGGACTAGAAAACTGAAGGGCTGCCACCAGGTACAGAGGGTGAAGAGAGACGAAAAGGAGAGATTTCAGCAATTCAGCGGAGGGAATGCCTTGACAACTGGCTTTTGAAGAGGAATGAAAAAGCACTCCTGAGACAGAAAATAGATAAACCACTGCTACACCAATAACAAAAGGCCGAGGGAAAAACATTTAAATAATATATATTATAATTTGATGTTCAGATATATTTTGTTTCAAAAATCAAATCTCATCCTAAAATGAAATTCTCCAAGTCACAAAAGCCCTAGGAATGTCTTGTTTCTATATTTTCTTAATCATTGGTAGACATAAAACAAGTATGTAGAGAATTGAAATGAGGAAAAGAATCTTCTAAAAGCAACTCTTTTCTTTAAAAAAATATAAATCCAGTCTGGGTTTGAGTTCCAAGTCAACTCTCAATGAGCTTCATTGACCCACTACTATGTGTCTAATATCTACTTGTTTAAATTGTCAAATTTATAAGTATCTTATAAAGTAGCTATCAAAGTCTATGATACATGGGGCCGGAGTGATAGCCCAGCGGGTAGGATATTTGCCTTGCATGCGGCCAGCCTATGCCAGCCGGGTTCGATATCTGGCATCCCATATGGTCCCCGAGCACCGCCAGGAGTAATTCCTGAGTGCAGAGCCAGGAGTAACCCCTGAGCATCGCGGGTGTGACCCAAAAAGCAAAAAGAAAAAAAGTCTATGACACATTTGTCAATAGAAGTTTACTTAGTCTTTATCCTTAACCATCTTAATTGAAATGTAATTGGTACATAACATATTAGCTCCAGGTGAACAATATAATGACTCAATAGTTTTATATATTGCAAAATTATCACCACATTAAATCTAGCTACATATCAGTTATTGCACATAATGCTCTATATTTTAATGATGAGAAATTGGCAACTTTAAGAATATGCTACCTATTATAGTCAAATATAGGCAATATGCCTTAAGTAATAGCCTCATGACAATTTCACCATTTTTTTCAGTAGAGGGAGGCCTTCAAGTTTAGGGAACCTAAGAGCCACCTCTGATGATACTAGATCAGCTGGACCAGATATCTTAAAGCAAGGTCCCAAGAATATGCTGCTCCTTGGGTCCTGGTGCCAGGGACCCCAGGGGGTCACTGCAGCGGGCGCTAGGACCATCAGCACTACCTTCAGCACTTCTCAGAAACGGTGTCTAATGCTGAGGAGTAAACTGGGGCTTAACTATACTGAACTTTTGAGTTCAAAATTTGACCCCCCTTCTAGGTCTCCTATTCCTCTTTACTCTGCCTTATGTTCTTGATGCTAATTTTATTTTGAAACATTCTATATAATTTACTTGATTACCATACATCTGTCTACACTGGCTAAGATGTAAACTCCTGAGACTTCTGTTTCTCCTCAGCTCAATGACTGTCAGTCATTCAAAATATTTACTGAATGAGTAAATATTTAGCATGATGTGTAGCACCCAGTAAAAGCGTAATAAATATTATATCATTGCCACTATACTTTTTAAATGTTTTTTCTCTCAAAATAGAAGTTTTTTGAGAAGATAATAATGAGGATAATGACGATCTTCTTTTTCCTCATTAAGAAAGAGAATCTAGTCTGTTAGATCAACGTCCAAACAACGCGAGCTGAGCAGCAGCACAGTAGCTAGGGCATTTGCCTTGCCCACAGTCTACCAGGGTTTGATCCTCGGCATCCCATATGGTCCCCAAGAAATTCCAGGAGTAATTCCTGAGTGTACATCCAGGAGTAACTCCTGAGCATTGCCATGTGGAACCCATAAAAGCCAAAATAGCCTTAAAAAAGTCTAAAGATTTATGCATAAATGAAATAAAACCCTTATCCTCTTAAAAACTATAACCTACAGCAGATTTTCCATAAACTAATCCATTATACTATTTGGTCAACTAGCTTCGTTCCTAAACAACGATAGCCAACTATATCCACATCAAATAATAATTCGCTAAGAGTCTCATATTTAATTATTTTATGTATTTCAGATATATTTTGATTTTAAGTATCTACTCTTTATTCCCCAAAGTAAGTAATTTTAAAAGTCATTTCAGTATATAATAACCCTGAGACTAAGATGCTTACCCAGGAGTGGGCACACATTTGTTATCATTTAGAAATTTAGGAAGAAAATTAATGATGATGGTAAGTGTGATTAAGTCTAATTTATCTCAGCCAATGCAGTAAACATAAATTCTCCCCAGTCAAAGTCAACATTTGTCATGCTGACCTACCTTGTCTTATTTTCTGTGTGCTTCAAAAGCAAAGCTATAGGAGTAATTTGTTGAGCAATAATGTAGTTAGTGAAATACTAAACAGGACTTATGATCTCTTAATGATAGAAGATGCAGGCGGTAAAAACAAGGGGGAAGGATCATTGCCTATATCTTATGAAAAATTGAAAAAGCAATCACTTGAAGGGGAGCACTCCCAGCAGGTGGTGACATGATCAGGATCAGATTACAAAGTTAGGGAATGCAGTGACCATAAACGAGTTAGTAGATGTCTTATAGCAGTGATTCCTTTGCAACTTTTTCTGGCCAAAGAATGTGAACAGAACTTACTATTATGCATAAATTATGCAGCTGCCAAACTTGGCCATAAAGCTTACCCAAAACAGCTCTCAAAGATTTTTACTTTTAGCTATGCAGAAGAATTATGATCGTCTTAAATATCATTCTTTGGCAATGGACAGATTATTATCTACCTGCTTCTCCAATGACATCCATTCAGTCAACAAATACACTGTGAGAACTTCATTTATCTTAGGTACTCTAAGAATTTATAAAACTAAATTTTTTAATCAACCAAAGTAAAAGTATTAATTCAGCAATGAATCATACTATCCAAATGTATGATTTCATAGCACATTTTGTGATAGACAAAATAAATGGCATGTAACTTAGGGGAGGCACCAGCAGGGTTCGAGGGCCAGAGGGTCACCTCATCTAACTCTGGAAACCAGTTGATGGTTCAATGCTCGCTCAGTGATTGGGGTCACTGAAGGCCAATGGTGTCAGGGCTTCCAGGACTAGGAGCGTTCCATAGGCATTTGTGCTGCTAGGAACAAAACTGGGACCTCTGTACATTAAAGCTCATGTGACCCTGATCCGTGTTATCTCCTGAGTCCTGAGTATAATTCAAACTGAAAAATGCAAGACATAACTGTCTATGGTTGAAACCTAACTTGCTTGATAGTCCATGAACTATATATTCTCATTGTAAGACTCACTCCAACCACCTTCAACTGTGAAGGTTCAAAATCCACAAGTGACACCCTTGAGCTCTGCCCACAGGCAAAAATTTTCCTTTCCTTCGTTTGAAAGGAACTTTTGCAGACTGTGAGAGAGAGGCAGAGACGTAATTACCCACCCTGATTGCTGGTTCAAATTAGGAAATTGCACCAAAAAGTCATTTGCTAGAGCCACCGTCATGGAAAAGTCTCTTAACTTTGTGAATTCCTGATCATAGCAAACACAGAAATATTCTTGATTTTCTTTACTTTCAAGTAATTTCTGAAACATTTGGCTAGAGACTTTCTTTAGTGTTCTGAAGGTCTGTTAATCTAGATGCTCTAAGAAAACATTTTCAGCTTAAGTTAATCAAAACCGTATGTGTATGTGTATGTGTATGTGCGGGTGAGTAAGCACCCTTATGTCTGAATCCTTGGAGAAATATTTTTTAAACAACTTTAAAGTTTAATTCATACACTCTTGTCAATTATGTATATTTAACAAAGGCTTATTTAATATTCTGAAAACCAGGAGGCATGTGCTCAAGTAGCACTTGCCAATTTTGCTCGGGACACCCTGTGATATATGGGACAGAATCCAAGGCCATCTCCACACCACTGGGAGTGATCCAGGTGTGACAACCTCAACCATAAAAAAAGTGTGATGTTCTTAAGCCAGGGAAGTAGCTCAATGGGTAGAATACATGTCTATCGTATGTCCAGCTCTGAGTTTAATTCCAGGACTGAGTCCCTACTCCCTACTAGTACCATCAGGAGCAGAACTTACGGTTCCTGAGAACAGCTGGCCCAAGTATTGCACAGCCATTACATTACTGAGCAAAGAACCATGAGGTCTTCACTGCACAATAGAGAATTGCTGGGCGTGGTCCCAATGAAAACATTAATAAAAATAATGAAAGAACGAATTTAATAGAAGGAAATTGCTATAATTAATGACATATAAAATATAATTAGAGTTGCATCTATCTGTTACAATTTCTTTCCATTTGTTTAATAATCTAATATGGATTATTGCTTAGTTTGAACCAATCATTTTGCCTAGTATAACAGATGAATGTGATAGAAAATTATGGAGCTGAAGGGCAAGGGCTGAGAAAAATAATAAATAAGCAACAAGCAAATAAATATCCATTTGAAAGCTTGAAAATGCAGAAAAGGATTGCAATAAAAAGTAAAAAGTTAGGGGCCAGGAAAATTGTATAGCAGGTAACATGCTTTCCTGGCATGTGGTTGATCTGGGTTCAAGTCCTGACACCCAACGTGGTCCCCTGAGGTTGCCAGGAGTAATCACTGGGCACAGTCAGGCATGGCCCACAAACCAAAGAAGTATATGATAATTATAATAAAATAAGGAGACTGTAGTCTGGGCAGAGGGCTCAAAGGGCTAGAGTACGTGCTATGCATATGAAAGCCTGGGTTTGATCCCTGGTACTACCTCATCCACCACAAATGCCAAGTTTGAACCAAAGAGGAAAAAATATGTCATGATGACTTGGGATATCTGGGAATAACTCTCAAGGGAGACACCATCCTGGCATGTCTGATGAGACCTGATGATGGGCAAAAAGAAATAGGACAAAAATGAAAGAAAGCCCCACAAAAAATCAACCTCGTGAAGATCACATAAGATGGCTTCAAAAATGAAATTTTATTACTAGATCAGACTGCCATAGATGGCTATATATATTTATATATAGTGTAATATAGTTATTTTAGAATTAATTATATGAGATACAATTTTCTCCAATTCAAATTAAGTTTGCAAGAAGAAAGCATTTTTCCTTTTTGCTTGTCTATCTAGACTTACAAGATAAGTTAGATAATATTCTAGCTAAAAATCAGAGCAAATTCTCTGGTTTAATTTCTGACTCATGCTACAAGTCTCTGGGTGGAGAGTAGGGTGTGCTAATGGGAGTAATGAAGGACAAGGCTCTTTATTTCCTCACTCCAGGACCCAGGCAGTGAATGTTATCAGGAACACGGTGTGACGCATTGCATTCCGGCTCTTAAAACTTCTATGGAGAAGGACACAAAACACTTTTGCTCACATTTCTTTGACCACCACAGGTAACATGGTACAACTAACTCCATGTGCCCTGTGGAAAAAAAGGTAAAGTATGGTGGCAAACCTTAATGAGACCAAATAATGAGAAAGGGAGAAGGTAGGAGAGAAGGCACAGGATAGAAACCAATTCTGAAAATCAGAAAAATCATACTTCAAAATATAATTCCAAATGCTTTATCTTAGTGAGGATATACTTATACTGTGGATAAAATTTTTAATATATTTTTTGTATTATTACTTTGCCAAATTCTTTAATAGCCAATGATCTCATTTAATTGTAGATTTGCCAAATTTATTTCATAGTAATTTCTCTTTCTGGACTCTAAAAACTTCAGAAAACAGCAAATCAATGTGGATATCACCTAGTTAAAACTGCCTTTGTATTCAGTCTACATTCGTTATGTTTTTGCCAAGGAACAATGCTATAATACCTGTGATATATTTATAGGGATCACTAACCCAAACATTTTCAGTGTGTGTTAGGATAATCACCCACGTGTTTTATACAACACTTAACCTTTCAGCACAATTTCCTTTTACTATTCATCCATAATCCATTTCACCTCTCAGTCACTGGTAGGTGGCTATGTTGGTCCTTTACATCCCTGATTGCTCCCCAAGTACCCACAGTGAACCGCTCTGGATGCCACGTACTGTCCACAAGCAGCTCCCAGTCCAGAACCTTGGCTGAGGCTCACTTGCTCTGCTTTCCACCATTGCATTGTTGCCTAAACCCTCAAGCCTATGTACATTGCCATGATTTAATATATAAATAAGTGTGCATATGAATACAAATATAATCACAGTGCACTTATAATTAACAGTCTAAATTCATTTAGAATATAAATCAAATAGAATATAAATCAGTATCAGTGGTTTTTTTTACTATAGTAAGAAATTTAGAACCTTTGTTAATCAATTGGTGATAACTCTTTTTTATTAAGTGAAAATATATTTTCCTACATTTTGGGATTATTTATTCTGTTACCAAAAAATAAGATGCTCCAGTAAAAATATATTATTGCCCAGCTATCAGCAGAATAAACAAATTGAGAAAAACAAATTTCTAGACAATTTTATATTAGTAAACATGTACATATTTAATAAATAAATGTTAAGTACTAGTAATTATTGTCACCACTTCTTAATTTATAAAAGTTTTAGTGGTGAAATCATTTCAGTTCATATGGATGTTGATGTATAATTATGCATATGAAAGTTAAACTTATAGAAAATTATAATTTAATGTTACTTTAGTCAAAATTATATTAAATTCATTAAAATGTCCAGCACATTCTGGTCTGGCAAGGAGTGGGTACTCCAATAGATAGAGCATGGAGAGCAGAGAACAGGAACCAAGCACTAGGAATGCCTAGTTTTCTTTCCGACTTGCGTGGTGCCCAACACATAGAGTAGTACTATTTGCAGTGAAACCATTCATTCATTCATTCATTTTTTAATTAAAACCATTTTCATTATACCACCATGAGATATACAATTACAAAGATGTTCATAATTGGGTCCCAGTCATAAGTTGTTCCAGCATTTGTCCCTCCACCAGTGCCCCATTCCCATCACCAGTGTACCCACATTCCCTCCCACCTCCCCCAGCCTGCCTCTATAGCAGGTACTTTTCCTTTCCTCTCTCTCTCTCTCTCTCTCTCTCTCTCTCTCTCTCTCTCTCTCTCTGTACACAATGTAGCTTGCCCTATAGACATTTAGGGTTTATCATGTAAATCTCTTTGTGTATATTCAATCAATGTTCAGTTCTATTCTGGCGTTACCAGTTCCCACACTTAGTAGAACACTAGTATATATTTATATCCCACCCAGCAGACGAGGCCCATCAAAGTCCTGATCATCAACACCCACCCTGCAGCAGTCTTTTTTCAAGTCCGGCCCAGGTATGCTGATCCAGAGACTCAGAGACAAGGGGCACAGCTGCAACCAGCTTTCCCTGTGCCCAGCCGCTCACGAGGCACCAGGGAGTTATAGTGGGTACTAGCCCTGGCCCACCACCCCAGCAGAACCTCGCAACAAGCCAGACGACTCCGCACTCCATGACGGCCGCCATTTTCCACATCCGGACTTCCCCCTCGTCAGAATTCCACCCAGCAGACCAGCCTATCACAGCCCAGCTTGTGCAGCCACAAGCAGTCGCGGGGGTTCATCAATAAATGCTATATTTATTTATCGCTTCTCGGCCTTTTGGCTAAGATCAAGTGTAGTATCTGTTCTTATCAGTTTAATAAATGCTGTATTTAGAGGTGACTACAAGAGTATGCCACCCACACGGCAGAACTGGCAAGCTACCCATGTCGTATTTGATATGCCAAATACCAGTAACAATTATAGACCTCATTCCCATGACCCAACATAATGGTTTGAGGCTCTTTGTGTTCCTGGAGCAAGCAGATGCCCTTGGGCTCTACTAGCATGAGACAGGACATATGGAGATGTTACTGGTGCCCGCTTGAGCAATTCAACGATGAACAGGAAGACAGTGATACAGTGATTAAAATGTCAACAAATATTTTAGAGAATTGAGATCAGTCAAGAGAATATGTTGCAAGTTTTTCTCTAGGTATCCAAAGTCAACTATTTTTCATTTCCTTTATTAGAAACAATCTCCTTTATTAGAAAGACCAATGATACATTCTCCTCACTCAACCCCCACATAAAAATCAGGAGAGTACACATGGTATGCTTTTTTAAGTCACTACATTTTTGTAGAGTAATGCAGATGTGTAAATCTACTCTACTCACATTTTCCTAAGGTCCATATACAGATTGAAAAAGAGAACTTCAAAAACCATTTGTTACCAAGGCATTCAGGATATCATGAATGCAAGGAACATGCAAATTTCAAATTTTCTAATTACATCAATCACAACCCAAATCTGATAGCACCTGGGTTCACCTCAAGTAGTTTTATCCAAGGAAAAAAAAGAAAGAAACATAAAAGTATGAGACACAGGCTTAAAAAATCCCCAGAAAAAATAATTTTCTACTTCAAATGAAGAAATACAAAAACCAGTCTGAGATCTGGTACATCAGAGTATTCATCACTGGAAACCCAAAAGGAAGGAGAGAAAGTGCGTAAGGCCAAAGAGTAGCACGCTTGGGAAGTAAAACTTCTGTAATGACAGGGCCAGCCTACAAGGGCCTGGGGGTCACGAAAAAGAAGGAAGCAAGATATTGAAGTTAAAATGGCTGTACAAAATAAGAGAGACACAAATTGAGAAAACAGAATCCTCCATTTCCCCAAGAGGGGAAAACAAAAATGCAATCAATAAAAGAAAATTTTTGTCACTATATAAAAAGAAGCACTTGAATTAAGAAACTTAATATGTTATGCAAATCTATGTTGCTTGCTAAAACTTCTGATTTAAAAAAAATATTAAATTTAATAATGCTAAGTAATATTCATATAACACTATTGTATAGGAAAGTTAAAATATGAATAAAATATTTGAATTCAAGGTCTCCTAAATGAAACAAATTATAATAAAATGAAGAAAACTAAATGAAAATATTTTTTTATTTTTTATTTTTTGTTTTTTGGGTCACACCCGGCAATGCTCAGGGGTTTCTCCTGGCTCTGCACTCAGGAATTACTCTTGGCAGTGCTCAGGGGACCATATGGGATGCCGGGGATCGAACCCGTACTGGCATGGGCAGGCCGCGTGCGAGGCAAACGCCCTACCCGCTGGGCTATCGCTCCTGCCCAATGAAAATTTATTAAATGAAAATTTTCAAATATTTTTCAACTTAAAATATGATTTGTAAATTCCACAATAGACATGTATAAAATATACCCAAAATATAGAGAGCGCAAGATTGAAAACGCAAGTGAAGTGATATTTATAAGAGAATAAAAATCACTGTAACCAAAGAATGAATTCCCAAGCTTCTCAGGAAGAATAAATTTAAGTACATTGTGTCCTGCATTTCACATCTCCCCTTTATCCAGGGTTTGTCGCCTTCTAACCAGGAAAGTAAGAACATAGCTGTGAACATTTCTTCGTAACCTGGCCACAAAAGTGCTTTGTATACTCTTAATTTTCATGAATCATGGTCGTGAAACGCAAACCACCCCAGGATGAGCCCTTGAAATCATAGAATGAAGAATGGACCCAAATTAATTTTTAATTAAAAGCAAAAATCATCACTAGTGACATGATAATGAATCATGTTCATGTAAATGATTTCCAGTGTTGGGCTGGGGACTTGGGTCATCACAGCTTGTTAGACACTATACCACCACATCTGCTCCGCAGCACCACAGTGTGTGAGTTCTGCCACTCCAACCAGTGTAGGCCCAAACACTGTGATAACAACAATAATCTCCTAGTTTATCACATCATTGTTATAATGGTATTACAATATTCTTTATAAATATTATTATACAATTTTTTAAGTTTTTTAAGTAGCCCTTATTGAACCTTTCATATTTCATTGTTTTAAATTGCCATAGTTTAAATATGATTAAATTTTTGTAACCAAAATGAGACTATAAAGCTAAAGTTAACAATAGAATTATGAGTTTTGACTTTTAAAACTATTCCAGAAGTACTGTATTTAACAGTAACAATATGATCTGTAGTCTTGTATCTAACAGTATCAATATGATCTGTAGTACTGTAACGGTATCAATATGATCTGTAGTACTGTATTTAACAGTATCAATATGATCTGAAGTAATATATTAACAGTATCAATATCAATATGATCTGAAGTACCGTATTTACAGTATCAATATGATCTGAAGTACTGTATTAACAGTGTCAATACGATCTGAAGTACTTATTTACAGTATCAATATGATCTGAAGTACTGTATTTAACAGTATCAATATGATCTGAAGTAATATATTAACAGTATCAATATCAATATGATCTGAAGTACTTTATTTAACAGTATCAATATGATCTGAAGTAATATATTAACAGTATCAATATCAATATGATCTGAAGTACTGTATTTACAATATCAGTATGATCTGATACTATATTTAATTTATCAATATTAATTTGATAATATTGATATGTATTTACATAATATAGAAATGTATTTACAGTATCAATATGATCTGCAGTACTGTATTTAACACTATCAATATGATCTGTAGTACTGTATTTAACAGTATCAATATAATCTGAAGAAATGTATTTACAGTATCAATATGATCTGAAGTAATGTATTAACACTGCCCCTCGAGATGTTGCAGGTGTGGCTGTGGTGCCAGGTTGCATGGCAGGTGGCAGACTGGAGACAGGCTTGTCCATACCCAGGGCTCTGCCCCGTGGGCCCTGGATAATTGATGGTCTGACATAAAAATGACTGGGCCCCCTGGGGTGAACTCAGAGCCATGGCAGAGCCTGGCAAGCTATCCATGGTGTATTCGATATGCCAAAAACAGTAGCAATAATGGACCGCATTCCCAACGAATGGAGATATTTCTGGCGCCTGCTCGAGCAAATCGATTAACAATGGGAAGACAAGTGATACAAGTGAATGTGTTAACAGTATCAATATCAATATGATCTGAAGTACTGTATTTACCCTCTCAGTATAACCTGAAATACTGTATTTAACTTATCAATATGATCTGTAGTACTGTATTTAACAGTATCAATATGATCTATAGTACTGTATTTAACACTATCAATATGAATGGACAAATGGGATTATCTTAAAAAGTAGTAACAATTGCCATGTACATTTCATAGATTGTTTTAAACAATTTGAGGGACTCCCAAGCAATTCTCAGAAGGGCTGGGGGCCACTGCCAGTGATACTCTGCCTAGATGGTTCAAAAATACAGGCCCAGGAGTGCGGGAGTCAGCAGGGTCACACCTGGTGGTAACTGGGGGACTGTTTGTTACCGAGATAAAACTCAGGATCTCAACATGTCAGACACATTCTCTAGCCCTCAAGCTATCTTACTGGTTTCATTTAAAAAGTCTCTGAAGTAAAAAAATATAAAAATGACAGGCTAAATGTATATATATACATTTAGCCTGTCATTTCTATATATATATATGTATATATATATATATATGACCAAAAAGATACCTCAGCAGGCTATAGAACAAGTTTTGTGTGTAGGAAGTTGTGGGTTGGTCCCAGTGACAGGAGTGACCCCTAATCACTGCTGAGTGTGCCTCTCCTTGATGACAAAACAAGAAAACACATTACTTTATGGTTACATTCACACACAAAGAGTACAGCTATGAGTATAATTTTTTTTTTTTTTTTTTGCTTTTTTGGGTCACACCCGGCGATGCTCAGGGGTTTCTCCTGGCTCTGCACTCAGGAATTACTCCTGGCGGTGCTCGGGGGACCATATGGGATGCCAGGGATCGAACCCAGGCCAGCATGGGCCGGCCATGTGCAAGGCAAGCGCCCTACCCGCTGGGCTATCACTCCGGCCCTATGAGTATAATTTCAAAAAAGACTACTCTCTCTCAACATTTTAGGTCTTGATTTTGTTTGCTTGTTTTTGTTTTTGCTATGCAGGAAGACTTGTTTGGTTAGTTGATTGATCCAATATTTACGGAAAAGTTAACACGAAAGCAATGAAAAAAATTTAATGGACCCTTTAAAGGTTTATATTTCTTAGGGACAGAGTATGTACTATTGACTATAATACAGAAGCTCTAGGAATATGCCTAATGTAAAGAGAATGGACCTATAGTTCTTAAATAGGTAAAGTATCTTATGTGCATGAAAATAAAAGAGAAAGTGCAGTGTAGCAGGAGAGAAGGCAGTGATTGCATTAAGGCTTTTCTGAGGACATTCAATAACAGAGACAAAATTAGTTTCATAGATGAGGTAGGATCGGAGTGAGAGGAATATCACTTGAAGTGAGAGACTTTCCAAGTTGTATTAGAGAAAAAGAACCAGAAGAAAATGCATATCAAATGAGACTCAGAGAAAGGACACACACACACCACACACACACACACTCACACACACACACACAAACATGCATGGCACCAAGAACCATTGAAAGAATTTGAGCTCATTGAAAAAACTGAGCTCCGGCATGGTAAGCTTTGATGGACATGCTCAGGATTTTGACACTTCTCTTTAGAAAATAAAAGTGCTGAAAGCTCTGAGCAGTGCATTATGGAATTGTAATGGCCGTGCGTTTCATCGCATGGTAGTTGAGGACATGGTCTCTTTCAATGTTAGGTATTGTATCATACTCTGCATTTATTTTGCACAATTGATGCCTAACTGGAAAATTTCTCATACCTGTGAGAAATCTGAAAACTTTTCATGTTCAATAGAATGACATTACTCTTATCGGGTACAAATATCCCCAATATAATTTACTCTGGATACCCCAGGGTTATCCAGAGTGTTATATGGTTAATATCATATATAGCAATGATCACAGTACACTCGAAGCCTTATCAAACTAAATCCACAAATTAATGCTGAACAAAGGACCTAATTATTTTCTAAACAAATGTTGGCACAACACATATGCACAGAAATAGATCAGAGGCCTTTTTATTATTAATCTCTGGATACAAAATTATCTCCATCCAAAGGTTTCTCAAAGCTCCGAAAGTATTTTTGACAAGCCTAGCAAAGATATTCACTTCTCTGATGCTCCTTTGTCCTTTCACTCACAGAGCTAAAGAGGCAGTACCACATCAATAATCCATAACTTTACTGGAAGTAAATGTGATTTTCTAGGACTTCTGGAAAGTATTGTACAGTTGTGTTTATATGATTTCAATTTGAAATCCACATTTAAACCAATCTCTCTTGCTTGTAACTGCTTTCTGTTTAAGTCTAATTTGCTCTAGACAGAAAAGAAAAAAAAACACATACTAAAAGATAGAGCCAAAGTCTCTGCGCCTGATAGGAGAGATGCTGCACTATTCCTCCTGAGGATTAAGTGATAAGCTACAACAAACAGTGGATCAGGACTGAAGGCTAAATTGAGCCTTCTTAGGCTAAAAATGTTCTTAGCCTTGTTTTGGCAAAAAAAGTTCAATTTTGCCAAATCCAACCATGTTTTCATCCACTTGCTCGATAAATATTTATTTTCCAAAGTGCCAAATACTGTTCTTAGTACCTTTTTTAAAAAAAATTCAGGAATCTCACTTTTGCTTCCCACTAAAAAGTATTCAGATTTCATCATTCAAAATAAAGCACATGAGAGGAAACAACACCGTGGATCCAGGGGGCCTTTAGTTTCCTAGCGAATGGCTAGAGAGAAGGCATTTGCCTGGCATGTCGAACGTGAGTTCAACCTCCACACTGCATATGGCCCGCTGAGCACTGCCAGGTGATCCCTGACCAAGCACGAACCAGGAGTAAGCCCTGAGCACTGCCAGATGTGGCCACTAATCCCTCATCAGGAACAGATGAGTGTCATAGGTGAACATACAAGCAATGCATTATGTTTTACAAACTTGATTCCTATTCTGTTTTCTACATGCACTCATATTTTGGCCACCAAACCTTCTGAAGGTTTCGTTAATAGCAATGAGAAATTGACTAGTGGCAAAGCGTATGTAAACAGAAAGGAACAGACACTTAGTCCACATTGCATTTCTGCTTCAGGTGACTATTCCTGCAATCTCTTCTACTTCTATACTTCTCATAACCAAGGAAAACCTTTTAGCTTAAAATCTTTTCTTAAATAAAGGAATAGGTTATTTCAACTTGGTGCTAAAGAAAATCCATTTTAAACCATATAAATTACTAAGTACAGTGTCTTGTACTTGGTAAGTGTTCAACAAATAAAATCTGTTAGTAGCAATGTAGTATGTTTAAAGAGCTTATTGTAAAAGTCAGAACTTGGTATGAAAATAGAATCCCCCTTTTTATTAAATGGTTAACCTGAACCAGATATTCAGTTACAAAAGTCTCAGTTGCTCAAAGCACCTCCATTTGCAATAACTACAAGATGTAATAAGGTAAAATGTGTCACACATGCAGGACTTAGTACATAATTCAAGGATCACTGGTTAACTTTTTTTTCATAATTCAGGAAAAAATTCTATTTCAAAATTCTTACTTAGGGGTCAGAGTAATAGTAGAACAGGTAGGGCAATTGCCTTGCACCAGCTGACCTGGGTTCAATCCCTGGCATCCCCCTGGTCCCCTGAACATCACCAAGAATAATTCCTGAGTGAAGAGCCAGAAGTAACCCTGAGCATGACCAGGTGTGGTCAAAAAAAGCAAAACAAGACAAAACAATTATTATTTATATTTTAGAATTTATATGTGATTATAGATGTGGCTCAAAGGTAGAGCATAATCTTTGCATGTGTGAGGTTATGGGTTTGATCTCAGGCACCATAAAGACATTATCTTATAAAGGAAGCTCTTTATTTCAATTATAGAAAAACACATTGACTGGTTTGATAAAGAGTTAAATCAACACTTTCATAAGTTAACAGTTTCATAAATCTAGTGAAAACCAAATGGTAAAAAAAAATCAATATCAAACTTAAGAAAAAAATTTTTCAGAAGGAAAATCTACTTCTATAGTTCAGAAACATTATACACATCAGTGAAAATTTCAATCAATATTTCAAAAAATGTTGACTGACATAGATTTTCTTCATAGCTAGAAAACTACTTAGTTAAATTGTGGAAATGTTTAAACAAGGAAACAAAAGTCCTGCTTATATAAAAGTAACTAATCACACCTTAAAAGTTGATCACTAGCCCAAGTCTCTCATCTTTAGTTTTTTCTGACTCTAAAGTAATGAATTTATTATTGTAAGTTCTATCCAAGTGCATTGAACATTTGCATAGTATTCAGCTCTTAGAAATCACGAAATGCAATTTACTTTACTGTGTGCTGGCTAATGTTTTTACAAACATCTATTCAAAAGAAAATTATTTATTTTCAAACTATATTTTCATTACCTAGACTTTTTTTTTTTTTGCTATTTGGGGTCACACCGGCAATGCTCAGGGGTTTCTCCTGGCTCTGCACTCAGGAACAACTCCTGGCGGTGCTCAGGGGACCATATGGGATGCCGGGGATCGAACCCAGGCCGGCATGGGCCGGCCGCGTGCAAGGCAAACGCCCTACCTGCTGGGCTATCGCTCAGGCCCTACCTAGACTTTTTAAAGCAAGACTTACATTATTCTTTGAACTGAGGTGTTTACAGTGACGTGGAAACTTGATCACCCTCTCCTCCGCCGATATCCACCACAATCATTTCCTTACCTCAAAGCATTTCTGACATCAGTAGCATCTCTTCAACAAGCTGTTTATCTGAATCTTAAAACTAAACACGGGCAGTAAAAATAAACTCTCACCTTTGAAAAAGAAAAGTCTTGGGGGTGCCACAATTCTAAGGAAAAACCTGAACTTAAACTCACTATGAATTTTATTTAACAACTAATCTGGGATATTTCTTTTCAAAGCCAGAAATATTTCTCATTTGGCAATATTGTAATTAATGGCTTTATTTCAATTATATAATCCAGAAATAAACAGAAATAAATGAGATTAATGGGTGATGGTACAACTGAATGACAGTCACTAACTATAGTTTTGCCATATTAAGAAAACCTCTCTCTAACTTTTATTCCACCAAGACGCCAACCTAATTATCTCAGTCTCATGTTGCAATTAATAACCTTATTTTATTGGAAATAGTACTGATGGATGAGTTTTAAATCATACTTTCACAAGTAAGAAATAGTACAATCAAGAAAGGTGTCCCCATGTATAGTTCGCAGGAATGTGAGTGAAATTATTATGTTTCCTAAATAGTCTTGCAAATCAGACTTCCACCTGTGTTGTACTCCATTATAAAGGATGGGGAAAAATTGAATGTTGGAGTTCAAATTCATATAATAATTAGAAGGGACATTTATTTCAAAATGTGGAGGGCTTGACAGTGAGAAAATGACAGAAATTCAGCTCCACAGTGAATTATAAATGTCAAATTACTGGTATGCATGTAAAAAAGTATGTAGCTATTAGAATCCGACTCTGCATTCACGTGAAGTGCTTCTGCTTTTATCAGCTTCTTATACTCCTCTAAGGTGTTCTGTCATTCACTGTCAAATTTTCAGTGTAAGATTATAAGACATATGTCAGATCAGTGTCCAAAGCTTTCCAGGTTCTGGACACATCGATGCAGTCCTGTATTTTACACCATATTAAGTATATTAAATGGAAAAAGCTGCTCAGTTATTAGAAGTCAGTTATGGAGTGTACTCTCGCATGTGATATCATCTACTCTGAGGAATGCCAAGTGAGGAGGGGGAGCAGTATGATTTTAGACTGGATGTGGACGCAGGATGCTGTCAGAGTGTCAGCCGGATGAACAATGAAAAGGATGTTAACGAAATTTTGATGTGCAAGAACATGTGTTTAATTTGCAAGATGCTTTGTTTAATTAAAAGGTAAATACCATTTACAATTCCTCTTGCAGACAAATTTAGAGCGGCACCAACACCTACAGAGTGTTCAAATTGCCGACATTATTTCTTGGATGGATATGATCAATTAAAAGGGTACACATTTGGGGGAAATAATTCTATTTTTTCATTTGTTTCCAAATATAAATAACTTTATTTTCCATAAACAGATTATGCCTACAGCTTAATGCCTTGCTAAGTATGGATTTAAAGACATAAAACTATATTATGACACACCCCATGCAGAGAAAATAAACCTACAAACTAAGTTTCTCTCTCTACTCAACCCAAGTCTAGATAATTTTTTTCCTCTTTTTCCTTCCTAAATTTTTTTTGAGTCTCCTTCCATTTCCCTTTCTTCCTTTTTTAAGTCTTCTATAGAAGTTTGACAAGGAAAGCAGCGTCATTCACAAAAACCTTTCACCCCTCCGAAAGATAACATTAGTCACATCTCTTGAGATTTCCAACACAATTGTAACTCAAATGTTTAAGCAGATGAAAAGATCTCCCATCTCCTGTTTTTCTCTGTTTGAGATTTGCTCCTTTTTTTCAGTGATCATGGAGGGGAGATATGCTATGTCACCTCTTCTGCAGGCCTGTGGCAGAAACAAAGTTGGAGGACACAACACATTATTTTGATTTCTCATCTTGGTAGAGATTATCTATCTTGGCTTCACCCCAGTTCAGTACTTTGTGTAGTCTGCTTTCAGTTATGCTGAGAGGCATGGCAGCAAATCAAAGAGTCCCCCAAAAATATAAGCTAATCATGTCCTTGTTGGTACCAACTCGGAATATCCAGGTAACATGAAAGAGAAACTCTACAAGAGTTCCACAAATAGTTCACAACACAGTGAGTAGGATTTGGATGTCACCCAGTAAGAAATGGCCAATGAATAGTTTATGTCAGTCAATTCTACCTATCACATGAAAAGCATACAGAATACTGCAATCTGAAATTATTATCTTATGTTGTTATGTAACCTATATATCATTATACTAAATTATTTATCATAACTCTTAGGGTCTAATGTTGAGTTACTGGAACTCAGAATAGAGTGCACTGGCAAGAAAGAAGCCAAAAGAAATTTCAACGGGAAATGTACTTTTTCCCCTAGTATAATTGCACTGGCCCCTGAATTTCTTTTTTTGAGGAACTTTCTCTTCATTTCTTCTCCCTACATTTTGATGGGGTTGGCTGTTTTTTTCCTTGTAACGTTCTACCCGCAGCAGAGCCTGGCAAGCTACCGTGTTGTATTTGATATGCCAAATACCAGTAACAATTATAGACCTCATTCCCATGACCTGATGGAATGGTTTGAGGCTCTTTATGTTCCTGGAGTGGGATGATGCCCTTGGGCTATCTCGTATGTGACAGGACGTATGGAGATGTTACTGGTGCCGCTCGAAGCAAATCAGTGATATACGGAAGACAGTGATACAGTGATAATTATTAATATATTTAAAAAATCCTTTCTGACAGAAGAAATATTAAAGGAAGTAAGATTCTTGCCTTGCTCAATCCCCACTCCAGTCTGATCCCAGCACCACCATGAGTAATCCCTAAGCTGGGCACTAGGAATATGCCATATCTGGCAACCACCCTATATATATTTTACAGTATTTGTGCACTAGATATATATTGCATGTATATATATTGCACATATATATATGCTATTTATAGCACAAATACTGCTATATATTATATACAATATATTACATAGCACGAATACTGATATATACTGTAAAATACTGCACAAAAGTTGCCAGTCAGTAGTTTCAAACATAAACCTAAGAGAACTGGTCATTCGTTATCACAGTTCAAACACTAACAAGCTAAAATTCTGTGGGAGAAAAAGGGAAACTTTTTAGGAAGTTGCTGCATCCTAAACATTTGTTAGCTTTTCAAATCAAAGTCTACTGCATGTTATGTAGGCAACAATCAGTTCCATTTTGTAAAAAAATATCAGTTTTGATGATTCAAACAATAATGAAGCCTAAGATTTTAGAGGATAGAACTTTGTATACTTTTACTATCCAATTATTCCTAGAGGTGAGGAGCACCCCCTGTGTAATGCATTCTAAAAAGGGGCAGGTTGAGTTACTCTTCAAAAACAATTATAAGTGTACAGCAAGTAGGGAGTTTGCCTTGCATGTGGCCAATCCCGTTTCAATCTCCAGCATCCCATATGATCTCCTGAGCACTGTCAGGAGAAATTCCTGGAGTGCAGTACAAGGAGTGCTCACCCCTCAGCATTGTGAGGTGTGCCCGCCAAATCAATTATAATAGCCTGAGGTTTCCACCTTAAACTTTTTTTTTTTGCCTTTTTGGGTCACACTTGGCAATTCTCAGGGGGCTACTCCTGGCTCTGCACTCAGGAACTACTCCTGGCGGTGCTAGGGGGACCATATAGGATGCCGGGAATCCACCAGGCCGGCAGAGGCCAGCCGTGAGCAAGGCAAACGCCCTACCCGCTGGGCTATCGCTCCGGCCCTCCACCTTAAACTGTTGTCCCCTGATCTCATTGCTCTCCAGGACTTTTGGTTCTGGTTCAAATATAAGAAAAATCTGATGTGTCCTTTAAAAAAATCGCATTAAATAATTTCATCTTTGAACTATTTGTTCTTTATCTCAGCTCCTACATAAGTCTCTGGTTTCTCACAGATGCTGAGTTCCTAAGTCACAGGAAGACTATAGGAAAGAACTATTTTTGACCCACAAAGGACTCAATAGAGAGGGTTCTACTTACCTATTAAGGGTTGGCAGGTTCATTTACTAATTTTCCATTAACAAATTCATCAAATTCACCAGAATTTGCCCAAATTTCTGTAATAGGGCATGTTTGAGAATAATACCAAGTTTATTTCTGCTCTTACACAATTAGAACACAGAAAATACTTTTTTTTAATGAAAAATTTCTTCATAAAATGTCTTTACAACCACTTTTTAGATTGGGTGTTTGGTTTTTGTCTACCACTAAAATATATGTTTCTACAAATTCAGGCTTTCCTCTGAATTGTTGTTTTATTTTATTTTTTCTTTGTTGAAGTCATAATTCCTAGGACAACTACCAACTGTTGAATCAATTGGAGACAATCAAATAAACTTTAAAAACATAATATGTGGGTATTCACTGGCCTTGGAACTTGAATACAGGAAATCTGGGTTCTATTCACATTTTTCTCCTAATAGGAAGCTGTCCTTGAGAATTCCATATAACGCATTAGAAAATCAAACTATTCATCAGAAAAAGAAAAGGAATAAACTTGATAACGTCAAAACACACAGTGCATCTAAAAAAAATCTATGAACGAGTTTATGGTAGAAATTCACATAAAGTAGCAAGTTCCATTATATAACATAACAGTTCCAAACTGACATCGATACTATGAGTTTTAATGAGAGGTGGGAGGGAGAAAGTTCCCAACTTGACATCAACAATCATATTCAACTAAATTAAACCTTTGGAAAAATCACAGATCCCCAACACAACAGGAGGCCATGTGGCCCAATAATCTGTACACAAATGACTGAGAAAGCAGAGACATATGGGCTATAGGCCAATCAGTGGTTTCAGGCAGCTGATCTGGCTTTTCTGGAGAGTTAAGAGTCCTCTGAAAATGCAGAATTCTAGGGCAGATTCACCTTATGAATTACTCTCTCTACCTGAACTGCTTTATAACAGGGCCAAGGCAGTTCTATACGATAAACTTCAGCGTATTTTAAGTGTGCAGTAAATATGAATGGACAATCAAAATCCTTTGCCAATTAATATTGTATTGTATATTTTTTGCTATTAGACACTCTAGAGATGCTCTGACATTTTTAACATAACTGTACGTATATGGAAATAATACAGGTGTAGAGAGAGGCAAAGCATCAAGACTTCTGAGTTCTATACCTCTCAGAGAACAAAAGCTAGAGAAATGTAATTTTTTCCCCTTAGGGCAGAGTAGGAAGGCTTTTGGGGAGGAGTCCTAAAGTTCTACTGACCCAGACCATTCAGATATTCTTTTAACTGCTTTAACTGCATTTTCAGTAAATCTGACATAGTTGTTTCACTTTGGCCATTTTTATGTCATTTAATTCTACACTGAGTTTATCAGTATTTCAACATTTCTAGTTTTTTTGGTTCAAAAAAGGTTTCACAATTAAGATAGCACTCTCACCGAGAACTACACATTAAACTATGCTAGTAATCATTTACTCTTTAGCATTTTGGAAAAAAGAAAATTAAAGACTGTTCTATTTTTTGAGCAGTATAGTTAAGAATATAAGTATAGTTTGAGCAGAGTAGTTAAGAAGAATGATTAGAAGAGCTGAAATGAGAAAAATCTGGTCTTAACTTTGGCTATGCACCTTTAAGCACAGTTTACCTGTGGTAAATGGGGTTGATTCACACCGGCAGATAGAGCATCTGTAACATGGAAAACAAAAAAATGGATAACAAGTTTTTCCAAGCAAAAAGGTCTGTTTTATGAAATATTTTCTTTTCAGAAAAAAAGATATCTTTTCATTTTTCAGGAAGGCTGAAATAACACAGACCTGAAGAATTAGTTTTTACTGTCTGAATTCAGACCATCACCAGAATTTCTTAAGGCATCTTTCCTACTGTCTGCTCTTAGAATATCCTTCCTCATCTGTCTACCAGCTGTAAATAAACATTTTTAAACTTCGCTTTTCCATTCTGTAAAATGAGAAATTATAATCCTATCTTATCCAAAGGAGTGCAATGAGAATTAAATGAGATAATGAAGGTAGCAAACACCTGGCAGTGAGTAACTCTACGAAATACATGTTAGTTGTTATTACTTATAGCTGCTATTGTTATCGCCCAGAAGTTTACTCTCTCTGAGATCTCAGATCTGGTGGACCGGTAAACACAAAAGCCGTATATCACATCCAACCCGTTCCCTTCTCTATGAGGAGCTCAAATATTTTGTCACCCACTTGAAAATATCAAATAAGAAAATATTTTAAGAGCTGACATTCTTGGAAACCTTTCATAATCGAATTTGGGACACTCAAGATCCCTTAGCTTCTTCCCAGATGGGCATGAGAAAAGTCGAATAGTTGTAATAACTTACCACTCATTTGCCTAAATCTATTTTAAACGATTTTAACTATGCTTCTTTTCAAAAGACAGAAAAGACAGACAGAAGCAACTGACATTACAGAAAGTCACAATGGGAAGAAATTATGCCCATCTCTAACTCAAGGTCGCCAGCTTGGGGGGGAGAACAAAACATTGTGATTTCTAATAACCTTTACCTAAGCGCAGCACGGAGGGGGTCTGCCACTCAAAGCGTATAGCCTACTTCAAGGTTAAACTAATTTGAAAGCACCATACAGAACTAAATCATGAATTGACTAGATAAACAAAACAATCCTTTCTCCAGTTCCCTGATAAAGAACTGGAGGAGGGGCTGGTTCCAAGTCTAACAGCACCAGAAATGGGAGATTTATCGGTGCAAAAGTGTGAAAACTTTTCTTCCCAATAGGACTTCGGAATGAAAGTGCATGATCCGTCCAGGTAGAGGAGGAAGGACTGAACTTCTCCCTCTTCCCTCCTTCACCCCCAGCATACAGTATTATTCCCATGCCTACAACCTGGCATATTAGTAAATACTTCCTTCCATAGAACTAATGAAATCCCTCCAAGGGTGTGCATCAGCCAGACCTGGTGGTAAGTGTGCTTTTGGTCCAGGATGCGATGTATGCGTGTGTGTGCATGTGTGAGTCTGAGCTCAGAGTGTGCATCTGTGTTCTTTCGTGCGTTCTTCATGCTTGCAAAACGTGCTTTCAAGAGCAGCCATGATTTTTTTTTGGGGGAGGGTCCCTTTATCTCCCACAGACCTCAGCCCCCAGGACCAAAGGGTCACAGAGGCCACGGGAAAGGCTTACCTTTAGCTGTCGACGACGTGAAAGCAGAGTTTGGAGCTTGCTTTGTTTTGTTTTGTTTTCTGTTAACGAGTCCCCAGGTGGGGGTGCGGAAGGGTCCCGGTGGGTCCCGCGGGGCCGCGCCCCCTGGAGCGGGAGGGACCACCGGGGGAGCCGGGGCCGCGCCTGCCGCGTGTGGCCAGCAGGGGGGCCCTTCGCTCTGCCGAAAGCCGCGCTCCGGCTCGCTCTGCGGCTCTGCGGGCAGCCGCGCGGGCCCGGGACCCGGGGAGGGAGGGGGAGGACCGGGAAAGGGAGCACTCCAAAGTGACCAGGGGGCTGAGCCGCCGGTGGAAGCCAGCGAAGCCTTCCCGACGCTGCCTTCCACTTGACCAGTTCTGGAATCAGAGGCGGGCAGGATCGGGGTCCGAGCCGCGCCTCACTCGGGATTAGTCCCGCGGCGCCGGGGCCGGGCTGTCGGGGCGCTCCTGGGAGGGCGACGCCGCGGCCGGGACTCGGGGAGGAGCGGGGCGCGGCTCCGCCAGTGCCTCGGCCTCGCGCCCTGGGGCCGCAGCGCCTGGGCCGAGAGGGAGCTCTGTCTCCACCGTCGGCGCGGCCGCGCTCGGGCTTTTACAACCGTGCCCGGGTCCGAGTCCTCCGCCTGCGCGTCCTAGGCGAGGCCCCGAGGTCTAAGCGCGCGGACGGGCCGCGGCTGAAACCGGAGCCGTGGGGCTTCCCCAGCGGGGGCCCGGCCTGGCTCCGAGGCGTCCGAGTGGAGCCGCACGGGCCCGGCCGGCCCTCCTGGGCCCGCGCTCCACCGGCCCCAACGCGCGAGACTTCCCGGCCCGGTGCTCCCGGGTGCCGGCCTCTAGGTCAGGAGACCACCCGAGCTGCCTAAGGTGTCTCAGACCCAAGCTCTCGCAAGTGCCCAAGTGGTGCTGGCCTTGAATTTGTAGTTAATGCTGAAGACACCCTCTCCCCAAATCCCCCTCCCTTGCACATACAGCTCCCACACAATTTGCATTTGAAAACCCCTGGAAACTGGCTTCAGGGATGCACACACACACACACACACACACACACACACACCATGGACTGCCAAATGGGAAATGAGTTGTCTTTTACACACACACACACACACCCATCACACACACAAACACACACACCACGACTGCCAAGTTGGAAATGAGTGTTGTCTCACATACAGACACACACACACACACACACACATCACACACACACACCACGACCTGCCAAGTGGAAAAAGAGTTAAGTCTCACGCACACACATACACATACAACCACAATACACACTCCAAAGCACACACAAGTAAACACTCACGCACATACACACCAGAACCAACCTGCCAAATAGGAAGCGTGTTGGAGTCACACACCCTACCACAAGAACACACATCACACACCACACACACTCCACCGCACCTCCCCACGGCCTGCCAAGTGGGAAATGAGTTGAGTCACAAGATCTGAATGAATGAAATTGGCCTTTCACTTCCGAGGATAAGAATGTCTAATACCCAGGATCCCAGCAATCGCAGCATCTCAAAATTTCTGGAAACCTGTCTGGGTCCTTCCAACACAATTAAAACAAAGTGAGGAGGAAGAAGAAAAGAACTGTGTTTTCCACGGCACTTATGGGCAATTTGCTGCAGCATATCTAAGAACTCAAAAGGTGTTTTCCTTAATTCAAACTCACAAGTCAGAAGAGACACCCTATCTCATGTTTGTGTTCTAAGTAAAAATACTCTGGCGAAGGATGTTTATATCAAAATTGTTGAAATATTAGAATCGATAGCACTGGACTCATATACAAGAGTTGTGTCATATACATAATGTTTCAACTTGAAAGAGAAGTGACTTTTCTTTTATTTTAAAAAAAACATTCGAAGGCAAATGGAAATGCCAGTTGCAGGCACCAAAACGCTAATCTGGCTACCACGGGTTGTGTAATTAATAGCTCTGCAACATAGCACAAAGTTTTCTTGGCTTAGAACAAGTGTCCTTTAGAAATTTCCCAGATTTACAGATGTCATAAAGCAAGGACAGAATTCAGGGTTTTGTTACTGTTCAGTTTGGGGTTTCATAATTTTGAAAAGGAAATAAAAGCCACACACAGGTCTTATCCTATGTTTCTTTTCTGGAAGATTTGAAAAGGCATCAAAAGAAAGGGTGAAAAGTTCTCACCCTGTTAGAAAAAGCCCAAAGTCTTGTGGCTATCCTCTAGATGAGCCTTTTGTGAGCTGTTCAGAATAGTTTTGAACAAAGAAAAAAAATGCATTTCTTGTTTCTAATTCTTTCAACACAATGAGAAAATAGTAACTTCTAACATCTGACTGGGTAAAATTCTTATTGATTGCCAATTTGGCATTAGAATGAATAATATTTTACATAACAATAGACCACTCTGCAGTGAGATGTATATTTAAATTACAGGGGGAACCAGTGTAGTTTCTTTAAAACTTCACTCTTAGAAACCATATTGACTTCTAAAACATGAAAGAAACTGCCCCCTAAATCTGCTGGAAATCATCTCCATGAATCTGCTCTACTTTCTCATACTACAGAAAAGTTGATGTAATTTAATTTTTATTCTGTCAACAATAAATTTATTTAGTTTTGACAGGTGCCCTGTTAGGAAAAAAATTGATTGTAGCACAGGATGGGATGGAAGGAGCATGTGGGTTAAAATAATGTTTCATTTTATAATCAAGAAAAAATTGTGCTATTTTCTCCCTTCATATCAGCAGTAGGAAGAATCTGAGGCTTTGATTTGAATGTACTTTATTGAATCTACCAAGAACACACTGACATCAAGTAGTAAATTACCCAGGACTATGTCTTTATTATTGAGAGATCATAATTCCAATTGAATTGCATTCATTTCTTGAGTTTTGATGGAGCTGAGAAAAGGGCAAGAGAGGGTGGACAAATTACAGTAAGTACATCGAGGTGGCTCCTGTGTGACAAGTGTCAGCATCCTGCTCTTGCTTGCAAAATTTTCAGAAGGCAAACTAAAGTCACCTATCTCCAAATCTCACTCCCATGCCTATATTATTCAGATCTAAATAAACATTTTAAATTCTATGATAAACAAACTTAAATTTTAAAATCATCTCTGCTTTAATGTTGGAGGAAACTCTTAACATGACTACCATAAATTTCCTGGGGACTGGCCAAATTCTGCCTGCACTTTCAGCCTAACCTGCAGGGGGCAATAGCTTGACACAAATGACAACAAAGGCTGCTTAGCTGTTAGACTTGGATTTCTGACTCTGACCCTGGAATGTTGTGGAGGTTGGAAAGTGCTTAATTAATGTATATTGAAACAAAAGATCAGGTAAATTGTTTGATTTGTCTTCAAGCTATATTTTTAGACTAATCTAATTCATAACTGTTAGGTGGTTTTTTTTTCCCCTTGAGTGATTATTAAAGTTTCAGGAGACACTCAGCCAGCTCAAGAAGTAGCCTAAATACTAATTGTTTACTATGAATATATGTAATTTATATACTCAGAAAGAGAAGTGAAATTTAAATGAACAACTTTTAACATTCAAATGGCAGGAAAATCCAAATAAATATTGATTATTAGAGATAGATAATAAAATTAAGTCACATATCTGTCTAGTAAAACCAATAATCTTTTATTTTAAAATTAAAAATGGGTGGGAGAAGCCACCTTTTTGTTTGAAGCACATTATATTCCCATCTATAGACACTACTTTTGATAAACTAGTTTGTATTTTAAATATGATTGATGATTAGTAAATAGTCTGTTTTGTCACAGGCTTCTTTGTATTGCAGATGGAATAGGATTATCAATTGGCTATTGATAATTTAACTCCCCCTCCAGCCTGTATCTCCACTCCCACCCCATCCCTATTCCAGTCCCCTCAACTGAACGGGAAAAACTGGAAATAGACCAAATGGATTTAGGCTAGAAGAAAGAATTGTAGAATAAAAAAGAAAGAAAAAAGGAAAAAGAAAAAAATCATCTCTATCATCTCACTGCAATCACGTTAATGTTCATTATGTCAGTTTTCAGTGGTGCAAAATGTCTTGCCTAGGAGGCATCCAGATTTCAAGAAGTTAAAGGGTACCTGGCTTTAAACAACCTGGAGTCAATCCTAGTGGGATTAACTGAGCTGAGTTTCTGTATACAGCACATGCTGTGGGTCTACTTTGATCACTATGAGAATGAGAAAATAATAGATTTTTTTAGAATTGCTGCACAAGAGTGCTCTGTTTAATATATATGACAGTTTAATCTTGTTTTTTTTTTAAAAAAAACCCTTTTTAAAAAAGCATCCTTTTCCTCCCTACTGTAAAGATACGGTATCTATTTTTGCCTTTCTTTAAAGAAAAAACGATGGGGATTGCTTACACTCAGAAAGAAAAATTTTATTCTCCAACACCTCCCCCCCATTCTACTAAACCGTTTTAGTCGACATATGTTTGTTATCAGAGAGAGGTGCTGTGAACACACAGCCATTTTCTTAGCAGCTTTTTGACTGTATGTTACCATAGTCCCACAAGGCATTGGTCCTTTCCCATTGGGAAGTCATGAATAAGAGACTATGAAGCTTGCACGTCAGATCTTCCTCAATTAATCCACCATTAGCATGTTTGGGATCCACTACTGGATGGTTAACAGCAGCTTTTTGTAACTGTACGCCGACCATACCCAATTATGCTCTGCTAAAAATGAACTCTTTGCAGACCAACCCTCCCGGGCTGTCAGTGTTTTCCGTTTTTCTATTTTAACGTTTGTGTATAGTGGCAGGCGACAGATGGTGTAGATCAGATCGATTTGATTGCATTAGATGATTTTTCCCCGTTCCCCACTCCTTTCTGGAAGCTCGCATCAGCTGAAGGCTATCGCCTGGGACTCCTTGGAAGCGTGAGCAAGCCGCCACCACGCGAAGGCACTGGGGCTCAGCCAGCGCGAGGCAGCGAGGTCCCTTCCCAGGGCTTGTTAACACTGTAACCCGGCACTCGAAGGGAAGCAGCTCCCACTGCCCAAAGCCTACCTCTCCGCTCATCAGAGGACTCCCTGGCTTCTACACACAGTTGGAGTTCCGCTTGAATCCTGGATTTAGAGGGTAAGCACTTCAATCGAGATGGATTTGCGACAGTTACTTTGCTATACTGAAAGCCAAATCTCAGCAAACGTAAAGGATGTGGAACGCGTGGACGAGGGAGACTATGTTTACATCGAGAAATGTGTTTCTTTTTGTCTGAAAACGAGAGTATTATTTAGTAAAGATGTGTATAGTGTTTTTCCACTGATTGTAAGACTCAACTACCACCCTCCTTCCGATTTTTTCCCTCCTCGGTGTTTCCCCTTTTTACTTAAGAGGGAAGGAGAGAGGGAGAAGGAGGGAGGTAAGGGGGAGAGAGGGAAGCGAGCAGAGAGAGGGAGAGAGGGAGTGCGGAAGGGGGGGAGGGAAGCATTCTGCTTTAGCTTAATTGGCTTATTTCCTCAAACCGATCGCTTTGTCGCCCTTTCTTTATGTATATTTGGTTGCAAATTATCAAGCATTTGACTGGGATGGGTGTTGGAGTATGGGGTGCAGGGTAAGAAAGTAGTCGGTCGCGGTGGCCTTGAAAGATCAAAAGGTGCTGAAAGACCCCTGCCCACCAAACACTAGAATAACCTCTAGTTCTTTGGGCGAGAGAGATGTAGATTCTAATAAACATGGCTTGCAGGAGTCGATGAACAAAGGTACTTAATGCGGACCTAAGCCTCGGTTGATATTGCTACGCTAGCAGTATCTAAATATTCAAAAACAAAGTGTAAGTTGATCAACAAACGCCCTGATGGTATTGGGCTTTTTGCCTTTTCTGTTTTTGTGTAGAGGGTGGAGAAGGGGGAGGGTGGAAGGGTGGGGGGGAAATCCGACAGCTTAAGGAGGTTTGAATTGAATATGCACCCAGCGGCAGTGGTCTCGTAGGAAATGGTGTTCTCGTAAGTCAGGCTGCCCCGCTGAAGCATGAGAGAGCTTTGGTTAGAGCTCAGAGCGTCAGTTCTGCTGCGAGTGCTGCCGGCAGCGAGCTTGAGCTGAGCTGTCCACTGGTCCAGGTGCTGAAGCTGGTGCAACATTTGGGTAGGTAGAGGGCTGGCATTGGTTACTTGGTTAGAACCATATCAACTGTGTTGTTATAGTTTCTTAAAAGATATGAGTCTGCGAGTCAGTATGTGTGGTTTGTGTGTGTGATTTTAATTGTGAGAAGCAAAACTAAAGGCTGTTGAAAGCTGTATGGATTTTTATTCTGGGGGTGTGATTTTGATATTCTGTGCATTGTTGTGTATATGTGTGTATGTGTGTCTCTCTGTGTGTATGTTTGGTGTGTGTGCAGGTCTTGATGATCCATTTTTAATTCAAAAGGAACATTCCACTTGCTAAATCAAAATCTATGGATAATGCATTTCTTCTTTTCCTTCTAATGTTTGTTGAGATTTAAATGGAAGAGTTGAAGAGCAAATGTACACTTTACTCAGACTATTGCATTACTTTCCCTAAGGGCTTTTGTTTCTAGGAGTTCAGGCTGAAGAGAACCTGTCAGTTTTCTGTGTGTGTGTGTGTGTGTGTGTGTGAGCACGTGTGGTTGTAGCATCACCAGAGAAAAGCTCCACTTTATAGCTATGTTAGGTAATGGCAGAAAATAGTGCTTATTAATTTGTTTAATTGGCATGTCTTTTTGTGAAAGGTGTGCTTAAGAGTCATCTGAAAATACTGTGAAACAAGCTAATAATTTGGCAATACTCCCTTTCTTTTTGAGTTATAGTAGACATCAGAATTCATGTATTAAACAACTGTTCATTAAAATCTAGATTCATGTTGATTTTTCTATTTTCAAGTAATATGTCAGAAAAGTGATGAGTTGGTGTATGTGGTGAAGTGATATATATATACATTTATATATATATACATTTGTATATATACATTCTTTTTAAAAAAATAAGACCAAGCACATCATCTAAAGTGCCTTAAATTGCAACCAGGTCAGTTAAAGATGAGTTGTGGTAGTGGGGAGAGGTTCTGTTATATAATTACTGCTTGATGAAGAGCTATTTGCACTTACATAATTTGAAGAATCATAATGTCTATTTCCATGTTTCCATATCCTCTACCTAATTTCCCTCAAATAGAGGTACTTCCATGTATATAGAGAAAAGGGGAAAGCAAATTGAGAACTTTCTAATGGAGCTATATGTCTTGGGTGGTGATTTGCCCAATTTTATTTGGTGAACAATAAACCCCTGTTATCAGAATATTCATCCTAGGATCTTAAGACAAAGCTTTTCCAGTAAGAGCCATATTGATCATCAAAGAAACACAGAGATTCTTTCTGAAAGCCAAATTGTAGTCACTTTGCACATGAGTTTTTTTTCCCTTCATGAAATAATTTTCATGAAGATAGAGCTTCAAGTGTGTTTCTGTATAGGTGTTCACAACTACACAGTAGTGCAATTAGACTGTATATTTAAGAGATGGGAAGCAGATTGCGTGTTGTGATACTACCAAACAATGCTTAAATCATAAAAAGAAACATCTACTAGCTTGACTTCTCAGTTCTGAATCTTTCGAAAGTGAGTTTAATTATTTTGTGCTGTTTTTTTCTTTAAAAAAATCATTGTGTCACAGAGCTCTGAGGCCTTCAAAGGAAAGATGCCTTTTTTTGTAGATCTATAAGTATTTGATTTCAACTAGTAAATTGAATGAGTGTTTATTTTCTGTGATCTTGGGCTTGAGGAAATACATTTCCAAACACACTGTTGAAAATTTCACCCATGCATGACCCTATCTTTATTTGAGTCTCACTTCTTTAAGCCGTCTAGGCAAATACATTTGTAATATTTGTGTGCTTAACTATGCATGTCTCTTACAGGGCTCTCTCGCTGCCGCTACACTCAATCAGAGTATCTACAGTGGGCTGGCCGAGGCCCAGAAGGCGTTGGAAGCAGAACAACTCCAGGGAAAGGCACCACGGAAAAAACACCAGGTAAAGTAGAGCTTACGTGTCACGCCCACCCTGAGCCCAAAGAGGCTTGCCACATCTTCCTTCCTAGAGAACACCCCACTCCAGTGTTAAGTGCTTGGTTTTGTGATTTGTCTTTCAGAACTGGAAATAGAGCAGCCATTTGGATTTGGGCAGGAAGCAGCCGAGCACAGCTTTGGATCCTTCTTTAGGGAAATCGAGTTATGGATTTATAGTCCCGGTCAAGCTCAGCCCAACCCCAGCCAGGGGGCGGGCTCAGCAGCAAGAGTTCTGGCGGCGGCGGCGGCACAGCAGCGGCAGCGGTAGCAGTGGCAGCAGCAGCTTGGTCCTCTGACTCTCTTCGGTGACGGGTATTCTTGGGTGGATAATACGGATTACGTTGTTATTGCTTAAGAATACGCGTAGTCGAGGAGAGTACCAGCGGCAGGCGGGCAGCGGCCGCCCTCCCAGCCCACCAACTGGCCTCTAAACGCCTGTGGTTGCCAAGGTAGCACTTTTTTTTTTTTAATCTTCTCTTTTCCTTGTTGTTTTCGCTTTGAGTAGCGTTTGCTTGCTTAGGCGCTTGCAAGACCAGCCCACGGGCGAGCCTCCGGGCGCCGCACCTCTGCGACCCCGCCTGTGGAATGGGCGCGCGCCGGGGGCTGCGGGCGGGAGGCGGGGGCGGGCGAAGGGTGGGGCGGGGGGGTGGGGGATCGGGAAAGGGGGTCTCGGCTCTGTTGAGCCTCTGCTGCCTTTCGTCGTCCCGGGCCTGCGGGGAACTCCTCTCGGCGACGGGGTGCGACGGCGGGAGAGACTCAGAGCCGCCGAGAGTCTTGGCAAGTTGGTGATGCCAGGAAGGTCCCGAGCAGCGCCGCGCGCGGGAGCTGCAGCTCGGCAGAGAGGGGTCGCGGGGGCTGCCTCTGCAGAAAGGGCGTGTCCGTGGGCGCAGGTGCCCCCGCCAGCTCGTGACTCGGCGGATCCCGGGGCCCCACCCCCGGCAGGGCGGGCTCGGCTGCCTGCAGCGGCGGGGCCGGGCGGGCCGCGGAGGGGCGGGGGCCGGGGGGCTCTTCCCTGCGGAACTTCCCGTTGCAAAAGTGCGTCGGGTTTCTCCGGAACGCGTCTCTGCCCGTCGGCCGCTCGGCGAAGGGGGAGGAGAAACAGAAGGGGGAAAGGATTGGGTGCGGTGTGGCAGAGAAGTGGAACCTTTGGAAGTGTCTGGGACAGCCAGTGACTGCTGAGGCGTCCAGTCTCTTTTGGGACAGCGCGGCCGCATCTTGCCTGCGTGTGCCTGGAGGACGAGTCTCCAGCAGCAGAGACGCGAGGCTCTCACCGCACTCCCCTCCCGCTCCCCAACGCGTCCCGCGGCTGGAGTCACGCAAGGGGACGGGAGGAGGAATTCCTGCCGTCTACTTCCAGGCTTCTGAGCGTTATTTCCAATCAGATAGGACGACTAAAATAACAACACGACAAAAATCCCCCAAGTGAATAAACAATGCGGATTTGCCCCTCCTAGCGAAGAGCAAAAGAGCAGCCACCGACCCCTGGAGCACCAAGCACAGCAGTGCACGCTCGCTAGGACCACGGATGTAGCCGCGAGGCCGGAGGTGAAGTGGACGAAATGACCCACTGTGGACTATGCGGGTCGAATTTCCTGCGGGTGGCAGAGCACGCAGCCCTGCAACGTCCCCTCCCACTTGTGGGGCACTAGGACCCGCCCGGTGGTCGCTTTTTAAAAGGGGCGCTGAGAAAACGCTGGAGGCAAGACCTTAGTACCAGAAGCCCGGAAGGTGCCATTTGGTGGAGACTCCGGAGACGTGGAGGCCCACTAAGACCACAGTCTCCCACTCCGTGGTGACCATCAGTTGTGCACCTGTGAAGACTCAATTCCTAAGTCAAAGCTGCAGGAAAAGAAGGGGGTGGATAAAAGCTCCCCCACCAAGATCCCCACGCGGTGCTCAGAGCTGCACTGTGCTGAGTTCTGTCCCAGACACCTTCTCCCTTTAGAAGTTGGCCCAGGGATGACCGCCACCCCCACTCTGGAATCTGGCTCCAAAAGCGAGTTTGAGCCCTGATGCCTTGAAGGAGGCGCGCACACTCCAAGTTTTCCTGTCTAGGGCCACAGCTTGCCCCCAGTACATTGGATATCGAGGGAGGGAACAGCAGATTCCCGCTCTCCCCTTCCCTCTGCGCATCCTTATTCTTAGGGTATCCAGACACCTTGGCACCCAGGGAAAGTTTGCACAGAAAAAGTGTGGTGCCCTTCTCAGATACGCTCAGGGGTGCGTCCATTTTAAGATTGAGTAGAGAAAATTCCAGATGCTGTCTTTGTCCTAGATGTTCTATCACTTAAAAAGAGACTATGTAACTACTGTTCTTTTCTTCTTTCTAACACGAACTACCTCTTCTTTCTAAGGATCTACCAGTTGGTGATTGAGGGACTTTAGGTATTGCGCGTATAATGAATTGAGCAAAATGCAATCTGTCTATCGGTGGCATTGTTTTATTGAGAAATTTAAAAAGTAGAGAGAAACTACCTAATATAGGAACCAGGTGAGCTTTGGAATGCTGTCCTCATGCTGGTGGGCTAAACTAGTGGATAAGGTTGAAACACAGAAAAGGAGCTGTGGGCCTAGCGGTAGTTTGGGAAAAATGAACAATGCGATACTCTGGTGTTTCTTGAAAGAGGAAGAACTTTGGAAACGTCTGCGACTTTATTCAGTTATCTGCTTCTGATATTTATTCAGTTTCTGCTTCTGGTACTTCCACTATAGCTACAGTTGCTTCATAAATCAATAATGTGTTTGCTAGAGGAATAACCATAATGCTATTGATGAGATCCACAGAAAGCCTTTACTCATATAGACAACCAAAATATTTCTCTTTTCTTGCTTTAAGTGGTTTAAGTGCTTATACCATTGCTTCCTTTTCATTGCGGAATTATTTTCTTATAAAAAGTTTCCATTAGGTGTCAGTCTGACTGAGCTAGTTTGTCTTCAAATTCGAATTTAAAAAAAAAGTGAGGGGGTGTTACTAGAGTGGGTCTTTTTCCTAAGAAAGAAGACAAAAACCACTTAGCAAATTGAAATCACTGTAGTCAGTTGCTGATTTTATAAGGCAGATTGCCCCCAAAATTATAATTTTGAATGCATCTCTGCTAGTCAGTTACCTCTTCTTCCCTGTCATTATCTAGAGACAAGATTGAATAAGTGCAAAGTGATTGGTTGTGTTTTTCACACTGAATTCAAGTGATATTAAGCAGTCATAATAGTTAGATTGCTTTTTAATTGTTGTCCAAATACAAGAAGGGTAAGCATCTTTTTCTAACATTTGCTTTGCGTTACAAAGGTGTTAGAATTTATGAGAAAAGCTGATGGATATAGATTACTATTCATTTGATAGTAATCTCAAATCAGAGTGTTGGGAGATGAGGAAACATTAGGAAAATTGCTTTTATCTACTATTTTTCTACTTTGTTTAAGTCTGTCTACTTAATTTTTTATGAAACCTTATGGCTTATATATGGAAGATTAAGTTTGTTATTGCAATATTTTGCATCCATGAACACTGAAATATTACAGTGATATTTATAAATAGGTGTAAGAAATGTCATTGTAGGTTGGTTGGTTGTTACTGAGTTTCATGTAAGAAACTTGATGTAAATGATGGTTTACAAAGAATTAGCTAATTTTACACTTGTGTTTGTGAATCATGTGTCTTTACACTTTTGCAATGAAATTGCAAGGATATTCAGGATTAAAGATCCATGAATCTTGAACAATTATGATATCCTCTACAGAATTATGTTTTGGAATGATGGCTCTGACCTAATGCACTTTTTAATACATAATCTTGTGCCGGATCTCCCTCCATGTTAAGTCTTTCAAAATATACGTATATGTAGTTCAGATAATTTGGTTATAATAGTGTTAAAGTGGTGTAGATGTATAAAGTTACTCCATCTTGCACTAGCAAAGAGCACATGACCTGCCTCTATTCAAGTTCACCTAGGACAAAAATAATGTGGTTGTTGATGTCACATAGAATCAGGAGACATTCAATAAAATACTGAACAAAAGAGGATAATTATGAGATAGCATTTTGGTAGAAAGAAATACTATAAACCATATTGTAATTTTCTATTGTACACTACATATGATTCTCAAACATAAAATGCACATTTTAATGTGGAATTGATGGGCAGATTGAGGAATATTTTGTACTCTTAAATAAAACAGAGGAAAAGAGCCAAGGACATTAAAATATGATTATTCAGCTTTTCATTATGTGGAGTTTCAGATATAATCATTTCATTGAAATGATCATATTGATATTACAGATGAAGAAACTAGTGAAATATGGATATTAAGTTTACTTTTTTGAAGTAAACTACCCTTGATAATATTTATAAATAAAATGAGGTTAATATAAATGACAGTAAGATTATTAGACTTTTTATTATGAAATTTACCTATTTTATTTAGCTATTGGTAGTTTTATGCCTATCAATATAAGTAGATTTTAAATAAACACCCTTTTAGTAAAGTTGACATTCTTTTAATATTTCAAAGATATCCCTACGCATTTAACAGTTTATTACGACTTCAAACACTTGAATTTCAAGTTACAAAACATTTTACTAAATCTAACGAGCCTTACAATTCAGAAAACATTGCAATTTGTCCCAAAATTGTAACTTAAAAGGTATTTTGATATTTTTCTCATTATATTTACTAACTGATGATTAGTTGAGTTTGTTGAGTACAGTTTAATAGTAACACCAACATATCCCTGTTTCTATTATTCAGGCCATTAATGCGTGACTGCATTAATCAGTCACATTGAATTCTGAGTTTATTGTATTCTGGCTAAAATTATGAAGAACTAAGTAAGATGTTATAATCTTCAAAATCATCATAGTTATTATATTATTCATACAAGTGTAAAGACAACACTTTTAATTTGTTATATTTGCGAAAATATCCTTTTACACCGCAATGCACAATAGATGCAAAGTAAGAATTTATACACATTTCAATGAAAGAAAAAGTAAAAGCTTTTTACAACTAAGAATGAATTCTGATTTCAAAAATTTTCCAAGGATACCAAAATCATAAAAGTAGTTTTCTCAGGGAGGGATTCTCTCATTGTCTGTACAGTATTCTTAGCTCTGCAAACATCCCAAAGCTGTGGAAAATTTTACTGCATAATATATTAAAATAAAGAATTCAAAAATTATTTCCCAAAATATAGCATTCAAAATAATTTTAAATAGTTATTAAAATTTTATTAACAAGTCAGTTATGAATCTCAAATAAATTTAAAACTAAAAAATACTTATGTTCTTGTCATCTATTTACTGATACACTGCTCCTAAGTACAAGATGATATAGATCATAATATACATTTTTAAAAAACACTTTCACTTTTACAAGACTATATTCTTGTCATAAATTGCATAATTTGTATGATCTTTTTTAAAAACAAGGTTTTTTCCTTAAGACAATGTTTCAAAAATATTTTGTACAATGATAATCACAAAATTGCTATTTCTAGTACTTTTCTCTAAAATGTATTCCAAATGTATAAGTAAATTCTTTTGAAATCTATATCTTTATGAGAAAATATAGCCAACAATGATCAGAATAAATTATTTATTTAACATAATTTCTATTTACTTGATAAATACTGTGGTAATTTGTGGCCTCCAAGCTGAATAAATTAATGCCTTTGCCAATCTTCTCTCGTAATTTTCATGGGAAACAGACATTTTTCTTATTATATATTGTATTGATTAGAATAAGCATTATAAAGATTATAGATTCTCTCATGAAGGGAACTTGTATTTATAGAATTATTCTTATATGAGATAATCTTATACATAATTTTTTTTTCAAAACTATTATTTTAAGTTTTCTTGATGTGATGCCAGGGATCAAACCTAGGGTCTTAGGCATGCAAATCATGGTCTCTACCGCTGAGCTACATGACTAATCATAAAGATAGGCTGTCATTTACAAGATGAGCAAGTGAAATATCTGATGCAGTTATAGAGAAAAAAATTCAAATCTTAAATTTTCTGTAAACTCTTTGAGGGAAAGAGTATCCAGCATATGATCAAAAGAACTTTGTAATAAAAGCCAGATAATCTGACTTAAAAAACCAGATCATACTAAACTATTGCAATGAACCAGCCACAGAATTTCCTCAGTTGTTTCATTCACAACAGAGTTGTAATGTACGGTCTCTCAACCATCTTCTTTACCTGTGTAGGATTCCATTTCAAATAAACAAATCCCTCACACCCTTTTTGAAATAGATCTGAATTATAATCATTTCAGACAGAGATGGTATGAAAATGGATACCATAACTATGAAAGCAAGTTGTAAAAATACCTAAAACTTTCAAAATCTGAAATATTCTGTCTTAATTTCTAGAAAGTGATCATTTATTTATTAAAAATAAAATAAAATATTAAATATGGAACCATTTCTATCATCTTTTGCCCTTTTATGTTTACTTGAAGTTTTACTAAAAAAAAAAAAAAAAAGAAGCCCAAAAGAATGACGCACAGATCTCCAAATCAGGAATCCACTCTATAAGCATTTCAAGTTAGAAAGACCAAATCATGATCAATTCTTTATTAACACATAGACTATGGTTATAGTGGACAAAGAACGTGCACTGGGACCTGGAACTGTGAAAATGGTAGAGTACATGGCCTGAATGTTAGAGATCCTGGGTTCTCTCCCAAGTGTCACATGCCCTAAATCCAAAGCTACCAAGTATGACCCCACAATAATGAAAAGTAATAAAATGCTTTAAAAAAATAAACACTGGATGTTTTAAAGATGTTTTCTCTGTGTGTGAATATTTATGTTACTATATAGGTTACAATTCTCAGAGAAATCAGAAATCACTAAATTTGTTATTAAGAAAAAATGACTAAATTTTACTAGGATATTGAATTCTAACCTAGCAGAGCAATTATGCAGCCTTTTAAAAACATCTTATCTAGGGGCCAGTGAGATACTACAGTGGATCAGCAACTTGTCTTATACATAGCTGACCAGGTTCAATCCCTGACACCCCATATGGTCCCTTGATCACTGCTAAGAGTGATCCCTGAGCACAGATCCAGGAGTAAGACCTAAACACACCAGGTGTGGCTCCCAATCCCTCCTCAAAAAAAATCTTAACTAGAATACAGGGATAAGGTGCTTGAGTGGAATCCTGTAGATCCTAATTCCATTCCCTGTAATTCATATGATCTGCAGAACACCAGTAGGAGTCATTACTGAGCAAAGACCCAGAACAGCTCTGAATACCACTGCGTGTGGCCATAAAAACAAAACTAAATACTACAAGATAAAATAAACTACCCACTGTCTGGCACATGATAGGTGATGAAAATATTTATCAATTTAGTTAAAACAATGTTATCCTCTTAGATCATATGTGAATACATCAATTTACTATTTTTTCCATATTGTCTTTTCAAAAGTAGCCACTATATAAAATTCATGTAGAATTGTATTATTTAAATTAAACTTTATGAGAAAGTCTATTTTAATTCTATATTTTTATAAATAGTATAGTTGATTTATTTTCTGATTCTCAAGTGTAAAAGTAGTTGAAAATTAAGAATACATCCTTAATACTAGTATTCTAGTAATCAAAGATATTTGTCTGTAACTTAATTCTATAGGAATTTCTGCTGTAGAAAATGTATTTGAACATTAAGTCTTTAAAATAATTCATAATTTTATACAAGTAATCAATAGAGATGCATTTTTCAAACATAATAATTACTGTGAGAAATATATTTTTGAACTCAAGGACCTGTGTAATGCTTTCATTTCTTATTAGCAGAGTAATCAATAATGAAAATAATTAGATTTGTTTGCTTATAATCTAATTTAAACAATAAGCAAGATCATATTATAATATCATTTTAAAAGAATGATGCTCTTAGATGTTCCAAGTATAGTAAATATAATTTGACCCCTTAACCACAAAGAAATAGCCTCATACTATAAATATTAAAATGATATGGTGGACTATTGCTGCATTCAGAAAATTTACATGAATGCTTACCCTGTACCTAATGGTATGTAAGATATATTATAAAAAATCTTAAATTTTGGACCAGGTAGACTAGAGCTTTCACAAATAATTCAAAGGTGACTGATTTCAAACAGATTTATAATGATAGTACATGAGATTTGAAAACCATATATTTACATATTTATTTATAAAAATATCTTGTAATTTTTCTATTGCTGAATGTAGTTGTCTGAAAGAGTTTTGAGGTTATTTACTCTGCTATATTAGGAGAGAAGTAACATGAGGTTTTTCTTCATACTACAAATAACTTTTGTTCATTGTGTTATAATATTAAAATTTGGGATCGATGTCACAATTCTTAGATGTATCCCCATTTAGATACACTGATTTGTGCAGAATAAAATTGGATTTGACAAAAGTCAAGGGAAATTATATCAAGCAGCAGTATTACAGAGTGGATTTTAAAAGGACTCCATAGGGCTGAGAGAGAGCACAGGACTAGGATGATTTCTTGTCACCGACCAGGCTGCACTACATATTCAGAATCTTGCGTTGAACTCCTGGCATGGTTGGCAGCAAATTGCAGGCTCCTGAATGCTATTTCCGAGGGCAAATTCCTGAATGCTATTTCAGAGGACACCCCCACCAACCACACACACATATAATATATGAATGAATGAATGAGTGAATGAATGAGTGAATGAATGAATAAATAAATAAATAAGAATTTTTTAATTCTGATTAAAACACATAGCGACATATTTTGATGAGTATTTTATTGGCAGATCAGATAGCTAGTACTAATACAGACTGAGAAAATATCAATTTCAGAAAATTGGTAGAAAATATCAGTTAGATGATAATTCTGTTCTTTTTTGTAGTACACAAAAAGTTCTAGTTGTGATGGGAAATTATTGCTTCTGACTTCATATGGTGTAGCTCTACATAAGTAGAATTCCTTTCCCATATTCAAAAGTGCTTGCTTTTATTTATGTGGACAGTTAGAGTTTGATGTAAAATTGTGAATCAATTACAGTAAAAATAGTAACTGAGAAAATGGCCTAGGTTTTAGACAGAAAGTTAGCATAGAATTGAAATCTGTGTTCCTGAAGACAAACAAAATATAATCTCCCTGAAAATAAACTTGTAAAATATTAAGCATAAACGGAATAATGCATAAGAGATAGTCTTTCTACTCATTTGGTCATGTGCTTTGAATTTGGGGCTTTAAAAATAAAGTAACATAGGAGTATTTAACACTGTATCAGAAGTATTTCCCAATATATAGTACTGACACCTGGATATAAGAGTTATTTTGTTGGTTTTATTTTTTCCCTATTCACATGAATGGCTTAGACTTTAGAGCAGTGCACTATTTTTTTAATTAACCATGTTAAAGATACAAAGATTGACCTACTTGTTCTGTGACAAAGTCTTTGTTTCAGAGAAAGATTTCCGATTTCCTACTTGAGTATTTGCTTTCTTCTGTTGCAATTATTTTCCAGTTTAGTATTTTATTGACTATATATTTATGTTCATGTCTTTAGTTAATCACATAGTAAAATCATATGATATTTAGTTGTTTTGATAGTTTTCTAGCTAAGATTCAATTATTTGGTGTGTGTCCCAGGTCCTGTACTTTATGTATAAATCTTCCCAACATACTAAAGCTAAGTAACTTCCCCATCTACAATCAGTACTTGAGACCTATTTTATAGGTTTCCCTTTTGATGTTTTATAACACATCACATTTAAATAAAGCTAAATATTGACATTTTCTTGCAACTTAACTCTGATTTCTGACAATGATTCTTATGTTCTTAATATACAGTAATTCATCCCATTTAACCTTTATTAAGTTTGGATATTACTGTATACACAGATGTGACTGTGTATATACAGTGTTACACACACATATACAGTGTTATATAATGTGCTTATTATTATTTTTCTTTAAATCAAGAGAAATGTTCAAGACTAAATTAATATTAATATAGAAACAACCAAACTCATAATTAAAGTGATAGCTTGAATTTTCTACACGAATTACAAATATAATAGCAAAACAAGGAATATTTTAAATTTAATAAAATAAACTACATTTAGTTAGCTATTGAATAAAAATGTTGGGTAAAATATTGGAGTGAGAAATATCGTGTTGTAATTTAGCTGGAAAAAATTTAATTAAGATTAGAAACATATGCCCAATGATATAGTAAACTCAGAAACAAAATCATAATTTAATATCCTAATTTAAAAGATATTTTCCTTATTTTATAAGTTTAAAAACCTATTTTTAAAAAGACAGTTACTCATGTATAATAGCAAAGTCATAATTAAATTCTTAAGCTTTATTCAGCCTTCCTATTTTTGAAGTGCTGTTTATGAAAATGGCAGGGTGGTCAGCCACCTTTGAGGCTGGGTGAGAGTGAGGGTGATTTCTCAGGGTGTGATCACCCAACTTACCAATCAAAGCAACAGGCTTCATGTACTGGGAAGATTATTGTTCCCAATCAGACCTCTGTCAGCAGGGACAAGCCACTAGAAAAACAGTAAGTTGACTAGAAAAACAGGCACTATCATTGTTTTATAATTTGTCAAATTAGAAAAGGAATATTCTGGGGCCTGGGCCGATAGCCCAGAGGGTAGGGCGTTTGCCTTGCATGCAGCTGGCCCATGCCGGCCCGGGTTCGATCCCTGGCATCCCATATGGTCCCCTGAGCACCACTGGGAGTAATTCCTGAGTGCAGAGCCAGGAGTAACCCCTGAGCATCGCTTGGGTGTGACCCAAAAAGCAAAAAAAAAAATAATAATAATAAGGAAAAGGAATATTCTTCTTACCCATTTGACTGCACTGGAAACGTTTACTTTTGCATTAACTGTAAACTATAAATGTTGGAGAAAATATGTTTATTATTTTGCTCTTTTAAAAACAAATTGTATATATTATTCCAAGGAAAAGATTAACAGGGAGAGGGAAGCAGGAGCGAAGGGACAGAGAGAAGGGTTTTTTTTTTTTTTTTTTTTTTTGTGTGTGTGTGTGTGTGTGTAGAGAGAGTGAGAGAGAGAGAGAGAGAGAGAGAGAGAGAGAGAGAGAGAGAGAGAGAGAGAGAGGAGAGGGAGAGAGAGAACTAAGAGAGAGTGTGAGAGAGAGAGAGAGTTTCTTATCAGATATTTTTTTGTGTTCAACTGAAGGTAATACAGTGAAAAAATTGACTCTGAGAGGCCCTGCCTGAAAGAAATCATTTTGTCTAGGAAAGATGTTTCTTGGATTCACATAATTTGATCAAGAGCAGAAGGCTTTAAAATTGATAAAGGATAGATTTTAATCCTCAAACCAGCTAATTAAACTTGTTCTGTACAGCATACAGTTTTAAGTTAACAGTAATTAATATAGCCAGCTTGGAACCTCAGGAAGCTAAAGCCAGCAAGTGCTTTTTGGTTCACTCGAGAGGATGCAGTTTGATTGCTGGCGCCAGAATCCAGGTTGGGAATTGTCAACATTGTAATTAGCAGCAAGTTTCTGGATTCTCAGCCTGCCAGACTAGTGGGCTGATGCTTGGAGCAGTTGCCCCAGGGGGAGAGGGAAAAACAAAGGAAGGGAATTTGAGCAACCTTGCAATGCTCTGCCAGCATATGCCACTGGACCAATGTTTTTCTTGGCAAAGGTCTATTTTAAGACATCTAGCACTGGTTTCTACAAAATATGAAACTCACCATAGCAACCAAAATGGCAAGCGTCTCTAGGAACCTTTTCTTGATTGGATATCAGATCAAATGGTGTTCATAGCTATATTGACTTGTGTACAGAGTGCGCTGTACTCTGTACAATGTGGTTATTAGCATTCTGATTAAAATGGTTAAAATCTGGTTTTGGCAGCAATCCTAAAATACTCTGCTGAAAGCTGTCAAAGAAAGGTTATGCAAACCTTATTAACCCTTAATGTAGTGCAAACAAAAAAGGAAATGTCAATAGTAACGTCATCAAGAATCCAATCCTCCTCAGTACTTAAATGATAATTTAAATATAGTTTTCTGATAGTTATGGAGAAAGGTTGTTACAGATTTTATTTACAAACATTTGCAGGGGTCAGAGAGGTAGTATATCAGATAAGATGCTTGCTGATCCTGTGGCTGACCTGGAGCCCTTCCAGGAGTGATTCTTGAGATAAGAGCCAGGAATAAGCCTTCAGCATTGTAGGGCGTGGCACCCAAAAAACAACAAATGAGAATCATGTGCAATTCTTTTTAAGAGTAAGGCTAATTAATAATGTTGAACAGTACAATACAACTGAACAAAACTAGTATTTAAACCTTATTCTAATGAAAGTTTGTGCATGTGTGTGTAATATTATATCAATATTATAACATAATTTGACCTGAAAAACATAATAGAGGTACTCTGAGTAGTTACAAAACTAGCAGTTCTACCCATGTGAAGCAAAATCACAAGAAGATAATACATTAGTTTTTTACTTAAAGCAGCTCTGCTCTAACTTCTTTTACCTTCTTGTCCAAAAGGTTTCTGAGCATGGCCAAAATACACATATTACTTTCCCCAAAATAAGTGACTGGAGTGATATCAGAGTTCTTACTTTCACTCTATTACTGGCAGCATTTGGGAAGGCTTCAAGAAGATGAACAAATGCAGAGAGAAAAATAAATGGCTTTCTTTCCTATAAAACCCAAGTCTTCAAGTGAGCCTATTTATTACAGGAAGCAATTGCCATGTGATAATTTCTGCAGGTGAGTTATCAAAGATGCGACCCCCTCCCCACCCCTGGCGGCCAACAATGGCTGTGTAGATCTGGCACCCCAGTGTCTGCTGTTGCAGTTAGCAGACTCCTTTGTGGAGAGAAGGATTACTCATATTTGTTGGAGAGAGTACAGTTCTGTAATCCTCCTCCACAACAGAATCCATGTTGGAGGGAACCAACAACACCGTCGCATCCATTCTCCTCTCCTCTCACTGAGGAATCCTCCTCAGTTATTGATATTTTTTTCCACTAGAATGAGACATCTACAGGTGGCCTTCTACTGTGTCTCCAGGCATAGAACCTGCTGTAAATTTTTTAAATTACATTCATTCAGCAGTCTTTTGTCTTACAGAAACCGGTCAGTTTGTGAGGAAAGCTGGAAGGAAAGCTGGAAGAAAGGCTGTCCGTTTTACCACTAACATTTTTTTTCTCTGTCCTGCTCTTTCCTTGATGATAAGTAGAGAATCCTGGGTAGAGCAGGGCTGACGGTATGTTAGCATGAGCTATGCCTTTTTATAGAGTCCGATGTAGTGTACTGCAGCTGACAAGCTTCAAAATCGTGTCTCAGGGATGGACTGGTATATGTGCTGACAACACTGAAAATGGGTGTAGAGCGGCAGTACTTCTTTTTAATTTCATTTCTTCCTTTTTATTTGTTTAATATAGGCACAGCACACAGGGTGCTTAGGGTCCAGCTGCTCAGGGGCCATCCTCACTACAGCCGGTGGGTAGAGGGGGTGACCATGCAATTGACTCAATGTCAGGACTTTAAGTTTTTTTTTTTTTTTTTTTTGGCTTTTTTGGGTCACACCCCAGCAATGCTCAGGGGTTAATCCTGGCTCTGCACTCAGGAATTACTCCTGGCGGTGCTCGGGGACCATATGGGATGCCGGGATCGAACCGGGCCGGCACAGGCCAGCCGCGTGCAAGGCAAATGCCCTACCCGCTGGGCTATCGCTCCGCCCCCCCAATGTCAGGACTTTAATGTGCTAAGCCTGTGCCCTACCACTAAAGTCTTCTTATTTTCCATTTCTCCTCCCTCTCTCTCTCTCTTACTCGCTCTCTCGCTTTCTCCATAACTCTCTCAATCTTTCACCTGTGTTAAAGTGTTTTATCTTTAATGATTTCTACATTGTATTAGAAAGTTGTTTCATTCCTATAAAGATATTTCAGATTTGTTAGACATTATTGCAATTTCTCACCTGAAACACACAACCCCTATGTGCTATCATTCTTTTCCCTATTTTTCCTGGACTTTTTGGCTAGCATCAGTGAGGGATAAAAAGAGAGAATTCATGTTTAAGTTTTATCATCAGATTTCATCCTTGTTCTTTCTTTGAAAATGGTGGAGTTGTCACTGATGTATGCCTTCATCCTGCATATTTTTGGGGTAAAACTTTCAGAACTGACATTAAAAGCAATGATAATGTCTGAGTTAACATATTTTAGGATCAGAAATAAGATTAGGGGATGGAGCGATAGTTCAGCGGGTAGGGCGTTTGCCTTCCACGTGGCCTGTGCCGGCCGGGTTTGATCCCCAGCATCCCATATGGTCCCTGAAGCACCGCCAGGAGAAATTCCTGAGTGCAGAGCCAGGAGTAACCCCTGAGCATTGCCGTGTGTGATGCAAAAAACAAACAAAAAATGAAATAAGATTAATATTTTAGGAACAACACAAAGACTTATTTTAGCCTCAGAATGCCCTAGTGATTGGTTATCAACCTTAGCAAAACAAAACCAGGTCCCCACCCTTCTAACTTCATTAAAACTTGAATTCATATACTGCAAATATCCAATGCACACATTTTAAATGTATATTTTATGTGCTCAAAATCATATATTATGACTTTGATATATTTTCATATATAAAAAGCTTTATTATTAAAGCAAGATAACTTTCTAATGTAATCATTTTATTTACATTTTTATCTGATTTTGCTTTGGAACTTTACATAATAGGTGCTCAGATCTTACTCCTGGTTCTGTCTTTGGGGATCGCTCTGGTAGGGCTCAGGCTATCATATGTAGGAGATTAAAGGAGGGTTGTCTATGTACAGAGCGAGCACCTTAACTCGCATACCACATCTATGACACCAAACATTTGGTGTCATTTTTTTAGGCTACACCCAGTTGTGCTCAGGGCTTATTGTTGGTTCTATGCTCAGAGATTACTCATGGCAGACTCAGGGGACCATATTGGATGACAAGCTTGAATTTGAGTCAGGTGCATACAAGGCAAGTGCCCTACTTACTATACTTTCTCTCCAGTCTCTGACCCTTAATTTTATTTCTCTAGTAGACCTTTCCAGTGCTGCTAGAGACTATACTCAGTATTATTCAGGATATATGCATGTATTAAACCCACAGCCACAAGCATATTGGCCATGACAGTTTTTCCTAAAGCCATCACTTCAGCCCAATATTTGTTTATATTGTAAATAGCCCTAGCATAGACCTGACAACATTGCCAGCCAAGGTCACCTTGACACATATTATCTGTCTCCTTGAGAGCTTTTGCATATTCAAAAGATTTACTAAAAATACCTATTATGCACATACTCATCCACTGTTCTTGAGTTTAGTGTTCAGGTAAGTTAGATTTGGGGGTGTAAAAGTGATAGAGCCACAACCAGTCTACTTTGCCAACCAGCCCAGCACAGTTCAACACTAGGGCATGCCCATGTGGTAGTGCTTGGGTTTATTGCTATTGGAGGCCATGTAGGCACACACTCCAAAATGCTCAAGGGCCTTCAGGGCTATATCATGGTGCTCAGAGCAATCACTGTTTATTTTTTACTTGCTATCCATTTTGAGGGGGAAGCACAATGGGCAGTGCTGAAGGACTGCTCTTGATTCTGAGCTCAAGGATCACTTCTGGTGGTGTTAAAGCACCAAAAAACTGTCACAGATGGAACTGCAGTTAGCTACATGCAGGGCAAATGCTCTACCTTCTTTACTTCACTCTAACTCCAAGCACCACTATACACTGAACATGTTTCCTAATGCTCTAATCAACATTTTTCTAAACATTCCCCTAAAAGCAGTCATATCCTGTAGACTGTCTCACAGTGCAGGCTGTTATAAGCTCAGTGGGGGATTCAAAAGATATAAAGCAACATCAACCTGTCTACAACTTTACTTTGTTCTATAACAGATGATACCATATTAATATAGCAAATATTAAAATGTTAAATTGTGTAAGAATGTTCCCACAAGCCGTCTTGTTTTATCTCTTCCTCTGAATATATTGACAAATCATGGGTATAATAAAATCCTTTCAACAAATGAATTTTCTATCCCTTCCCACACTGGAGTATAAACAATCTTGGATATACCAAAATGAAGCCTCTAATAGGAAAGAAATTTAAACGCATACTTTTAATGTTTTACCAGAAGGCAATGGTGATAAAGTAATACCGTTTCTATGTTATAAAATCATGAATAACTTAATTTCAAAATTCATTAATATTAGGTTACAGAGTCAAGATGTCTTATTAAACTATATACTCTGGATTGTAAGACCTAGAATAATCCTCTGATACAAAAATATTTGCTATTGTATTTAACACACAATAATAATCACAGACCATCTTTAATTTTATGTTAGGGTAACAAACTGACAGTATAATCAACTTTTTATCTAAAGTTTTCTAAGTCACCTACATTATAAAATGTTAGAAAAGTAAAAAGGAATAATTGTATTTCTAAGAAAAATGACAACTTTTACTTATACAGAAAAATGTAAGGTGATGACCTGAGTATAAAAAAATACCTAACAGAGAAAACATGTACCATTACATAACAAATTATGTAACATGTTACTTTGTAACTTTAATACACTAATGTATTCTATAACATTCTTTTTTCAATTATTGTGTTTTTCATAGTTGCTCCATTACTTGAGAGAATAATGGAATTTTCTCTGAAAATATACTCTGACTAGAAGCACAGGGCTATAAATTTACTTTAGGATGTATTTACTTTGTTTTTAATGTAGAGATTAGAAATCCTGTCTGTACTTAAATATTAAAGGGCAGAAGAGTCTCAGAGACTTGCCAGCTAATACAGCAGGTTAGGTACTTGCCCTTGCTAATGACTGACTTGGTTTCAATTCTTGGTACCAAATATGGAGCCCAGCCATGAGTTATCCCTGAGTAAAGAGTCAGAAGTAAGTACTGAGCATAGCTGGGTTTGGCCAAAATTTGAGAGACAGAGACAGAGACAGAGAGACAGGCACAGACAGAGGCACAGAGAGAGAAAGAAAGAGGGAGACTGTGTGGAACAATTTATGAACATCCAGTTTAAATACAATGATTGACAAGAGATATGTAGTAAATCCACAATGTTCTTATATAGAAAAAACCAAATTTGTTATTTTAACTGTTTTAGATTAAACATGAAAGCATTTTTAAGATTAAGCACTTTGGTTTAACCAGAGAGAACATGTGAAATCATGTCAGTAGACCTATGTAGTTTGATGACTTTAATTACTTAATTAAATAAACACTAATGGAAAGGTTGGCACTTCAAACTTCACTGTTGATGGGGCTAGAGTGATAGTATAGCAGGTAGAGTGTTTGCCTTGCACATGGCCGACCGTGTTCTCTTCCTAGCATCCCATAATCCCATATGATTACGAGCACTGTCAGGAATAATTCCTGAGTGCAGAACCAGAGAAAATCCTTAAACAATGTTGAACATAACTCCAAAAGAAAAAAAATCAAAAGACTTTTAGCTATAAAAATAATGCAAAATAAGTGCAAAATAGCATATAATTGACAGAGATGCTTATACAAAGCAGAGACTATACTTAAAATACAGAGACGAGATTGTTGCTGGGCTTCTTTTCCTTTTGCACATCCTTTAAATGTTTCTGTTCACTATTGCTGGTAGATTGTTGGCTGTGTGGTAGATTCATAATTTTCAGTTATTGTGGTTGATGTGACATAGTCTTTCTAAGTAACATGCTATTTTAAAGATTTTTAAAAGAATAAGTTTGTTTGAAGAAATAGATTGCACAAATTTCAATATAGTATTTTTAAAAAATGAAATCGCAGATTTAATTGTAGCCACATCTAACTATCTTACTTACTGTGGTTGTATTTTTTCAGATAATATCATGATCATGAGCTTATATTTAATATACATTTGTATGCTGATAACACAGGAAAAGTGAGATGTGAGTCTGTCAACAATAAAACAAAGTTCTAAACATCTCTCTTCTAGAAATTTTTGTGTGTTGCAAATGGACTTAGTCACTTCTCTTGACCATTTATTTGCATGATATGCTACTTAGAAAGGTTTTCCAACATACTTTAAAAGCAGAGCTATGAAGAGTATGTTAATAATACACCTTAAGTGTCATTTTATTACTTTGAATTCTAATGCTTAAAGTAACATTCATAGTACATAAAAGTTTACATTTAGAACAAATAATCTATTTGCTCAAAATATTATTGAGAATGTATCATGGATTTCATTAGGAACTATTATTTGATTATTATTTATAAAAAGAAACCGTTTCAATTATAATTGTATGGTAACAATACCACAAATTATTAATTGTAATGTTAAAAATAATAGTAAGGTTTGGATGTGGCACTTGCCTTGCATGTGATTAAATTGCTTTACTTTCCATGTAATAATGATAGTTTTAGTTTTTAGACTAAAATCTATTTAGTTTTCTGATTTAGTTTAGTTTCCTGATTCCTGGCACAAAAGTTCACAAATTTCCCTAATCCTGGATTAGATTTTCTTTCTTAAAATTCTCAAAACATATATTTTTACCCTAAAAAACCCCCATGAAGCACCGGTTATACAGGGAAATTTTATTGGAGAGTGTGTTAAGGAAGTAAAAGTGAAAGCAAACATTGGCCAGGTGTCAAATTCAGGTTTTAAAATGAGCATGCTCAGAAAATATTAGGTGCAGCATTTTTATCAAACGAAAGCATTTTTCTACACTTCCCATTCTTCTTTTTGATACATATAAGCATTTAATACTATTGCTGTTTCACTAGTAAATATCAAGCAAGTTTATATTTAGCACTTACCTCGAATTAAGTGAAAATAGAATCCAGAAATGGCATTTTGCAACAAGCCTTGTTTTGTTAGATTGTTGTACATTATCAATGATACTCGCTGTGTTTTTGGATGGGGCTGACATTCTGGTGCAAATGTTTTCATTAAATTTTGGCAGGAAAACTAATTTTACTATACTTTAAATCTATTCCTTTTCTACTACTGCTATCTTTAATGCTTTAAAATTTATAGAATTATATCCAAAATTCTAATTTAATAAGAATAAGTATTAGGAGTCAAACTTAGCCATGGCAAAAAAATGAATTTCACATCAATAATTTTTGCTTTTACATATCTTAGAAAAACCTCACCATTGACAATATGTCTAGTCTTCTGAGTGAGTCTATATTCTAGCACACATAGAAAAGTCATAAGATATAAAATTATCTTTTAAGTTTCTTTAAATTATTACATATTTTGGATAAACTATATCAAATTAGAAATTTTACTGTTATTTATTAAATTTGTCTTAATTTATCTGTTTCTAAATCTTTAAAAGAAAAGCAAAAATAGAAAAATAGAATACCACATATATCATAGGCATATCATAAAAGTTATTTAATGCTCTTTAGATATATTTAAGCATGTGAAATATTTTCAGTCATTCTTATTTGCTAACTGCATTGTTTTATTTGGAAAATAAAACATAAATTAGGCTTGTTATGTCAAGGAAGTTGCTACTTATTTTCAATCAAGTGATAAAAATCCAGTCTGACTTAAAAGATTTTTAAGTGATTTTCTATAATGAGATTTAGTACATGGTGATTACTGTTTCATTTTCTTCTCTTGAGCATTACATGTTTATCAGCAGAAGAAAACAAGTATGTTAAGAATCTGGTTACAGAAATTTGTTTTAAAAGAATTGGTCTCATTTTGATATCTCTTCATTTTTTTCAGCAGAAGAAATATTTGTCTGAATTAAGTCTTTTGTATTTATTATAATATAAATTTACACTAATTACAGTAATAAAGCTTGCATTTAAACTAGGCATTTTCAGATAAAGGATATAACCCAGCAGTAATTTTTCGTGTATAAGCTGCTTGGTTTCACCATAAGCACCAACTCTCCAGCACCAAAACAAGGAAAGCCTATTTTGGTTTCATAAGCAGGGCTAAAATATGTATGGGAGATTCCCTTTGACATTTGGCCAACCTAGAAGGCATAATATGATATAAGGGTCTGTCAATATGGTATTATTTGGGGACAGTGGTGCTCAAAGGGACTTGTCGGGCACCCACGGGTCCCCGACAGTGTCAGGACTGAAGTTTCTCTTCTACCCCTGAGGACTCGGGGAGAACAGATGAAAACTCACGAGTCGGTGCAGTTCCAAAAAAGGCTTTTAATAGTACTAAAGCTCTTCCACAGCACTCCAATATAATGAAAAACTCTAGCTCTGGTCCGAACTTAGACCATACAAAAGAGCCTAAGTCTCCCACCAAGAGAGAGGATCTCACCGAGATGAGTCCTACTCAGAAGGAGCAAAAGGCCAAAGAGCAAAAAGCTGAAGCCAAAAGCCAGAAAGCAAGGAGCAAAAAGCCGCAAGCAAAAGGCCAAAGGGGCCTCAAGTCAGTCCCCTTATATACACCAAAGTAATCCAGGGAGGGTCATGTCAACAAAGAACCTAAACAGGGTGTAGTGCCACACCCTATTGCAGGTATAAACAAAGGTTACACCAAGGACTAATCCCGAGATTATCTCTTATGTAAAACACTGGAGAGAGAGAGGGGCTGATATAAAGTAATACATCTTAATTTCATGAGCTTCATGTAATCTAGATGGTACCCACAGGTCCTTCTTATTATTATCTCCACCAGGGTGATTCTGAGTATCTTGTTCTCCTGTACTGAAAGGGTCACATTCGCCTGCTTAGTGCAAACTAGTATGATCCTTCCTATAGTCTTCCTTTAGTCTCAGCGTAGCCAGGGTGGTAGTCTCCTGGTAAATTCTAACTGTCCCACGTTGGGTGCAGTGGGTATAAAGAGGAGCTGTGCCCAATCTAGAAAACATAGAAGTCTTAGTAGATGTATAAGTCAGAAGTTATTCAATCAAGGTGACTTCTGTAACTGCCACAACCTCTAGCAGTGTTTAAATAGAAGAGAGGTCTCATTAGAATGAACCTTGGTTTAAATAGATTAAACTGAGTGGGCAAAACACCAAAGCTCCCAGATTAGCTGAATCTGTCATCCAGCAGAGACTCATAATTCCAGAGATGGAATTCAGATTCTTGTGTGCCTTTGACCCTTTAAACTATCTACCCAGCCATCAAAATTCCTTTCACACTCGATGCTTCTCAGTGGTTACTTCTGACTCTACACTCCAGAATAAATCTTGGTGGTGCTTGGGGGGTCTATCTGGGATGCTATGAACCCTGGTTTTCTGCATGCAAGGCTAGTGCCTTACCTGCTGTACCCTCTCAGGCCCCAGTGGTCAATTTTTTAAAAAGCTATTTATTTAAGTAGCATTAACTGTTCTTTCTTTTTGGAGGTGTTTAAAAGAGTGCCCTCCCGCCGCCCGCAGCTCCGGTAAGGCCCACAGACATAAGCACCCAGACCAAAAGAGCCTCCGAGCAGCCTCCCCCCCCGGGCGCCCGCTCTGAAGCGGGCGGCGCGTGATGTGTATATCTTTATATTTTATACATGATATTTATATGCCTTTACTATGATTATCATCATTTTCCCCAAGATGTCTAACGTTAAATAAGAATCTAATCTGCCAGTGTGAATTTCTTGCCATAGCAATTTGAATTTTAATCTACACAAAGAGGTAAATTAGAATACTCCTACTTAGTGTTTAATATGATCTCAGATTCTGTGAATTTCATGCTCACTTATTCCTGTCATCAATTTAGCAAGTAGTGACTTCCTCATATGTTTTAACTGTAGGAGGATGAGAAAGTCTGGGAGTGCCCACCATCATCATAAAAAAGAGGCATTTTGAGCTCTACTGTGCAAAATGAAAGTATAATGTTCACTCTAAAGGAGATTTGAGAATTCTATTATCCTGTCAGTCAAAGGCTCTTCGATTTCTGGGCTAGGTTAAACAAAGGAAATTTGGAATGGTAGTCGCCTTAAAATTTTGCAAAATCAGAATCAAATCTTGGGATGTGATGACCACTGAATGCTTTCACCTTCTATTCCACATGATATTTTGATGGATGATAATTTGTGATGTAATATCTCTAAGTGTCAGGATCTATGTGCATTTAAAAAGTTGATTGTGTAATTTCATTCAAGCAGGTGGACAAGCACAGTGCAAGTGATTTTCCATCTCTGGAAAACACTGAAATTTTCCCTCTAACCCTGAATTTGGGACTCCTTTTGGATTCAAAACTAGATTTATGCTGTCCTGAAGGGTAAAATACTTTGTGATGCTGGCTGCATTCTCTCCGTGCTCAAGCCTAAATACTCAATACTTTTGGTTGTTGGATTGATCTGTAATAGAAACGTTACAGGGTGGACTCTCTCCCCTCATATTTCATTATTGGTAGATTCTGGGTTCATATGAAGAAGTAAGTCTCTACCTTTGGATTTATGATAGAATTCTTTTCAGTTTAATGCTAGAAGAGACTTAAGTGGTCATTTTTATAGTCCCTTGAATTTTAAAGATAAATGAAGCACTAAAGATATGACAATTTCCACTCTTACTATGACAGTGTTTCCCCCAGTAAAAAGTGTTGCAGATGGACATAGCTCAGAGTCATGCTTCATATCAAATTCAATCACACTTGTGGTTCAATACATCACATTTCTGACATTATCATCACCATATTTTTATAAAATCTATTATTGCAAAAAAATATTTTTCTCACATAGAGTTTATCCTAATGTTCTCATTCTTTGCTCACTTTATAATTTTATTTGACTTACTACTTCAAACATATCATTCAAGATATATTGAATGCCTTAGTTTGAAGTAGAAATATTGTTCAAACATGACATGATAAATTCTTCTGTGCCATATAAAGACACATAGAGATGGAAAAGGACATGTTTATGTCCAGTAAATATTGCTTCCAATTATTTGCATTGACATAAAAAATAACTGATTTTTATATTTAAATATCTTTTCATTGGTATTCACACAGTAGCACAATCTCCTCCTTTCCTGTGTAAATCAGATTAAAGGGCTGTCCCAATCATCTTTTTGCACACAAAACTTCCATTCCATTTTGACAACAATCCTATTTACACAAGGTCCTCAGGGTTGAACATTGGAAGTACCTAACCGTTTCTGAATATTCAATCATTTTTCTCCACATAAAATTACAAATATGGCCCACGAGCCAATTTCTGATTACCTTGGTTGAGTAGGACTAATTACTTCTAAACTGGATACAGCCACAGTCTGCCAAAACAATTCAGGATTCTTCCAATGTCAGCTTTGCTCTCCTTCCCAGAGATTGTCTCCTACTGTAGAATACTGTTGGCTTACTGATGCTTATAATAGTGATTAAATATTAAAAAATGCTAATCACAGATCCTCCTAATTTGATACCTAAACATTGTTGGAATGACTTCCATATAGCAGACACTGAATGTAGTATCTTATTTCTGAAAATAATTTCATGTAACAGGTATTATTATTGCAATAAATAAGAAAGCTAACTTCCATGGGGTTGTCACAGGCCCAGAGTCATACAAATAAAAAGCACAAGAACCTACAACCCCATTGTATTAAAGCCCTTACTCAGTTCTTTACACTACGCTGACAGTTTCGTGTTTTCTTAAAACAATCAGTGAAGATGACTGAAACGTGAGAAGAACATAGTCTGGGAACTAGTAGAATGGGTTCTATTCCTGCCTATGCGGCTAGCTAAAATGTGACCTGAGGTCAGCACTTTGCAGCTCATTTCCTTCATCTGCGGAAATCTACAGTAGTTCTCTGATTTTAAGTAGTCTCAGAAAATATTTGTTTTTCTTTTTTTTTGTTGTTATTGAGAAAGAAAACTGAAAAAAAATCCTTCACTGTAATAATGGCTTTGGACAATATTTCTCTGGTATTTCCAAGTTATCATCTGATTTTTTGGCTTCAGTCACAGAACAAAATCCTTGTTCATGTAAAAGAGAGTCTATATTCGAACAGATCAGCGAAGCATAGAGAAAAATATAAAATTGACTAATCATGGGTCAGACCCTTACAAAGTTTGGATTTACTGTTGTGCCTTTATTATGCTGCATATGTGAAAAAAAATTAAATGGATGATGTGAAGTAAGGTTGGAATATGGTATAAGCAGAAAGGATATTTACAATGTGTGTGATGAAGCATAAAAATACATTTACCTCCCTCAAAAAGCAAAATGTTGGGTATATTCATTTGAAATAACACTGTAGACTATATCAAGAGCTCTGTACCTAAACTACACTTATGTGTCATTCGTAACTATATTGGCTTAATTGCAGCAGATCTGTGATCCATGGTAACCTGAAAGTGGTCTATAGTAGATAAGCAGGTGATACTTTAATATAGAATAAAAGATACTTCTAATACACTAGCAATTTTAGATACACATACATACCATTTTGAAAATGTGTGCTTTTGAAATGCTATAGTTCCTTATGCATTTCTCACAGTGACACATTCATATTGCATATACACTTCTCCAAGCATATTGTATTTTTTTGAACATCAAACACCATTATGTCCTATGTCAATTTTGTAATATTTTGAAAGAACAAAATATGGTATAGCAAGCTGACATATTTTCTTTCTCTGAAATATTCTTTTGTGTGTAAACTCTTTACAGATTTTTCTCACCATTTTTTCCTTTCCTAACATTGACGAAAATGTAAATGATGGCAATGTGAAAAGAATTATCACGTCTTTTAGTGCTTATTACTATGCTCTCACATGCCTACTGCATTATTATTGACATAACTCATTAGTTTACACTAATAATAATAGATAATTGTGCTATATTATTTTATAAATACACAAAGCACCTTAATGGAATATATGATTTTCATTGAAAAAAAATACCAGACTAGGTTAATTGGAGCTGCTTGGAATTCTAGCACATGCACAAAAGTACACTGAAGTTTGATTTCACTCAGTTATGTATTAAACATTTATTTATAGAGTCTTAAAATTAAGCCAAACACTATTCAAGGCATTGGATCTCTGTGGCAAAGAATGTAAAGTTGGAATCTATCTCATTCTTTTAACATGATAAAAGGTACCAATAAATAATTAGATAATCAAATAAAAACAATAATTACAAATTAAGGGAAAGTCCACAGACAACATGAGCTTTTATGAGTATAGAGAGATAAACTATGTAAGCCAGTTGGGTGAAACAGTGTCTTTCTGAATCCTGGAAAATGGAATGAAATTGGCATTTAATAAAAAGTAATCTGAACCAAGGCAATATACACTATAGAATAATTTAGGTAAATAAAAAGTACTTTAGTGGGCTGGAGCGATAGCCCAGCGGGTAGAGTGTTTGCCTTTGCGCGGCCGGCCCATGCCGGCCTGGGTTCGATTCCCGGCATCCCATATGGTCCCCGAGCACCTCCTGGAGTAATTCCTGAGTGCAGAGCCAGGAGTAACCCCTGAGCATTGCCGGGTGTGACCCCCCCACAAAAAAAAGCAAAAAAATTAAAAATAAAAAGTACTTTAGAAAGACTTTGTGCTTCTTTAGTTTCATTTTCACTGATTAGTCTGATTTTTAGGCACACCCTAAGTTCTGGTCAGAGATATGAGGAAGAGAAAGGCATTTTTCAAAACTTATAGTAATTTATAAAAGTTAATGACTCTAATGAGACAGACTTATGAGTGGGTATGGGTAAATTAATACTATATTTTTATTAATACACTTAAATACTATCCTTTAGTAGATAATAAATTATTTTGGACGATCACGATCACGATCACGATCTTCCCGTTAATCATCTATTTGCTAGAGCGGGCACCAGTAATATCTCAATATGTCCTGTCACATGCTGTAGAGCCAAGGGCATCGGCTTGGTACAGGAACATAAAGAGCCTAAACCATTATATTAGGTCATGAGAATGATCCAATATAATTGTTACTGGCATTTGGCATATCAAATAACACGAGCAGCTTAGCTTTGTCAGGAGGCATACTCTATAAACACCTCCAAATAAAGCCTTTTTGATGAACCCGCACGCCCGCAGCTTGATGGGCTGGTCGGCTGGGTGGAGTTCTGATGAGAGGGAAGTCAATGTGGAAAATGCGCGCCCATGGAGTGGGTGGGGGTCGTCTGGCTTGTTGTGAGGTTCTGCCGGGTGGTGGGCCAAGGCTGGAACCCATGCCTCCCGACTGCCTCATGAACGGCTGGGCACAGGGACAAGGAACCGCTCCCCGTGTCTGAGAGCTCTGGACCAGCATACCTGGGCCGGATTGAGGAAGAAACTGCTCCAGGGTGGGTGTCGATGATCCGGGCTGTATGGGCTGGTCGGCTGGTGGAGTTCTGATGAGAGGGAAGTCAATGTGGAAAATGGCGGCGCCCATGGAGTGGGTGGGGTCGTCTGGCTTGTTGTGAGGTTCTGCCGGGTGGTGGGCCAAGGCTGGAACCCACCATGCCTCCCGACTGCCTCATGAACGGCTGGGCACAGGAGAAGGAACCGCTCTGCCCGTGTCTGAGAGTCTCTAGACCAGCATACCTGGGGATTGAGGAAGAAACTGCTCCAGGGTGTGCGTGATCCGGGCTGTGATGGGCTGGTCGGCTGGGTGGAGTTCTGATGAGAGGGAAGTCCAATGGTAAAATGGCGGCGCCCATGGAGTGGGTGGGTCGCCTGGCTTGTTGTGAGGTTCTGCCGGGGTGGTGGGCCAAGGCTGGAACCCACCATGCCTCCCGACTGCCTCATGAACGGCTGGGCACAGGGAGCAAGACCGCCTGCCCCGTGTCTGAGAGTCTCTGGACCAGCATCTGGCGGATTGAGGAAGAAACACTCATATCTAGACACTAATATCTAAGATTAATAATATTTTCATGATTTCTTTAAGGGAAAAATCTAATTTTTTTATAGAATATAATGCTATGGTAATTTTTTTCCTGCTTAGAACAGTTACTGCTTCTTATAATTTACTCTTACCATGAGTGCATTTGATTATTCAGGTATACATCATATTTGGACAAAATAGAAAAAGCTGATAGTTATCCAAACTAAAAATATTTTCTGTGACATCATAATTTCAGAATTATATGGTATGCTTAAATATTGGTTTATTAAACTATCCTATAATCTAATAAGTTATACATGAGGATAGTTAGGAAGATTTTTTTTCTTTTTAAAGATTCACATTGTATCAATAAAAATAAATTAAATTATACATTATAAATTACTGTGGATGTTCTGTGTTGGTGAATTTTAAACTTTAAATAAAATTTTATAATTATTTAATACATTTATAACAACATAAAACTAATTAAATGTAAGAAAAATTATTAAATTGATTTTGCATATATTATATACACACTTCCCTTTTGTATGATAGTTATGAATTTCTTTAGATCCACATGTTATTAATTGTTATATAGTGGTAGGAATTAGATATAAAAGTGAGTTAATTTACTTACTTTTTATTTCTATAGTAGATGATCAAACTTCCATATTTAAATAAACTAAAACTCATATTTTTATTTTATGAACAAACTCCTCTAGTAGAGTAGAAATCACTCAGTTTTTATTTTTCCCATCTTAAGTCTCATCCTAGTATAATTATAAAAGATAAAAATTAGTTTATTGTCATTTCTCAATTAAAGATAAATTTATAGCTTCATAGGGAAATATCCCTTCAAAGATAGAAATAATATAATACACTTAAAGAAATCACATTCTAGAGCAAGTTTTTTATAAAAAAGAAATGTAAAAAATTATAAGGAGGCACATAATATAGTATAAGGCATGATGCTCTAACAGGAGACTAAAGCTTAAAAGTCAAAACTTTAATCTAATCATATTCTAAAGGTTGTAAAATAAAGGTCCAGTACCTACAATGGGTAGGTAGTATTGCCTTGTTCAAAATTCAACCCAAGTTTAATCCCAGTACCACGTATGGTCCTCTGAGCACCATTAAGACTGATCCCTGAGAATAAAGCCAGGAGTGAATCCTAAGTACCACTGGATGTAGCCCGAAAACCAAACTTAATTAATTAATTACTCTTCATTGAGAGAATGATTAGATAACAAGTAAATAATCATGACAACTTTTCCATTTTTACATAGTATTATAAAATGAGGGAATTATTAATTAAAACTAAATTTGTATACATGTTTCAGAGATATGGTCAAGTAAAGTAATGTTTCCATTAAAGGTGTGTTTCCATTTAACATCGAATTTGCTTATGAAGATTCTAAGCCAGCCACAAGTGTACCCACTTATATCACAAATGGTGTCATTAAAATATGCCTCATAAATCTTTTGTAAAAGATAAAGCCAATATTTTTGTTTAGATAATGATTCAGGAACACATAAAGTTATATTAAGCTGAAATTTGCCTGGCAGTTGGGCAAATATCTGAGGTTTCATATTTCCTTTTGAACAACTTATATTACTTATATTTCAGTGCATTCGTTAGTGAACATATCTCTCCCTCCTTATATTGAATACCTGAATTATGTTGTGATCCTCTCCAAATTTCCTAAAATAACTTTTTATGGAGCCTCCAATATAAGCTTACAATGAAAAATGAAGAAAGAATAAATAAATGAATAAGAGGATTATTAGGTAACGGAGATAGTATTAAAATCAAATAAACATAGAACAGAAATACTTTGACTTCAACAAACTTATCTCCATCCTATTTACAAAAGCTGGACAAAAATGGGTAATATTGAATAATGAATTAAGAAATCATATATTTTTTGTGCTCCAGAATTCATCAGATTTGGAAAACTTGGGTAGAAAAGAGAGTATAAAAGGAGGTTAATAAATATGATACCCTTGAGGAATATTTATATTTTGATGCTATGCATAAACATTTCTTGAAATTATTAAACTCTAGACTGATCTTTGCATCTTTGTGGTGTTACTGTGATCTGGTTCTGTTTTAATTGATTGGTCCTCATTACTCTGTTGGTCTTCCTTATTGCTCTCCAAAAAATTTAGTCTCATTTGCCTTTTTTTAAAAAAAATTTCTATAGCTATCCCTTAAGGAACAAAGTGGGTTTTGTATGTAAGGATGCTGTTTCCTCTGAAATGTCATCTTAGCCAGTAGAAAAGCATGAAAATAGAAACAATTTAAGAAAACTAACACTGTAAGAGTAGCCATCTGCTTCTCAGAAGATGTGAATATGTTTTCTTGTTTCTTTTCTTAAAGTAATCCAAAGATTTCATTCCTAAAATTTAAGATTATGGTATTTCTACAAATAAAAATTCTATTATTTTATGACCAAGTAAACATCTTGAAAACACCTTGGATGAACTTTTAAATAACCCATCAAACATTTTTGATGGATACTACATAGAATGATCCAGCAGCCATCTGGAGACCCATTGGACAATCAAGCTACCATTTTACAGATTGAGAAAGCAATCAAAATGAGGAAAATAGGAAGAGTACCACACCAGATGGTATTCCAGCTGAACTATATAAGTGTGGGTACACAGCAAATAGTGAATATTTTCACTACTTGTTCAAAACCATATGGACACATAAAGATCCAGATATTTAAGGGACACCTATTTCTTAAGGGAAATAAAGAAAGAAACTAAATCAGGGTACCAAAATGACTGAGCCTTTCGACATGAATTTAGCTAACTGAAATTTTGCTCTGATTTAAATATTGCTACATTTTTGTTATAAAAAACCTAAAGTAAGTTATACTATAGGATAGTATAATCAAGACAATTATACTATAGGATAGTATAATCAAGACAAGTCCCAGAATATCAACAATATCATTTGTGATTATACTTTAGGATAGTATAATCAAGATAATGTTTTAGAATAACAGCAGTATCATTCATGACTTGACAGCATATGCATTGTTTTGTCAATGTTGCAATTGAGTTGAATTTATTTTTTGTTTTGAGGGATCATACTCAGCAATGTTCTGTGTTTCCCTTCTGGCTTTGATATCAGGATTACCTCTTGTGTACTTGGGGAACCACATGTGATACCAAAGATAGAACCCAGGTGCAGGACTGCTGAGTGCAAGAAAGTGCCCTACTGGCTATACTATTGTTCTAACTATTACAATTGAGTTGGTTTTAGCTGAATTAATTTTTTTTCAATTCAAAATTAATACAAATTTCATATTTCCTTGTGGTAAAATTCTGCAACTTTAATATGTTTGTTTTCATGGGTCTTTATGAAACTTTCAATTAAATGAAGAAGCTTAAAGGCTATAGAAATAGTACAATGGTTAGGGTTCTCATTTTGCATGCTGCTGACTCAAGTTCAATTTCCGGCACCCCATATGGTGGCCTGAACACTGCCAGGAGTGATTCCTGAGTCCAGTCAGGGGTAAGCCTTGAGCACTAGAGGGTATGGCCTCAAAACAAATCAAAGCAACTTAAATGACTTATTAGAATTTATTTGTATCATCAAGAAAGCAACTTAAACAATTTAATGATAGAAATTATTTGTATCATCATAGATCATACAAGAATATTATCAGCTTGTAGAGGGGCTTTGAGATGGGGTTCTGCATGAGATAGAGTCATTAATTTTCTACTTATTACAAAATATCTCAGACTATTTAAACAAAGCAAGCAACTATATTCTTGCATGATTTTGACTTCTGTGCCATATGTCAACACAAAATTCACTGATTTTGCACCTAGCACTAATATTGAAATCTTAGGCAAAACAGTATAGTTCTGAAATACATATATATATATATATATATGTATATATATATATATATAGAGAGAGAGAAATATTTAGGAGCAGTTTTTAATTTTTTTCCTTATCTATGTAGTTATTTTCCTATATATCTGTTTATTATAAAGCTGTTTGGAGGGTTGACTCTCAATGGAGCATAAATCAAGATAATGACAATGATAATTGGACCAACAAAACTGTTTAAATCCATGCTGACTTCTAGACACTATTTTAGATGTAATACTATACTTTATCACATGTATATTAGTATGGTATACAAGCTACAGGAAAAAGATAAGAGGCTTCTAGAGGTAATTTTAAAGATAGTATCTGAGAAACACGAATAGATAGAAGTTCGAATGCTGTGTAAACGACTGAAGTTCCACATTCAAGTATGCAGGGAAGTCAGAAATACATTCTATAACATTGATAACGTTTCTTAAAGCCAATGCTCTTTGTAAATTCTAAGTCAATATTTTAAAGTCTACAGGCTTAAAATTTACTAATTTATTTATAAAATAGCACTATGTCAAGTTTTTGAAGTAATTATTACTAAATTAAAACAGTATGGAGTATTTTCTATGTTCTATGAACAGTGCTTACTTTAAATGTATTATATTAGTTAATTCTTATAAACACCTTATAAATCAGGCAGAAGTATAATTTTTTCTGTTTTATGGATAGAATAAGGGCACAGAGAGGTTAGGTAATTTGTCCAGCAGAGGACACTAGCAATACCTGAACAAGGTTTCTAAATAGCAATTTGACTGAAGAGCTTTATTTGAATTTTTTTTTAATCGCTGTGCTACTCTGCTTCCTCAAGAATGTTCAACCTAAAACATTCTGGTCCTTGTTATATTTAAAAATGAAGGGGAAATCACATTTAAAGCAAATAATAACTCTACTCAGAAACTAACATTAATATTTAGTTGCTTCTAGAAGAAATATGATTTAGCTTATTTTTCCCTATGAGTTTCATGAAATATGCTAAAAGTTCTTGATATGTGTAAAATCATTTTTCCATTTTATTTATTAACTTTAGTGTTATATTTGCTTATAATGGACCCATATAGTCCTAAGCTATTTTTCCTTCATAATAGTCTTTATGTACATAAGGGATATTGATATTACTGAATTCTATGTAAATAACCACTGTTAAAGATCTGAAAAAGTTACTTCAAGCTTCAGATCCATTGAAGTCATGAATATTAATAAAAGTATCAGCAATCTGACATGGTCAGAAAACAAAGCAGAATAAACTGCCGCAGGAGAAATTTCCCTTAAAGCTCATCAAGAAATAACTAAATACCTCATGCTACGTGTATCCCCACAGAGAATCTTAGTAGTCCTTACCTCTACATTTTGGAAGGTGGTGGCCCGCAACCTGCGGTGTTGGCAAAATTGGGAGAGGGAGGTTTGAAGTCATATTCACTGCTATGGCAAAGTGGAAAATTTCCTCAGCTTGTCGCCCAAACAAGGAGAAGGACAGGAACATCCCCATTTCCAGGACATCAATAACCTTCAGAGCAAGAGAGCACAATCGACTTGGTTCCCAACTCTCTGTGCTGTGACCAGACATTTAAACACAGTGATTTAAAAAAAAAAAACAGTTATTAAAAATGGCACTTTTTAGGTTGTACCCAAATGTCATAAAAAAAAATGTATCACATCTTTTGGATATTCTTAAAATCCCCGAAGTCCTTTTTATATTTAACATAAGTCCTTCCTAAGACCTTTCATGAAACTGTGGTTCTCACAGGGAGCCAGTGAATTTTAGCAGGGATGGCATTGAAAGCTGACTTTACTCCCCCTGCCCCTTGGGGATGCAGAGATGTGCTACGTGCCACCTTCTGCCAAAAATGACAACTACAGAAACCTGCTCTGCTGTTCAGGCCCAGCCTAGGGAAAGAACTATGTGGGTGCAATTTGCAGGCCAATGGGGCGAGAGGTCTAACACCTTAGTCTCCAGACTCCAGGGAGCTTTTTGCAGAGATGGATAGGACCCAAAACTGTATAGCACAACCAGACTGAATATTAGCCATTTTAGACTGCTTGGCATAGCGTGCCCAGCCCTCACCACCATGGAAATGTAGAGAACTGGCTGAAGAAAACTGCCTCTGGCTGCAGATATCTGGAACTGAGCTGCAGGAGTGATCTGTAACCAACATTTCTGACTTCAAATTAAGAACATCTTCAGTCATAAAAGGGTAAAATCAATGGGTAGGCCGTTCCTCCAAGCACTCCCTTTGTTCTGAATGGTGATTGAGAGTGACCCTTCTTTCCTTACAGACTTGAGTTCCTGATGTACCTCAGGACCCAAGCAGCAACATATCCCTGAGCCCCAACATCAAGCCATCTAATCCACGAAAACTAAATATCGCCAGGAGTGACCCACCACCAGACCTGCACTGTAAGAAATATTTAAAGGTGCAGCCGGAGTGATGTACAGTGGGTTGTCTGTTTGCTTTACGCTTCGCCAACCTGGGTTCAAACCCCGGCATCCCGTATGGACCCCTAATTCACCAGGAGTAATTCCTCACTGCAGTCAAGAGAAACCCCTAAGCATCAAAGGGTGTGTCCCAAAATAAAAATTCAAACAAAAACAAAATATTGGCAGATAGTTTTTTGCTTGTCCTTTGTTTTGTTTAAGGGATGTAGCTGGCCATGCTTAGGCTTTCTTCCAACTGGGTGATCAGGCCTCCAAGCAATGCCAGGGATCAAACCATCTTCCTCTCCTGCCCTGAATAAAATGTATTATTCATTTAAAAATTACTTAATGAGGGCACCATCTGGAAGTGCTCAGAGGCTACTCTTGGAGCATTGCTCCAGAGTCACCCGTGGTGGCATTGGTGGCAGAGGGGAACCATCAGGGTGAGGATTGAAACCTGGGGCTCCTCTGGGGAAAGACTGTGCAGGAGCTGACTGAGCTCTATCACTGGGTCCCTGCAGGGAGTTTTTGCAGATGAAAAGAAAAGAAAAACAGCATTAATAGCATCAGCAAGGTGAAAGATGAAATAGTAATACAGCACCAGGAATTAAATAAAATCAAACTTAAAGATTAAAGGAGAGGAATTTAAAGAACATCATCTTTAGAATGCTTTAATAATGATGGTAGGTTGATGCTGATGCAAGAAAATTATCTTAAATCCAGAAAGACTGGATGTTCTTTGGTATTTTTCCGATGAGTGAAAAATGCCAATTCAAATTCTGTGTACACTCCAGGATTTATAGTACATATATTACATATATAGTACATATATATATTTATATATTTAAGGTACATATATACATGTATATTACATTTGTATGTATATATGTATATAGCATTATTTATAGTAGTAAAGAGATTGAAACAACCTAGTTACCCATCCACTGATGACTGAATAAAGATATTGTGGTATAGATAATCAGTGGAATATCTCACTACTAAGCCTATTTTTTTTAAAAAAGGTAAAATTTTGCCTTTTGAATGGAATAATCATCACAAACGGAAGTTGTAAAAAGTGAGAAGCAGTCAGAAAAGGGAAAGGCCATTACCAGATAGTTTTTCCCATATGTAAAGTATAAATTACTAATAGTATAAATTACCTAAAGAGCTACAAATTTCGCCGAAAAATTGCTCTTTAATACTCTGAGCGTTACAAAAGTATGATGGTTACAAGAGTGGGAGGAGATGTGAATGGGAGAAAGAACTGAGGGAGTCTGTCTGATCGGGGGACGCACTAGAACTTGGGCAACAGCTATGATGAGGGGTGTGGTCACACACAGAGGTGTGAAGCTCTTCCCCCAAATTTATGTAGCATTTTATGTAGTATAAACATAGTAAATAAATAAAATATTAATTTAAATACTGGCAATCATGACTATATAAATCTTGAATTTGGCTGCTCTAAATTTAAAATCTAGATCTAGTTGAGGGTTTGAGATGTGACTCGTGTGATTGAGAAGCCTGTGCAAGGCTGTGGATTTAATCCCTGGGATTAACCGACCCATACACATCAATGGGTGTGGACCCCACAGCAATAACTTTTTTTAAATCCCCTATTTAAATATTAGCTCTTCTCTTTCACATGTAGCTGGTGGATATAAATTGGATTGATTCAAATAAGTAGTTTGTTCTAGCATGATTTTATCCCACATAGTTGAAAAAACAATTTATAATCTCCAACTGTGATAAAATACATTTTTTTTCATTTACAAATTGAAAATTTGTAAATGAAATTTACAAATTTCATAAATTTATGTCATAAACTTAATAAAATGAGAACCACTTTTGTGTCATACCTAAAATTTTGTCTATGGATATCAAAGGTCTGATATATATTCATTTCAATTTGTGACTCTGCATATATCTGGCATAGTCATTCATGAAAGCAATTAGCACACAGGTGCTAGACTTGATTTTTGCCTTATACCCACAACCAATTCATTATCAGCAGGTAAAGATACATGATAATTATAATCAGGATATTTATCTCTCCTTTTTATGTTTTTTTAAAGCTTCTATTGTACACGGAAAGTATTCCCAAAAAATTCCATTAGGAAGAAAATTCTTACATGTTCTATGTTTATTTAATGGTGTAATTTTCCTAACCTATAGGAAAAAAACCCTGCTTCCTTGTAGGCAATTCTTTCTTCCACTCCTCCATTATAAGGTTATAAAATTAGCCTGTTCATAACATAATTTAGACACTATAAATTATTCTTGGCACTATTTCCCTTCATGATTAACAAATAAATGTCTTTGTGATGCTTGAGTGCTCTGTCAGATGGTATATAAATGCTTAACATATACTGTTTACACTATTTATAACGATTATGACTACACACAATCAACATCTGCTGGCTTTATGTAGATATACTTTGAAAAATTATGAAATACATAAAATATTTTAAGGATTTACCAGGTTTCATAAGTATACATTCCCTACTTCTGATCATTTAAACTTAATAGCCAGTTAAATGTCTAGCTTTCAAGAATCATGTCCTTCATTCTGCTATAATTTTGATTTTAAATAAATCAACAATTGCTTTCAACAATGGTGCTAAATTTAAAAAAGTAAAAATCATGTTTTAGTATTAAAGTGTGGGGGTTACTGTTGTTTGCTTTTGAGCCACTTTAGCTGTCTGTGCTTTGGGCTTACTTCTGGTTTACACTCAGAGATCCTTCCTAGAGACACACCATGTGCTGTTCCTGTGATCGAACCTGGGTGTGGTGCATCTGACAATTTTGTACTTTTAGACAACTCACAGTTTAAAAATATGTTTAAACTATATGACGAGTAATTTGCTTTACAAAATTAGCATAATTTCCACACCCTTAATAGATCTTTAAGCATGTGATACTATTGTATGATATGATACTATTAGTATAGGTACAATGCTAATCAAATTTCTTATTCTTACAAAATGAAATTCTATACCTATAAATTAGCAACTTATTCTTTCTCCCTATCCCAGGCTTTGGTAGCCATCATAATGTTCTGTTTTTAAGTGTTTTACTGTTTTAGATTAATCAGATAAGTAAAATTACACTGTACTTGTCTTTCTATGGGTGTTTTCTAAAAATATATAAAGCACTAAGCATACACTTTAGGTTCATCCATTCTTACATGTGACAGAATTTTCTTTCTTTTGAAAATGAATAACATTTTGTTTTGACACAATTTTTTTATTCACTTGTCCATTGAGGTATACTTAGATTATTCCCATATACTAGCTTTTGTGAGCAAGTGCGTAGTAAAAGCGAAAGTGTTAACAACTCTTTGAGATCCTGACTTCAATCTTTTTATGGTAGCTACTGAGAGGTGTCTAGGTATTTCTGAACCATATGGTAAGCCTACTTTAACATTGTTAAGAATTTATATACTAATTCCATATTGGGTGTACCATTTGCATTCTTACCACTCTTATAGGGATTTTAATTTTGTGTTTTTAAAGTAGCCAACCGGGCGGAGAGCCGGGCGTTTGCTGCCCCCGCCCCCCCCGGGTTCGATCCCCCCCCCCCCGCCGGTATTCCTGAGTCACCAGGAAACCCAGCCCCGGGTGTGACCCCACAAAAAAAAATAAATAAAGTAGCCAACCTAGTAGATATTATTACAGATAACAGTTATAGATAATATATAGGACAATCATATCTATTAGGATGACTATTTTAATCAATCAGATGGTAGTGATAATAGCTTTGATTAATGTTTGATTAATGTTCCCTGGGTTATTTTTGAGATTGAACACCTTTCATAGACATGCTATCTACTTATATGTCTCTTTCAGTGAAATACCTATTCAAGGACTCTGCCCATTTTTAAAAATCAAGTTATGGGACCAGAGCTATAATACAGATGGTAGAGCATTTGCTCTGCACAATGACTGCACAATTTGCTCTATACAAGACTGATCCTGATTCAATCCTTAAAAATATGTAGTCTGGGGGCGGGGGACAACCGGCAGGTTTTAACCCACCCCCCCCAAACAACCCAACCCCCAAAACAACCCCAACAAAAACCACCCCCAAAAAAAAAAAAAACCTATGTAGTCCTACGAGCCCACCAGAAGTGATCTCTGAGCACAGAGTCAGGAGTAAGCCCTGAACCCTGGGTGTGACCCAAAATTAAAACAATAACACAAATGAACACATTCTAAAGACAGCATCATCTGCACCACAGATTCATCAAACCTTCAATCTGGCACAGAAGTCTTTCCTTCTTTGCTCTCATGCAGCATGCACAGACCTCTCTTTTTAAGTGTTGCCATTTCCTGGGCTTGATATAATCTTTCTTACCTATAGACACAGGAGCCTGGATGTAGTAAATTTTGGTTGTGCCTCAGGCTTGTATTTTTCTCAGGATGTTGTACACTTGATAACAGTACTTGACATAAAATAATGTCATATAACCTATTAAATTTTATTTCCTTGGGTGGGTTTTAATTGAAAAATCTTGATTTATGTTAAATATATACTCTCAGGTATAAAAAATATCTATAGTCTGATTTTTATTGAGATTTGCCATTATGGAAGTTTCCTAATTTGAATATCAGTATCTTCATGGAAATAAAGAAGAAATAAATAGAGCCTCATGGAAATAATTTTGTAAAACATATTAAAGGAGCTTAGATAAAAATATTAAAGGAACTTAGATAAAATTAAGTAAATATTTGTAAATAAACTATTAAAGATTTTTTGTTTCAGAATATAAAATTATTTTTTGTTTTGCGGGGTGGGGGGACACACATCACAATGCTTAGGGCTTACTCCTGGCTTTGTGCTCAGGGATCACTCCTTGAAGCACTTGGGAGAACATGTGCTGCTGTGTCCATAGCCAACCCAGGGATGGAACTAGGGTTGGACATGTACAGGTGAATACCTAAACCCCTTTCCTATCTTTGGTCATACATATAATATAAATATTTTAAAGGAGAATGAAAAGAATACAACTAGTATGGGGTTGGAGAAATAGTACACCAGGTAGGGCATGAGGTTACTCAAGTTCAATCCCTGGTCCCGTGAAGCCACCAGGAGTAATCCTGGCACAGAGCCAAGAATAAACCCTGAACACATCTGGGTGTGGCCCAAAAACAAACAGATAAAAGCAAGAAACAAGAAAAAGAACTAGTCTAAATCTAAAACTCTTTTTGTTGTTTCATAAAATTTTAATAATTAGGGTAGTTTTCAAACAAAATTTTTGTATGATAGATCTCTCATTCAGTATTTAATAAAAAATACATAAAAGCATTAGGATAATTACAAAGAGCATAGGTAAACAATAAACTATTTCTCTTTATGGCTTATAGACATAATCAAAATGACATGTGGTTGCTTTTATGACTTTAATATCATTCAAGAAGATACTTTACTTGCATTCTTTTAAGTTTGAAACATTATTGAGTTATTCTGAATGTTTTATTTCCTCTGGCTATGAAACACATCTGGTTGGATCATTTTGACAAAACACTGCCTGGTAGACCCAGAATCAAATCCAATCTTCTGATCATTGTACAAATGGTCACTGTATTTCTTGGATTTTATGCAGGCTTGTTCTGCAGTATAGTAAATCGTTTTTCATTTGGCAGTGTTCAGTCAGCTCTCAAATCACGGTGTACTGATACTCTGTTGATAGTAAACATTACCATTACCGCATGTAGCATTTTCTTTCATCTTTGTATCATCTGATTTACACAGGCTGCATTTTCTCTTCATAATGCAATACGTCTCTTAAACGTACATGTTACGTCAAAGTTTAATAGGCATTATGATATGTGTTGGGGAAACAGCCCCAGAACAGTTTATGCCATTTTTTGTGTGTGTGTGTGTGTGTCACACCCAGCAATGCTCAGGGGTTATTTCTGACTCTGTGCTCAAGAATTACACTTGGTAATGCTTGGGAGACTATATGAGATGCTGGGGAATCGAACCCAGGTGGGCTGAATCAACCCAAATGCTCTACCTGCTGGACTATCAATCCAGCCCAGTTATGTCAATATATACTAGGTATTTTGATATGCATTGGGGATATATCTTAATGATAACAAACATACTCACCCCTTAATAAATTAGTTCTTGTGATGAAGTTGGGAAAAACACTGAGTGGATAATCTTTATTCAATGGATAATATTTAAAGAGGCTGGTATAGACTTAAGGAAAATTGCTAACTCTTCTTGGGAAATTTCTTTTAGAAACCTAAGCTCAATTGAGTAAAAACATAGTACTTAGGCACTAACGGTTCACTCCCACTTGTGAGGGGAGGGACCACGCTGGCCGGAATTGGAGCGGATATTTGGGCTCTGATCTTTCCTCCACCTCCATGCCAGCTTCCCGGAACATAAACCCACCCACTCCAGACACACAGCTCCCTTAGTGACATTCTTAGATAATACTGATTTTAGGAGAAGGTCCTTCCCAGGATCTTTCACAGTTATACAATGTATACAGTTCCAGACAGGTTCTAACTGATGCCCGTCATCCTAGTGAGCCAAGCAGGAAGCCAGAGCAACCCACATATCATGCGGTCAGTCATTCTCAACATTCAGACTCTATAGTTCCTCAGAGCTCCATCCAAGCGAAAACCTGATCTTTCCCCTATAAGTTTCATCAGTAAATGCTCAAGATGAGAGCTTTCTACTGATAGTATACCACCTACACGGCAGAGCCTGGCAAGCTACCCGTGTTTTATTTGTTGTGCCAAAAACTAGTAACAATTATGGACTTCAATTCCATGACCTGAAGAATGATTTGAGGCTCTTTCTGTCCCTGGAGCAAGCAGATGCCCTTGAGCTACACTTGCTTGCTACAGGACGTATGGAGATGTTACTGGTGCCCACTGAAGCAAATTGATGAACAATGGTAAGACAGTGATACAGTGATACTTAGGCACTGTGTCATATTAAGGGTGAAGAAAGTGCATATACAAAGTTATAGCAGATTGAAAGGAATATGAGTAATCAGAGGAATATCTTATCAGAAAGTGAAATGTTTTCAAGTCTAGAGGGAGATGATAACATGGGAAGAACTTCCCCGTAACAAAGTTTTATTTCAATGTCTGCAAATCAGAATAGAAGAGGAAATTTCTTATTGGTTAAATAAAAAATAAAGGTTTCCTCTTAACAAACTCAAAACTTCTTTTCAGAACAATGGGAAAGAATTAGTATTAAAGGATCTATTGAAAGAATAGATAATACTTTCTATTTACAATTTTTGAAATCTGAGATTTCCAATTTTGCCATCAGAAATATAGGAACAGTGTCAGGTTATTCCACAGACAAATCCTATCACAAGAAGTTGATCGTTTTTGTTTATGACTCACAATGCTTCTCTCCTTTTCCTTGTAGCAAAGGAACAGTGTGATTTTTGAACCATTTGGAGAGTGTTTTGTATGCAGAAATGATTAGAGAACATCCGATAGCAATGATGCCTAGTGAATAACTAGATACAGTAATTCTTTGCAAATCATAAAAGTCGAGGAGAAAATTATTTAAATTTTGTTTCTAATAGATCAGTTATTTAATGCCGTACATTTGGGAGCAGTTTGTGAGTTGTCAAATTTCAAATTATTATTCACAAATGGTAAGGAACTCATCTAAATGGTAACACATTTCAAGACTTATCATAGGTTTGTTTCCCCAATTACCTGCCTGGAACATTGTTAAATGTTTAGTCTTAAGGACAGTTGAACAAGAAACCAAAGTCCTGAATCAGTCACCTTCCTTTTAAGCTACCTTTGTTCAAGCTTCCATTAGGCTAAATATCCTAAATTTGACTTAATTGCAGTACCGAAAGGCAAGTTTCCAGTATGTGAAAGTGCTTTGGAAAAAAAAAAATGAAGTGCTCTAATATTAGCAGGGCTGCTGAAAGATGAGTGACACATCAAAGAAATTTAAGCTGGTTTTTCCATGATGATTTTAAGGACTCAGAGTCCTCCTAATCAAATCAGTTCCCTAATATACATACTTCCGTCTAAGATTCAGAAAAACATTAGGGATAGACAATGTTATATTTATTAATTAACACAATTAAACTGAAATACTATTCATTTTTCTTTCTAAAGCATCTTTAAATTTCTAATGAAATTTTCTTTACATTTTTTTCTAAAGCTCTTATAGTACTGAACGGCACTGGGAATACTATAACTATTAGGCTTCTTAGTAATATTAAATCAACATCATTGTCATCACTATAGAAAACACTAGAACAATAAAATGTGATAAACTAAAATCTTTTAGCATTTATGTTTTCCTTTTTTTTTTTTAAACATTTTATTATACCACTGTGAAATATACAATTACGACGTTCTTCACATTTGGAGGTTTCGGTCACACAGTGTTCCAGCACCCCGCCCTCTACCAGTGCCCATCACCCACCACCCATGTCCCCAATTCCCTCCCCCTCCCATGTCCTGCCTAAATGGCAGGTTCTTTATCTCCTCTCTCTCCCTCTCTCTCTCTTCCTTCTCCTACACATTGTGGGTTGCACTACATACACTTGGAAGCCATCATGTGCATTTTTTTGCCTGTATTTAATGCTCAGTTCTATGTTGGTATCAGACCTTTTGACATTTATTCACACATATTCCCTTCTCTATTTTACCTAACCTCTGACTCCCACGCCGTTTGTGGTAGTTTCCACTTTTGGTAAGATCACCTGGTATATTTATGCCATGCAAATAAATGCAGTCATTCTATCTCTCTCTCCTAATGACTAATTTCACTCAACATGAACCTTTCCATGCCCATCCATTTATAGGCAAATTTCATAACTTCATTTTTCCTGACAGCTGCATAGTATTCCATTGTGTAGATGTACCACAGTTTCTTTATCCAGCCATCAGTTCTTGGGCATACTGGTTGTTTCCAGGTTCTGGCTATTGTGAATAGTGCTGCTATGAAAATAAAAGTGCGGATTGTGTTTCCGCTGTGTGTTTTTGGCTTCCCAGGGTATATTCCCAGGAGTGGTATGGCTGGGTCAAAGGGGAGCTCAATTTCTAGTTTTTGGAGGAATGTCCATATTGTTTTCCAGAAAGATTGTACCAGTCGACATTCCCACCATATGTTTTCCTTTTTATATTATTGTTTTTTATTAGTAAAAGGCAATGCAGTTTTATTTCTTGAAAACATAGCACTCAAAGGAAAATTGTGGAGGTGGGAATGTGGTTTCCAGTACAGTGCTTGACTTCCATATATGATGCTCAGGGTATGATATTGCAAAACAACACCACATAAACACTCCCTCCTAAAATAGAAGAAAAAGAAAAAAATGGTACCAATCTCATTGCCTAAGTTACTTTTAATGTGGATGGCTTATTCACAAGAGATTAAACTAGATTATTGAATTTTAATTACATCGTCACAGAGCACCTGGATTATATGCTGTTTCCCCTATTAATATGGAACATATTTGTCTTTGACTAGTAGGATAGAATTTTAATATTTTATTTCCTCATGGCCAAACTAGTGCGAATACACATCATTAATGTGATATTTCCTATTTGCATAATTTCTTGGTAATCACAGCAGTCTTAGTGAATAGAAAGTCTTAGATTTCTATTCCGTACTTTATAAGAGATGATTTTATTGCCTTACATTCTAACACATTTAAACTAAAGGTTCCCTGTAAACTCTTCAGACATCTAGAATTAAAGTGCTTAGGGAACTGGCAAGAAGAGTAACCATGTGAAAAGGGCTGCTGGGAACTGAACTGAACTAATAAGTACAAGTCTTGTGTAGGGGAGCAGCTGTGCTTCAGTTCTAGCCAATAGTTGCCACATGAGATTTCATGCCCAGATTTTTGAGAAGATGGAAACCTAAAAAATTCATATAAAATACAAATATCCTGGTACTTAAAATCTGGCTTATAATTTTAAAAATGATATTATGCAAGATATACCACATATAAGGTCCACATTTAGTCCATGGGCAGACAAATTTCCATTTCTGCTTCCCATAAAAATCCCAATTCTGTTCATTTTATCTGCTGATTAGCTTATAATTCATATGTTTCAGCACTGATTAAAATGTGTCTAAGGGTGGGCTCAATCTGGATCAACACGTTTCCATGTCTGTTAGCGACTTTTCATTGCTACTAAGTGCTAAAAAGTAATTTGCCCTTCATACCTTGGTTGTGTAAATGTGCTTTTTTTCGCTTTTTGGTTCACACCCAGCAATGCACAGGGGTTTCTCCTGGCGCTGCACTCAGGAATAACTCCTGGCAATGCTCGGGGGCCATATGGGATGCAGGGGATCGAACCCTGGCCGGCAAGGGTCTGCCGCGTGCAAGGCAAACACCCTATTCACTGGACTATCGCTTCGGCCCCAAATGTGCTTTTATTTTTGTTTCAAATACTCCCCTCAATGGAATATTCAGATAAAGACATGGTTGTATGAACAATTCTTTTAAAAAAATTATGATAGGATTCAATGAGTAACTAAATGTATAATAATCTTGATCTCAAACATGTCGCTTGTCACTGTCTTCCCATTGTTCATTGATTTGCTTGAGTGGGCACCAGTAACGTCTCCAGTCACTGGGAATGAGGTTCATTATTGTTACTGTTTTTGGCATATCAAATACACCACTGGTCTCTTGCCAGGCTCTGTGTTCATCCCAGGGGCCCAGTCTTTTCTATGGCTGTGGGTTCATACCAGGGCCCAGTCTTTTTCTATGTCAGTCCATCAACCATAGAGGCCTATGGGGCAGGTCTCCACCATAAAGGTAAATAAACACTATCTAAGGAATTTAACATTTCACTACTTTAGCCCAGTGTTTTTCATTTTTTTTGTCAATAGACCTAAAATCCTTTGAAGTTGCCTGAAAGTAGTATGCTGTTGTCACTAAATGTTGTCAATTGAAATGTGAATACTATTTTCAAAGCCAAAAATTGTATATACTTGTATAAAATTATATAATAAAAGATCTATCTGTACAGAGACCTTATCTTAAGTAGGCATATTTATGTGTCCACAGAAATGGTTCAAGCAATTCTTCAGCTATTAGATAGGCTAATATGTCAGCAAACGAACACAATTTTATTACTTTTATCATATTCTCCATTTATTGCAAATCAATATAATTGTGAAATTAAAGTTTTATATGTATTTGAAAGCATGGACTCGGCAGTTAGATCTATGCAGGTATCTTATGTGGGGCAAATTGTAACCTTTAGGGCCTCAGTTTGCTCACCTGTGAAATGAGAATGAAAATAGCATCTGCTTGGGGGCCGGAGCGATAGCACAGCCAGTAGGGCATTTGCCATACACGTGACCGACCCAGGTTCAATTCCCGGCATCCCATATGGTCCCATGAGTACTGCCAGGAGTAATTCCTGAGCAAAGAGCCAGGAGTAACCCCTGAGGGTCACGTGGCGTGACCCAAAAAAGCAAAAAAAAAAAGGGTCTGATCCAATTTTGCTCTTGTGGCATGCAACTGAGGCCAGCAACATAAATGCTGCACCACAGTAGCTTGCATACAGACAGTGAGCACTCCCTAAATGTTATGCATTATGGTTCCTATTATTGGCTTTAGAAAAGTAGGAAATATAGGAAAAGCAACAAGAAATTAGTATGCTATTTTATTTATGAGCAAATATAAAAGGACATTGAACAGATAACTCTGCTTGAATGAGTTAAGATAGATTCCAAAAGTTGTTCCATTCATCAGTGCCTTGAAGATGAGTAGTTTTGCCAAAAGAGGTGATGGAGAACTGTTCAACGTGGGACAATAAGAATGTGGGTAAAATTAAAGAATGTTTGGAGAGTGGATTAATTGTGAGTGGTTTGTGCAATCTATTGGAAGATTTGGGAATACGTCTTTTAGTGATGAGTTAGGAGTCATTCTATATAAGGCAAGTTTTCAACTCCATAATTTAACAATAAAACTACTTGTACAGAATTAATGTAAAAGACTAACAAGCAATTGATTGTCCTGATTTCTATTATAGGTGTAGTCATTTAGAGTGCTTCTTGCTTATAATGCATACTATGGATGCATTAATAGAAACAAATAAGGCAATGTGTTGTAATTCTTTAGTAATATGAATTTTCAAACACAGTCATCTGAGAATGCATTAATTTGCCTATATACTTCAAGTTTTTCAGATTAATCAATATTTCACAATCAAAATATGAAGAGTACAAATGAAATATTGACCACACTGGAGAAATGAAGAAAAGAAAATTTTGATATTTTTGTTTTTATGTTTTGCTACTTTCACTCTTATTTCTCTTTGTGACAACTATTTAGAAATTGTTTCTAATAAGAATGAACATGTTGCTTGAAAAATAAGATTCATATATATTCTATACCTATCTCTAATTCAAGTGTTTTCATTTTTTTTCTAATTAGGGGAACTTTAGATAATCAATATCTATAATTTTAATTATATACTCTCTAATGCTAATTCTTTATTTGGAAAATTTTTGAAAGACGAAAATATAGTAACGGTTGCTTTTGAATGGACTTGTTACATAATATGGAAAAGCAAGTGAAATTTCTTCAGAAAAATCAGAATAGATGTTTTAGGGGCAGTAGATAGGTAACAGTCATTCCTTTTTATTTAGATGATGACTTATAAAGCTCAGGAATATAAACCTAGATTCTTTTTCTAACCCACAAGAGTCTGACACTTCTGAATTACTGAGCAATCATTGATCAAGATCTAGCAGGCTCCTTAAAGCCTGTAATAGCTAGCAGGAAGTATAGCCATAGGCTATAGAGTTAGGGATTTAAAAATGTCAGCAACACTAATAATTCATGCATCCTGGGACCATAAAGCCAGAGGCATGTCAATAATAATGGCAGGCTCTTTTGAAAAAAGGTAAAATTAACATGCTAGAGTTGAAAGTTAAGAGACTATTATAAAATCATTTCTCTCACATGGAAGGTTTGTTACCTGATTATGCCTCCTAGATATGTGCCCCAATATCAGGGCCACACCTACTGGCAATTGACAAAAGGTCTGATGTGGCCTCATATTAAAATGCATAGGAAATTAAAAAGGTGCACAAAATAAATATTAATACCTGAAAAGTTATGTGTGCTGAAAATTATGACATTTCACAGGCAGGAAACATTTACAGAAACAAAAGAGATGATAAAATTACCAAGAGTACCTTTAGAAATAAGGTACTTTTTTAACAAAATTTTGAGTGCCTTTTGTTAAAATAAATAAAATTTGTTGAGATTTGTTTTTTGTTATTTTTTGTTTGTTTCTCTGTAATCTATTTTAGAAGATAGACTTAACGTAATGTTTGAAAAGTTACCAGTTTCTTCACAAATGGTCTTTTTTTTTTTTGGTGATGGTCTTTAGTTTTGAAAGATCTTTAAGAAAACTGCATTACTAGAGGAACGGAATATCGAACATAGGAGAAGAGGGAAATGGCGTTTTATTGAACGATCTTTTAATTATCACACTGGGAACCAAAAATAAAGACTATGGCTACCAAAATAAGTCTCCCTCAAAAGGGTCTTTAGATCAATCTTTAATGAGAAAGAATGGGTGATAAAGATATTCATCCAGGTCTTTTCTTTTTTTTCATGCAAATAACTTGTATCTTTTCCTAACCCATCAATATACTCAGGGTTCTTAAATTTAGTATTTGAATTAAATGCCCAGGAGCCTTGAATGACATTTACCCGCCCATTAAAAGATATATAGATCAATTATATGCTGTTGATGAAATCCTTGATATGATTTGTGACCCTTTAACTAACGACATTTCCTCTAAAGTGACAAAATCACAACAAAACATAAAAAACAGTTCCTCATTACAAAGGAACCTGTCATACATTATTTAAATCTTTCCCTCTGAGAGAGCAAGAGCTAGTATGCATACTGAGTAACTGCTATGAAAAAAAAAATATATATGTATATATTCTTTTTCTTAACTCAGGTACTGATTTCAGTCCAGTTATTCTGAGGAAAACAAATACCATCTGCAAATAATAATTAAAATGTAATACTATTTAAGCTTTTGAGAGCATAAAATATGTATATAGAAGCTCTGAAGCTAATAAAACTATAATGTAAATTACTTCAAAGTTTTTCAGTTTGTATTACACAAGCACTAGTAAAATGAAATAATGTCAAATCCACATTCTTAAGTCCTACTTAAAAAATCTCTTAGTTGAACTAAGAATGATTCATCTCACTTGAACTTAGAGTCTAATTTTGGAAAATTGCATTTATGGCTTTTCTATTGATTTTTAGCAGATTTTAAACTGTCGCTATCTGCCAATACTACGGATCTTTCAATTTAAAATTTCCATAGTATTTTCATAGCATAGAGAATATACTGTTTCAGTGTAATTTATCTGTAATGCAACTCTCCTTTTGTGGTTTATATTTCTAGGTTGCTATCAGGAGGACACTCTGATGTCAGACTCCTTTATAGCATACAATGAAATATCATATTTAATTTTAATCAGCGATGCATTTGGCTGAAAAATACAACTGAATTTCATTTCCTTCCTTCTCCACATTTCTAGAAACTTTCAGTATTTCAAACTTTTTGTGTATTTGTGGCTTTCAATAAAATTCCTGTATAGTATTCTTAGGAGATTAATACCTTAAAATATTTTCAAATAAATACATCATTGTCTTCAAATTAGTTCGAGCAAAGACATCAAATTTCTAATAAATTGCTTAACTTACTGTTAAAAATTCCACCAAAAGATAGTATGTTGTTCATTTACTGTCATTATTAAAACCATGTATAAAAAATGTAAAATTCAAATCACAAGGCATTCAACTCACAATTCATACAAAAATAGAATTAGGGACTATCAAAATATATTGGTAAATAATTAATGTACATCCAACAACTTAAAAAATTAGATTATTTGTTAACTTTTGTTTAATGTGATTTTTTTTATTCAAATAGATATTCCAAATAAGAACTATGTGATGAAAGTGTGGTAAAAAGAAATATGCATCATTCATGCAAATTTCTCATGATTTCAGCTCTCAATAACATTAGTGGTCTATGTTTAATTTTATTTATACTTCATTATAATCTTGAAAACATAACATTATTATTTAGACATATATGAAATTTATTTAAGCATATATGAATTATTTGTCCTTGCATTTTTCCTAGTACTTTTATTTACACTATTTCAAATTTATTATATTGATTATAATGAATTTTATATTATTTAATTACAACATAATGGTGCACTTTTAATTTAATTTTGTTTGTTTTGTACTATTCTTCATGTGAGATCTTTTAAGACAAGTGTAGACTTGAGTGTTCGGCTTAGTTATCGGTTAAGGGAAGCAACAGCAATGAAATGACAAGGTATCAGGCTCATTAAACCTTTTTCTTATTTGACACTCACCATTCTTTTCAACGTGTGACGTTATGTACAGAAAACTGTATTACTCTTCCCTGCTCCTGAATTAATTTCATACACCCTAACTCAATTTAAGTACTGCATAAACATTGTCATCCCTATGATAACATTACTATCGATATATTATCATTCACACACCTACTTATCTAATGATGCAATGAATATTTTAGCTATGGTGTTTATTTTTAACAAAAATCGTCTTATCACCATTATTTTCCGAAGACCTCTATGATTGGGGGAACACTGAGGTTTATGCTGTTATTCTTGTCCTAAAACCAAAAAAAATGTAAAGTTCTATAGTCACAGTGTTGTAGCAAATGAATAAAACATAATAATTATAAATACTTAGACAAAGATACCTTAACAAGTCTAAGACATGACTTTGACATACCTTAAATGAAGTTAATACACTTCTGTTGGCTTTTAAATATTATGGATTTAAGGTTTTTAATTCAATATTGTTTATAGAAACATACTTAAGTATGTGCAGAAGCCACATATCGAATTGTCAAATATGTCTCAATTTGTCATCCATGAATCTATAAAACTGATGATGTTTGTACTTGACAATCATAAACTAAAGGCATGCATTCTGCTCTCAGTAATGAGTCATCTAAATATAATATTTTGTGATTATAAAATAATTTGACTTAAATCTATTCAAATCATAGCAAGGTAGAAAGTGAATAGTACAGACTGACCATTATATTGTCTTCTGCAATGCTATTGCTTTTAATCTGACTTGGTTTTTTATTCTGGGGTTCATTTCTAGCAGTGCTCAGGGTCACACAGTTATGGGGCTAATTCAGGGCCTCATTCATACATGCAAGGTTGTGTTCTAGCAATTTGAGCCACATCTCTGATCTTCAATATGCATTTTATTATTACTACTATAAGAAATTTTAAGTATTCATTATTTTTTTGCATTTTTTATTTTTCCAATCACAAAGATTCGAATTAAACATATTTGTTTGTTCATACAGTGTAGCAGCACCCATCCCCCACCAGTGCCCATCTCCCACCAACCGTTCCCCCCCCCCAGCCCTCCTCCATGGCAGGTTCTTTATTTCTTTCCATTTCTCTATCTTTCTCTTTTCAGACTATGCGATTCAGGGGACCATACTTAAAGGGTTGTCATGTGTATCCTTTTGCCTCAGTTGCTCAGTTCTGGGTTGGCGTTAGTACCCTCACAATTGGTAGCACGCTGTTCCAATATGCATTTTAAATACCACTAGAAGCGTACCTCTATGTTTATATGCCGATTGATCCCCAGCTTTGAGTAACATACTTGTTTGTCTCTGGGTCACCTTTGCCAGGTGTTAAGACCTTACACCTGGCTTTGCAGACTCAGGGATCACTTCAGGTAATGCGCGGGGGACCAAAAGTCACATAAGGAAAAAAACCCAGCTGCCTCATGCAAGGCAAGCACCTTAATCGCCATACTCTCTCTTGCGCCATTGCCTAACATTTTCCAAAGGTAATTTAGCTATTTACCCACTTTTATTTAAGATGTTTCTCAGATTATGCACAAAATTAAATACAGTTTAAATTATTTGAAATTCCTTTTTTTCCATCTAGGTGTATTAAAACCCACTGACAGTTTCATTTTGTGTTATGTTTAAGTAATATTTTCATATTTCCACAGTACAAATATCACTATTGCAAATACTCTAAAATATTGAGTTATTACTTAGTGTTCTAGTTTTCCTTATGATAGATCACCAGGAACAGAATTTACTGCTTCAAATGCTATAAAGTCCCAAACTGATTTGCCCAATTGATTTCCCTAGGGATTATCTGTTATTCTCAATTTGTTTTTCCTGATGAGCAATATCGTTCATGTGTTCTAATTTCAGTAAAGTGTTATTAATTTTCTACCTTTTGAAGTGGTCTCATTCATTGTTTAGATGTGCATCTTCCATTTATTGAAAAAGCTAAAAATTCATTAAAAATATGACTCATAGCAGATGTTGAGCTCATACAGGTGACCCAGCCTACTAGAATTCTCACAAATGAATGTGTAACTAGACTACCAGGGAAGTTCTATCTCAGAGAAATAAAAACTTTCTGCAGCACATTCTATGAATTTGAGTTTCAAATAATTGACTTTGGAATAGTAAGGAAAAGATTTTTTAAGCCCATAGTCCAAGATAACACTCCTTATTAAAAGCACCATGATTCTTTTAGTACATGGATTTCATATTAAACTATGTAGTTCAGAAATTTATAGATGAAAATTCTCAGTCAGCAGAGACATACAGTTTTTTCATTCCGTGGAGATAATTTTAGGTGCAATAGTCAAAACTAAACTTTTGAAAAATAATATTCCATACAAATAGGAGTTTTCTGAGTAACTGCTAAATGTTTTGGGGGATCTCATGTGATAGTATCTACAAGAAAGCTTCATATTTAACTTTGCTTTATATATTAAAACTTATACAAAATATAATAGTATAATGAATAATCATAATAAGAAAAGGGCTTATTTTTATTTCTTTGTCCATATATTTGGGTATGTGCATCAGTTTATTTAATGGGTAAATATAGCTACGTTTCTGAAATTAATTTTTTGTTGCTTAACAAATTTCAACAAAAAGATTTAGCTTAAAGGTAATGCTATAATTAGATATTTTAAAAAATGTGCATCTGACAGAAAATATGTTTAATTTATACTTCTATAATTATGCTTAATTTATATATTATTTGACTTTTACAATATAATAATAATTCAGAAATAATATCCTATACCAACTCAAACTTAAAAATAAACTTTCAGGAAATATTAATTGAAAATGCTTTAGAAAGAAATATGACTGTCATGCAAATTAATTTATGAGTGAAGGTTTTTGTGTCTGCATCCCAAAGTCTTTTCTGTAGAAAAACATTTATAGATTACACATAAGCAAACAGTAAAACCTTCCACTGAAATCTTCTGCTAAAACTTAGAATTTATTCATTTACTTACCAGTTGTGAAAAATCTGAGAAGCAGTATGATTTTCAGAAAACAAGTGAGATGATATAAACTCCCCTATTTGTGTCTCTAAATTATATAAAATAACATTATGTTGTAAAATTTATATATGTTCTATTGTTTGTATTATTTTAAATATTTTTCATAATACTAGTAACTAGTCAAATGTCTGAGTAAATTCCATAAGTTATATGCACAAGTATTGAGGATTCTCAAAAAGGATGTAAGAAAAGCTGGTTCTCTTTTTTTTTGAGTTTCTAAATAACAAGGAAATGATCCATCCTAGTTTACAAAAGTGTAAAAATAGATAATTGTTTATCCATTTGAAGCATAAGATAAAAGGTAAAATCAAGGAGCACACAAGTGTAAACCAACAGTTTTTCTGTTTCCTAAAATCTATAAGCGTACATAAATTTCTGGGGCCAAGGATGTTAATCAAGTAGTAGAGCATATATATACATATATATGTATATATATGTATGTATATATATATATATGTATATATATATATATATGGGAGGCCATGTGCACCTATCCAGGGACTTGTACATGAAATTACATATATATGTATATATGTATACATACATATAATTACATAAATATATATGTATATATATACATATATATGTAATTTCATGTACAAGTGCCTGGATTTGATCTGGGTGCACATGGCCTCCCAAAGCACCTCAGGTGTGACCCTAAAGAACCCCAGAGCACTGCCAGACCAAAAGCAAAAGTACTTAAGGAAAAAGTATGATAAATGTCAAAAAGTATTTCAGTAAGTTCCTCAGAAAGATTTGATGTTCAACAGTTTTTCTCTAAGTCATTTCAAGCACAAGAGCTACCATTAAAAGTTCGAGACAAATAGTTACTGACTGGGTATTTTTTTATAATTGTGATTCAATTTCACTCTGGCTTTGAGGTTACACAGCTCAAAGGGTTGTCCTGATCTATGATCTCAGTCTCCAACAGATGAGACTGGCCCCTGATGAGGATATGTTGCAACAAGACTGTCTTGAAAATTGAAGTTATGGTTATGGAAGTATGAGGAGGAAGATGTTTTGGGAAATATATGAAGGATTATTAATAAGGAAACATAAGCACAGGAATAAATTGCTTATGTGTTATAGCTTACTCACATCATAATGATGACATACAACTTCATTTAGACTTTATTTTTGTTTTTAAAAGCTTTTGAAAGAAATACAATTGAGCTAATCTATCATGGATAGAGAGACACATGATCCTTTCTTCTGGAAAATAAGGCTGACATTTTTTTCTTTTTTAATTTTCCACTGTTGGACACAATTTCCAAAGTTTAAGGGCTGTAGAACAGTGGAATAACTTTCATTTTATAGTTGTGTCAACACCACCCAATCTTAGTTGTAGAGCTAGTTATTCTTTAACTTCTCTTACACTCTTGGGGCCTTCTACCCTCAAGACATAAAAGAAAATGAAGTTTTATTGTAGTAGAAGAGATTAAAGCTACATATAACAATTTCTAGACAGGAAAAAAATTGTTAAATTTTGAACACACTAAGGAAACTGATAAATCTCAATCTCTCTCACTTCTCTATCCCCTTTAAAGGCATTCATTTCTAAGGTTAGGCTGGTTGGAATGCCTTTTTCTGTCTTAAAGACTTATTCCAAAATTATTCCAAAATTAAATGATAAGCATGATTTAAACTAAAAAAATCAAATAAATAATCAATATATTAAATTTTACTCCCCATAAAGATTAATAATTGCTTCATTTTAGAACAGGTGATGAGAAATTAAACTTTCTACTTTGCACCCAAATTTCTAAATATAAAGTATCAAATATATATATATATAAATTTCTAAATATAAATTGTTTTCTGGCTGGAGAAAGCTCACTGGGCTAAGCAGATGCTTTTCATGTAGCAGGCCTGGGTTCAATGCCCAGAACTACATGGTCTTCAAAAACCAGCAGGTGTGACCTCAGAGAACAGAGTGATGCTAAACACTGCCCCTAAAACAAATAAGAAAACTATTTTTAAGGACAAATATAAGGAACTATAAATAGATTTAGTTCTCATTTCTTTTCTTGAGACATAAAAAAAAGTTTGCCTAACTTCATCACTGGGAAAATTAAAATGCCTGAAAAAATTTCAACAGATACCAGTGTATGAAATTTAGAAATGTCTCCTGTTAAAATTTAGGTTCGGGGCAGGAGCTATAGCCCAGCAGGTAGGGCGTTTGCCTTGCACCTCGGCCGGCTCATGTGGGCCCGGTTCGATCCCCGGCATCCCGTCTGGTCCCCGAGCACCGCCAGTAGTAATTCCTGAGCAAAGAGCCAGGAGCAACCCCTGAGCATCACCGGGTATGACCTACTCCCCCAAAAATTAAAATAAAATAAATAAAATTTTGGTTCAAGGAGATTGCAGGGAACAGCCCTGGGAGCCTTTTAGCACCACATGGTGTGGCCCTGGAGGCCCCGGCATTGCTGGCGTCACATATGCAATCCCTAACACATCAGGTCTGCAGCTCTGCAACCATGGGGCCTTTGCATTGAATTGCCAGACTGGCTGAAGAGATTCATAGGTTGAGACCAAGTCTCCTGAATACTGATTGAAAGGCACTCAAAATGAAATAAAATGAGATGAAGTAAATAAGAATTTAGGCTCAAGGAATCCTTTTTTATCCTTTTTCTTTTTTGAAACACCCACCTTTTTTACTGTACTTTTTTTTTAAATTAAACACAAACGGGGGGCCCGGCCTCTCACAAACGTCAATAGCTTCCCAATTAGTATTCTCATACACCCTGGGGTGTGTAAATAGATTTCAATATGCCAGGAAGTGCTGTCTAATTTGGGGGCCATCCTGAACCCAGACTTTCCCTATCTTTTAATTTCACAGGAAGACTTCCTCTTTTACTTCCTCTTTTATTCTGCTGTGCTAAACAAATACTATTTCAATGAATGCCATTGATAGAAAAAATTTTAAAGCTCTGATGTACAAAATACCTAGTGGATGGTAGCATGAGTTGAAGGTGTTGGGAATTATCCTGTTTATAATGATAAACATATTAGTATGAGGTTTATAATACCATAGAAGGAAGGGAGACAACTCCATTATTTATTAATTTAACAGTTAAAGAGCAGACATATATATATATGTGTGTGTGTGTGTGTGTGTGTGTGTGTGTGTGTGTGTGTGTGTGTGTGTGTCGTGTGTTGATGAAACCATCCTCAAAAGGCCCCAGGGCAGTCTGAGTGTTAAAAGGTTAGCTATCTTAAAATTATAATTTAATAATCAGTAAGTATTCTCTCAGACAAATAACAAAATTTATTTATGTTGATAACCTGATTTTACGGATTCACCACCAGGATCTCACCATTCTACAAAGAAGTGATGATCAATGTCAAAGGAGGGGTTCGGCAGGGTGATACTATTTCACCAAAACTCTTTAGTGGCCACCCTTGAGAACATCATGCGACAATTAGAATGGGAAGGAATGGGAGTGAAGATAGACGGTCGGCAACTAAACCACCTCCGCTTCGCTGATGACATCGTTCTAATAACACCAAATATTAGCCAAGTGGCACAAATGCTGGCTGACTTTGACCGAGAATGTGGAAAGATAGGTCTACAGCTGAATCTCAGCAAAACTATGTTCATAAAAAATGAACTAGTTCCAGAGGCCCCATCCACTCTCAATGGAACAAACATCTCTGAATGCAGCAGTTATGTGTACCTAGGTCGAGAAGTCAACGTGATGAATGACCTAAAACCTGAGCTGCACAGGAGGAAGAAAGCAGCATGGAATGCCTTTAAAAGCATCGAAGAAATAGCAAAAAATACAAAGAACCTCCAGTTCCAGGCAAATCTCTTCAATTCCACTGTTCTCCCTGCATTAACATATGCCTCAGAGACCTGGGCCCTCAGAAAGCAGGATGAGAATGCTATCGGGTCTCCCAAAGAGGAATCGAAAGAGCTATGCTTGGAATATCACGCCTCACTCAAGTGAAAGAAGGAATCCAGAGCTCCGACCTCCATCACTGTTCCAGAGTCAGGGATGCTCTCTTGCTTGCCAAGACATCGAAAATCAGATAGGCTGGACATGTAATGAGATTTGGAGACAACTGCTGGACTAGAGCCTTTACTGACTGGATCCCACAGGACGTCAAAAGATCACGTGGCCGCCCACCTACAAGATGGTCAGACTTCTTTGTCAAGACCCTGAACGAACGGTTTGAGGATCTTTGTATCCCTGAAGCAACCAGATGCCATTGGGCTACACTGGCACGTGATAGGGTCAAATGGAAATATTACTGTCATCCGCTCGAGCAAATCGATGAATAACGGGATATCAAGTGATCAAGAGAACCTGATTTTCTAATTTCATAGGTCAATTGCATCACTTTGTTATCTGATAGAGTTATATTTCTTTATTCCTATTTAGTGATCAGTTTTTTTTTCTCGTGGGTTTTGCAAGTATTACCACATTTATAGATTTTGGTGAAAATCCCTCCATTTTCTGGACATTCATAACTGTTTAGTTTTATTTAAGAATATTTTTAAGTGTTTATTTTATTGGGTGAGGATGATATTTCTTGCAAGTGAGGATCAAATTCATACAAGTAAAGCATGTGCTGTCCTACTAGGCTTCCAAACCCTTGCTTTCAGTTTTCATATACATATAGTTTATTTTTAAATTAAACTTATTTCAGTATGTCTCAGATATGTATTAAGCTTTTTTCAGCATGTCTTAGTATGTCTAGCAGATTTTATCTTTAAAATAAGTTCTTTGTGAAAATGGAGCAATTTGACTGTACATATCATAATCAGTTCTTGAAATAGAAATAGCACAATAGAAAGATGAGACACCCAGAAGCATAAATCTTGACTGCCAAGTAGTGTTTACAAAAGAGTGGTAGTAGAAAATATCTTTTGTATGGGTTTAATCATTTTAACTTACTGCATTCAATACAAACGTTGAATATTATAAAATATTTACAAGTTTTAAAAATACTTTCCAATTCCACAAATTTTTTATTTGTCATACTTCTTAGCAACTCAAATCTGTTTTTAACTATCCCGTAAAATACAATTAGATTGCACAGTAATCTTAATCTGCTATATATTTAATAACAGTCACTAAGACAGTTTTATATCTCCTTTTATTTTACAACTTGTGTGATAGAAAGTTGTCTCCCTATTTCATATTCTGTCCATGTAGCTTGGGTTACTAATAAGATTTCCAAAGTGATCAGGTAAACATCAATTTCAAAAGTTAAAAATAAATATTTCAAATTAAGTTTTCTGTGCTATGGAGTTTATAGCAAAAAAATAAACCCCTTTCAAACCTGGTTTAAATTGATCAAGCTCATGCTTTCATGGGGGAACTTCAGAATCATGGAACCCAGATTTCAATAACAAAACTTCAAAATGTGTCTGTCAAGGAGGCAGGTTGGGTTACGGAGGAAATCTGGAGTCACTGATGGAGGATTGTGGACATGAGCAGTGAGACTGGAGTTGATGCTATATATGCCCAGTTTCCATTGTGAACAGATTTGAAAGTCACAGTGCTAAAAATAATTTAATAAGAAATAGATACACTAATTTCAATTTAAAACGATAGGACAGTTGGTGGTCTGAGACTCGAATAGATCTGGCATGATCTTGGACAAAGTATAAAATGGGTTCCATAGTATAGGAAGTGATACCTTAGAATCAAAAATCAACTATTGTATCTTCAGAGGATACGGGAACTTTGTGGGGAATATTTTGTCAGATTGGAAAACCCAGACAATATATTTTTATGAAGTTTTTTTAAAATTTTGGAACCATGATTACAAAGGTATTGATAATAGAGATTCAAGCCATGTAATGCTTAATTTTTTGAAATTTTGGTCCCTTGCTTATAATGTTGATTCAGTGGCTTCAGTAGATACATTCCACATCTCCACAGAACAGATGTGTATACATGTGTTTTACAAAGATACTGATGGGCCCGTGGGCATGATCATTTTCAATTTGTATAAGATCCAAGTGATTTGAAATAACTAAACTAGAGAGTTCTAGGCACACATGGTTGTGACAAATCCACGAGAAAGTCGGGGAGATTGTCAGGTGTTCTGGTATTATCAAGAACACAAACATAAAATAGAAGCTGGCTCCTTGTTGCAGGAAGAATAACAGAATGAATAAACAAACTTGGGGATTAGAGCAGGATTTCCGTGTAAACCTTGAAACTAGGCTATGACTGTTGATCTGGTGATGTTTAAATTTTGCCATTGGTTGTGTTCATTCAGGTAAATCTCAAGTCAGTCACCTGTACCTACAGATAGGTAAATTTTGACCTTCACTGGAATCACAGTATCAAAATTCAAAGAATATCAGATCACATAAATGCAAACTTCCCACATTGATGCTGAGTAGCCCATAGTCTGTTAAGTCTTCCTTTAAAAACAGCTAAATTTTGCATGTAGGTAAGCATATTAAATATCTTTTTAAAGCATAATTTTCTTCTTTAATGTGGATAGAATTGTTTATTAAAAGTTCACTTGCGGGCCGGAGCTATAGCCCAGCGGGTAGGGCATTTGCCTTGCACGCGGCCGGCCTGTGTCGGCCCGGGTTCGATTCCCGGCATCCCATATGGTCCCCGAGCACCGCCAGGAGTGATTCTTGAGTGCAGAGCCAGGAGAAACCCCTGAGCATTGCCGGGTGTGACCCAAAAAAGCAAAAAAAAAAAAAAAAGTTCACTTGCCTATATTTTTGCACAATTTGGATTTCAAGAGTATATTTATTTATTCAATCATGAGAATTTTAGTTTCTTAAAGAAAATTGTACAGAGACATATAGGACTTATAAATTTACAGATCTATACCTAATTTTCCTTTCCAGCTTTGTGCTATTGTTTTGTTGTGAAAAATGGGTCAACACCCATGCCTTGTTGTGGTACTTGCACATTTTACGGTGGTGCTCCTGAGCAGCCAAACACTCTGTTTCAGTATATCACACTTAGCTGCAATGCCAGCAGATGTGTTTACTGCAGGGCACATTCCTGGGCCAAGTACTTGCACATTTCAGTGGCAATACTCAGCGGGGGTTCACATTCACTTTGGTTATGGCATTAACACAGGCCTGGCTGGTGCTGCTATGATTCCATCTGGTGACTCAGAACTTACAAAGTGCAGCACCAGTGGGCAATGCTTGGAACTTGAGGTCAGCAGGAGACAGTTAACATGCAGCCTCATGCTCTCAAGGTAGGAGGTACTTTTAGCAAATGTGTCATACCTGAGCTCCATGGGAGTGTTTTTCAGCCAAATTTAATGAAAACCATTTATGAATACATGGAACAAGGATGACTGAAAACAAATAACAAACCTATACTCTAAGAATAACGTCTGCTTAAAATAACATTGGAGGGGCTGGAGCAATAAACCAGAGAGTAAGGCATTTGCATTTCATGTGGCCAATCTGGGTTTGATCCCTGGCATTCCATATAGTCCCCCAAGCACCAACAGAAATATGTCTTGAGTGAATAGCCAGGAGTGACCCTTGAGCATTGCCAGGTGTGACTCTATAAGGCAAAAATAAGTAGTAGTAGTAGTAGTAGTAGTAGTAGTAGTAGTAGTAGTAGTAGTAGTAGCAGCAGTAGCAGCAGCAGCAGCAGCAGCAGCAGTAGTAGTAGTAATAACAGCATTGGAGAGGGCTACGGTTATAGTTCAAGGTGCTAAAGAACATGCTTCACAAGCTGAAACCCTAAATATAATCCCTGGTACTACACATCCCCTGAGAACTGCTGGGTAAACCCCTGAGCATTAAGCTGGGAGCATCTCCTGAGCATAGCCTGGCATGGCCCCATTACCAAAATCCACCATACCTAGAAAGAGAATATTAGAGTGCAGTTCAAGAAGGGCCAGCATTGAAGAATTCTGGACAGGAATATGACAATCAGATTTTCATGTTGGTGAGTTCACTCTGGACTGAAGTCAGATCGAATGAGGTGGTGACATTTGGCTCATGTCAGCAAACAGAAAACTACTTCTGTGAGAGCATTTAAGAATACGCAGGGCCAGGGTGATAGTGCAGTGCTTATGGCATCTATCTTGTATGTGACCGACTTAGGTTTGATCCATGGGATCACATATGGTCCTCCAAGCACTGCCAGGAGTAATTCCTGAGTGCAGAGCCAGAAGTAACCCCTGAGCATTGCTGGGTGTGACCCCAAAAGCAAAAAAAAAAATGCAGTTACCTACTTACATGAGAGCAGATAAGAAAATGCATTAAGACACCCCAAAATAAGGGAGGGTGTTTGCACAGGATGATCTTCATTTAATTCTAGTAAGAAATATTAGACTAAGACAATACATTGGAACTATATAAAATATAAATATCAACAGGTTTTTGGTACAGATAAGGCAAGAAATTATTTCAATATGTTAATTAAACACTTGAAAACTTATAGCTGCATGGAGGTAGAAAAATATATATTTTAAAAGATACAAATCCTGTTCTAAGGACTTACTATAAGCAAAAGAGCCACAACTTTGAGGAGACAACTACAAAATTTAGTGTTTTATAGTGTTTTAAATAAAGGGTGATGATATCACTATTTAAAAAATATCACATCAGATTAGGGAGGAGATGCATTGAACATTTTAGAGTACTTTTTATGTGGGAACATAGTGAATAAACATTCCTTTCATAAAGAAGCATTTCTTGCTTAGTCTTCTGTAACCCATGAAATGGTTTTACACAATTATGTACCAACCCTTTCTATTTGTAAAGGAATGATAGATGCCAGGCTGACATTACTGGTCACAGTAGACAAATAGATATGCAATAACAATAGTAAAATTAAATCCCTGAATATCATAGAATTTCCCAGAATATTATTTACAAAAATCTACATGCTGTGAATCATGCTTCTATTTAAATTTGCTTTTCCATATTACTCTATTGAGGCTTCTTACTTAATGAGATATCTGGCAGGAAAGATTTAGGGAACATTAACTTAAAGTACACGAATTGTTCTCCATTTTGCTAAAATTCCAGCAAGAGGCTTTGAAAGTGGCAGCATATTTGGCAACATCATTGTCATATTTCCTCTGAGGTACACCGTGACTAAATAGTAAGAGAACAGTGGACCAGACTGTCAGTTCTCAGTGAGGGCTACTGATTTTACACAAACCCAGTCCAAATTTTACTGTCATTTCTCCATTTTCATATGCACTTTCCAAAGTGCAATTCAGGAGTGTTTAATCTCATGTTTTTCAGGAGTGTTATTTCAGGAGTGTATTTTTTTAGGAGTGTTTAATCTCATGGACCCCTTTATCTTATCTTTTATCATATTCTGCCATTCATCTGATTCTTATCTAAGAAATATAATCTTTTTAAAGATTGACCAATCCAACTAACAAAATGAATTTTGATCGGGGTGGGGCAGAGAGTACAGCAGGTAGGGCACTTCTCTTCCACACTGTTGACCATGAGCACTGCCAAGAGTAAATCCTGAGTGCAAAGCAAGTATTAACCCCCTCAGAATCACCAGTCATGGGCCCAAAAATAAAGTAAGTTGATGAATTTTTTTTGGGAAAATAAACAAGGTTCATTCACACATTGTCACCAGATTGAATTATGCATTAGGTTAAGTGTTCACTGAATGAATCTATATGTCTCTACAGTGTCCAATATGATCCCTTTGTATTTTGTTAACTTATTGCAACATCCAAGCCATCTATATTTCTTGTAAAAGCAGAGACCCCCCAAACTAATTCACAAAAAAAATTACTGATGGCCCCACCCCAGAAATCTAACTTTAATGATCAAAGAGAAAGCACCTCCGAATTGCACTTGAGGCTGTACCATCACCATTAGCCATTTTGGTTCTCCCCAAGGGAAACACTGTGCTAAATTATGTGTTTCGGAGTGGACTTGCTTTGTTTTAGTACTACTATTCACCTTTGTATCTAAAGAAATTCCTGGCATCAAGTTAGACTTCCAATAATATGTGATGGATGAGGTATTGATCAACTAAATGAATTACTGGACAAGACGTCTTCTCTGTTTTACTGCTAATGTTGGGTCTTTATGTGTTTGTTTATTTATTTAAATTATTCAGAATTTTTATTCACTTCAAGTGATTCAGAATTTTTTATTAGATTCATACAATACAATTGAATTAAAATTCTTTAGGATTATTTATGCAGGCCAGAGAAAGAGTATAGTAGGAAAGCTCTTGCTTTGAATGTGTCAACCTCAATTCAGGTTTGATCCCTGTCACCGCATATGGTCTTCCAAGTACCTCCAAGGATGATCTCTTAATACAGAGTCAGCAGTAAGCTCTGAGCTCAACTGGACATGATTCACCTCCCTATAATAATAATAATAATAATAATAATAATAATAATAATCTTAAATCACTTGTATCATTTGCTTGTCTTTCCGTTGTTCATCAATTTGCTCAAGCAAGCACCAGTAACATCTCCATATGTCCCTGTCACAAGCTAGTGTAGCCCAAGGGCATCTGCTTGCTCCAGGAACACAAAGAGCCTCAAGTCATTCCTTCAGGTCATGGTAATGAGGTCTATAATTGTTACTGGTTTTTGGCATATCAAATATGACAAGGGTAACTTGCCAGGCTTCTTATATACTGGTATTTATAATATTGATACTTTTAGAAGATGTTGCTTAACAATATAATTACTGTATGAATATATTCTAGGAAGGAATTAATTTTATGTGCTCTCTTATTTGTACAATTTGCACCTAGAAAATATAAAAACCAAAAACCTTTCACTGTAGAAATTTTTATCCAATATTACCCCCTATAACTTTAACATGAACTCAGTATAAGTTTAGTTGGATGTATTTGAAAGAATGAATTGTAATCTATTACTTTTGAGTCACTTGTTAAAGCCAAGAAAATAGTGAATTTGAGAAAAAAAATAATGACTTAGTAAATACCAAATCTTCCAGATTGCAATTGGCTCCATTCTTAATTAATTCTTTCACAAATTTCAAATTGCCTTGTTCAGCAGCTAACATCAATGGAGTCTGGCCACACTAGAAAATAAGCTTATATATGAACTTAAAACTAGGATATATGACTACTGTATGATTTTTTATATTATAAACTGTGAACAAATGTATTATCAGGTTCTTAAATTCAAGAATTTTTAATAGGTAATATTTATATGAGTGCCTGAATACTCATGGAATATATTAAGCAGTACAAAAAAATAAGCTTTTAGTTTGAGAAATTATCATTAAAAATAGTAACCTAGAAGAAAAATATGTGAAGGTAAGAAAACAGTCACTGAGACTTCCATAAATAACATAATTATTCTCTAATCCCTTTTATCCATTATTCCATTTGTTCAAATGCTTTGTCTTCCAATGTTCTCTGAAGGGCAATTAGGTAAATACTTAGCATTCTCAGAATAATAATAATAAAGGTATTCTGTCACTCAGAGAAAATAAACAACCTAACAAGGGAAAAATACTAAAGAAAATAATAGTCATGCCAGATCTAAAGGGAAAATGAGCACGAAAGGGCAAATAACATAATAAACTAAGATGTCAGAATATAAATCAGTGGGAAATAAAATTGTATTTTAATCTATAAATAAGACAATAGCTCAGGAGAATTTTTTCTGTCTCCTCATCATCTCTGTTCCCATTTACACTTAAAGTACTGTAGTGCCATATGAAATGTCTTTTCTATATGAAAGCAATGCTACGACTAATCAATAATAAAATACTGAGCTGGTTTTACATGGTGCTTCCTAGAAGGGAAGGGAAAGAAAGAGGGAACAACTGGGTGAGGGCACCTATTTGATAGCCTGAGGAATGCTACAAGTCTGGTAGTGGTACAGTGACGTGTGACGCCATGCTCCCAAATCTTACAACATAGATCAATGATACAGAAAACATTGTTTGGGGGTGGGAAAGTTTTGGCAATGAATTCGTCCATACTTTCCCATCCATTGTTCTTAGCAGTCAATAATGTACACAACCAAGCTAAGTTAGTTGCATTCAGTGAGCCTAGCCCCATAGGAAATCAAACCTAACCAAATTATCTAAAGAAAAAATCATAGTAATTGGTGTATGGAGAGACTGAATACTCTGATGTGGCATCTTAGACCAGACCAAACTCTGACCAACTTAGTTAAATTATCCACATTGAATATATGCATTAAATAATGTGTCTATAGTTAATCTAATTCTTACTTATTTTCGATGAATTTTATGGGATTAGGGTGTTAGTGTCTCATCCAAAGGTGTTTAGGGACTCTGTGCTCAGGATTCATTCCCACCCATACTTGAACCCTGTATATGGTGCTAGGGATCTAACCTAGATTAGCTGCATGTAAAGTGAGCACCTTAATTTTTTCACTCTGACCCCTATATCTAGTTTTTAAGTAATGGTATTATTATATCTTAATGATACTAAAAGCAGCTTAATTCAACCTCTGTTTATGGACAACTTTGTGTGCTTTACAAATAAAATGTCAGGCATAACTTAACAATGTAATTATGAGAAAATAAGTTTTTTAAAAACTAAAACTAATTTTAATGAAAAAACACAATCCACGTAGGACCTAGAAGATAGCTCAGCAGTTAGGATGCAGGCCAAGCATGTCCCCAAACTGTGTTCAGTTCTTGACACTGGGACCAGAGTAATAGCTCAGTGGATAGGGCACTTCTTTCATGTGGTTAACCTGGGTTCGGTAACCAGCACACAACGACTCCCCAAAACCACCAGGAGTGATGCCTGAATGTAAAAGTCAGGAGTAAGCCCTCATCACTGCTGGGTGTGCTAGGGATATTTGGTTTTCTGTTTTGTTTTGTTTTGCTTTTTGGGTCACACCTGGAAATGCTTAAGGGTTACTCCTGGCTCTTTGCTTAGGAATTACTATTGGCTGTGCTCGGGGACCATATGGGATGCAGGGGATAGAACCCAGGCAAGCGCCTTACCTGCTGTGCTCTCACTCTGGCCCCTGTACTGGGAATATTACAATTCCTGGCACTGCATGTTGCCCTGAGTATTGCTGGATGCAGTCTTGGGGCTCTTGAACACCGTCTGGTGCAGCACTGAATGACCCTGAATGCCCTGAATGCCAGAGCACTGCCAAGTGTGACTCTCGAAGTCCCCAGCATCTCCTGGGAGGCCCCAGGTCTCCAGTACTGCAAGACATAAGCAACATCTTCACACCCTTGCACTGAACTGAAATCCCAGATGGCTTTAGATGGTGGAATTTGTTCAATTCATGTTATTTATCTTAACGAATGGATAGTACTATTTTACCTAAAAACCACAGAAAGTACATAGATCTTTGGAGGACCATAATTTTTAGTCAAGAGTTTTATAGATGTTGAATATATTGTCAGAAATGCTTTAGCTTACCAGTTACTTTAGTTGTTTTAAAACAACCTTACCAGCCTAGCAGAATTATTGAGTAGTTTCAGCTTTCTAGTGATTCTGATGTTTTAAGAGATGGTTTATAACCCAGAAACACAACATCTGTTCAGCTAAAAATAAAGGCATCTTTTTCATTAATTTACCCAGAACGTTAAAGAATGTCATTATCACCATGGCCTGTCAAGATCCCCATAAATGTATATAGCCTGATATTCTTTGTTTAAAACCATGTGTTCCAATTCTAGTCAATGTGATTTTAATTGCCATCCTCAGTAAGGATTTTGTGTATGAACATATTTTGGAACCTTATTTTGTTTACAAAATAGGTAGAAATCCTGGGCCCTGGGGATAATACAGCAGTTAGACTACGTGCTAGGCATGTAAACCTTCACTTTTTTGAGGCTCCTAAGTATTGTTGGGTGCAGCCTTGGAGGTGCATCTCCCAGCACAGCCAGGTAGCCTCCATGCCCCAGTATTCCAAAAGTTCCATGGGGCCTGGGCAGTGTCACATCTTCAGGCCCTAGCAATGAACTCTGACCAATAGACCCTATGTCGCAGGAGTGGTCTCCGGAGCCTGCCTCCAAACCACTGCTCAGAAAAATCCCTCTAAAATGGTAGACATTCAGAAAGAATAAAGCTGCCTACTATGTATCTCTGAGTCTGCATGCAAACTATGAGCATGTGCCAGTGATGTCTAGTGAGACAATTTTTTTTTGCAACAGTTTGTTTAATGATTTTTATGCTGAACTCCCATGGCTGGCTTTGGTTCTGTTAACATTATTACTGTAATGCATTGTTCATGTCTTTGTCTCCAACCAGAGAGGAAGTGTTATAAGATCAGTCTCTCTTTCTTTCTCTCTTTCTCTCTTTTATGACCTCAGTTAATTGACTACTATCAGTATAAATCAATAAGTAAAATATCAAATTGCCTGATATATCATCAATTATGATCCAGAGCCGGGGGACATGGCTCTATGATTCAGTGCACTGCTGCCCTGCAGGAGACCTGGTTCAATCCCTGGCACTGTAAAAGAAAATTAAAAATAGTTTTAATTCATGTTTGCATCTTTGAACGGATCTACTTGCTTTCTACATAGCCTTGAGTCTTTGAAAATGCATCTTTAGTTCATCCAGGCACAGGTTTTAGAGAGGAAAGTTATATTTAATCAGGTATAGATGAAATGGAATTATTACTCAAAAGCAACAGGAGCCACCTATAGAGCCTATGACAGATACTGAAAGGAAAGGGCTTTTCTTGAATTCTAAGCCATTGTTGCATGCTGCTCCCTAGATAATAATATAAAGCTGGTAAAGTTTGTATTTAAGATGAACTTCAACCTCCGTGTTTTGAACTTCTCTGACCTTCTGCCTCTGTTCTCAGGCACCCAGAGTCTTTGGAATGTGTTCTGACTGTCAAGACGCTGAGGCTGTGAAAGATCATAAGTTTTGCCTCCATTCAAGCTAGGTAACAGGCTTAGGTGTGAGTTAATTTCTCTGACAGTCTCTTTGGTGCAAACTAAATTTTTCCTGTAAAATTGCACAACATTACCATGTTTTATAGGGAGAAATGACGTGGGTTTCTATGAAAGAATGCAAATGAAACTGCTATAAACTATAAAATAGTAAACGTATTTGATGTTAATTGACAAAATTGGGAAAATGTTAAAATTCTCTCTGTTGTAAACTACCTGTGACCTAACTAACTTTGATTTCTCCCATATTCAGACTCCTATACTTTGTATCAATTTTGGGGACATAAATGCATTGTGATCGCTGCCTATGAAATTACATTAAGCTAAAAAACTTGATAAATAAAATTTACCTTGGATTGATGATTTCAAGGTTGGAATTGTGAACCCACTTTATTGTGGAAATTGGAGACAAATTCTTTATCTTCTAATCTGACTGCTAATATCTAGTCTAAGAAATAAAGGAAGGTGGAAATTCTCAAAGAAATGGTCATGCATCTAAATATTAAGTATCCAACACATTAAGGGTGGTTATTTAATTTCCCCTAAACTGGCTCCTCTGAAGATTAATTACAAGAAATGAACACAAAAATAACTTTTGTATCAAATATATATAATGGTGATACTTAACTACAGGATGATTTATGTTTCTATAGTGATTGTTAAAACTATATTTATAGAAGAATCCAAATGTAACTGTTTTAGTATTTTAGAAAGACATACTTTGAGAGGTAAAATTAAAATTAGGGGGAAAAGACTGTTTATATTGGATCATTATGATTCTGAATAAAAAATATTATTTGTTCTGGTTAATAAACTGTCATCTAACATAAAATAGATATTAAGCTAAATTGCATCACGTTATCATTCTGTCATGCTTAAGACATATTTAAAAATAAATCCACTTGAAAACAATACTTTTTATCAATTTTATACTTGTATCACTTGTCTTCCTTTTGTTCATCGATTTGCTCGAGTGGGCACCAGTAACATCTTCATACGTCCTGTCACTTGCTGTATCCCACCCGCACGGCAGTCTGGCAAGCTACCAGTATAGTATTTGATATGCCAAAAACCATTAACAATTATAGACCTCATTCCCATGACCTGAAGGAATGGTTTGAGGCTCTTCCTGTTCCTGGATGCCCTTGGGCTACACTAGTAAGTTACAGGACATATGGAGATGTTATTGGTTCCCTCTTGAGCAAATCTATGAACAATGGGAAGACAAGTGATACAAGCGTTGCCTGAAGAACAGCCAGACTCAAGGCAGATCTCAGTACTATTAGAGGAGGTTGCAAGCAAGGGGAGTAAAAGCGTCAAAGTGCTGAGGAAATAGCAGTTAAAAGTAATGTCAAACATTTAAGAAAATGTAAAATAAAAGGGCTTAATGCATATTTTATTAGTAAATTCAAAAATGAGTGTGTTTCAGGGGGAAACTGTAAAAACAAATCTTTAAAATATGTTTTAAGCCTAGGATTTTAGATATAAATGACAATAATTTTTATAATTGCTTAATAAAAATCAGGTCCAAATTACAGCTAATGCAAATATTTTCTTGACATAAATAGATTGTCAACAGGCAATTTTATAGCTGAAATTAATTTGAAGATTTATCAAGAGGCACTTGAATTAATATTAAATGTGTAATCAAAATCACTTTATTTCCTTTCTTATTATCAATTTAATAGCAACTTAAACTCTATTTATTTAAACTGAGATTTTAGTTTTAACAGTTTCCTCTCAAAAGATTCTTTGTTTTGGGTAACAATCAATATAATATCATATAAATTTTAAACATATAAAATATGTCAAGCATGTTCATTATTGCCTCTTCACAAAAGATAAAGAAAGTCTTCCATCTTAATAGCTATTTCAGTTATCAGAGATTGTCTGCTATTTCCAGATATAGAAATTAAGAAACTTTAATGTATATTGATAAAGTGAAGGACCATTTGTGGCAGGGAATAAAACAACTTGTTAATTATGTAATTTAGCATATTTACTGTGGTGTTATATTAATGTTCTACAGATCAAATAATCACTCAAAATTAAGCTGTGCATTTAATACATTATTTTATTTATCACTGCTTATTCATGTTGAACATTCCCTGAATTTTTTTTAAAATGTTTGTTTTGAATAACACAGTACCTGCTAAAGTCAAGAAGTAAATTTTTTCAATATGATTACATTTGGCCCATTTGTAAGACTATTTTCAAGAAGACAAAAATAAAATAAATATGCAGTTTCATTTTAATGAAAAATTTAAATGATAGTAATAGATTGGTATTTAGTTTTTTAAATGTATTGGCAATACTGATATCAATATAATGTTAGCCTTAACAAGATTATTATCAAATATTTGATTGGTTCACTGATAAAGAAAACAAGTCCTTTTATTTGAAAAAAAATTACACAACTTTAGTACAGATAATGCTCCTCAATCTTTTTTTAAGTGTTACAGAAATACAATTTTTAGTCTACTTTTTCCCCCTAGATTCTCTTACTAAATTTCCATGTAATTAAGGAAATGATCCCCCTCTCACTTTTTTTCCAGCACAATTAATAGGTGTATTCCTCCCTCAGCCTCCCTAATCGTCTATGCCTGATAAGCAACTCCTGGGTTATGCCACCATGAATTCCAACCTTGAGTGCAGGTTGTAATTATGAAACACAAAGACAGAAGTGTCCCTTTTGTCCCTCATGCTGCAGAGAGAATTTCCCCATCCTGACAATTAAGGACCTACAAGTACACTAAAAATGCAAACATGATAGAAAGAAAAGCTACTGTGAAAAAACAAACATTTCACACATAAACTATTAAGAAAACAGAAACAAAAACATGCTTTCAAGAATGAATAGGTCTATGCAGATATTGGTATTATTGGATCCTTTTTGATGAACTAAAGGTTCACATTAAATATTTTAGTCTATCTAATCTGCAAAAAAAAATAAAATAAATTGTGGGAGATTTTAGTGCCTTATATGGTTTTATTTTGTGGAAGGAGCTAGATAAGTACCTACGGAGAAATGTTAGAAGGTTATAAAACATGAATAAATAGTTAAAAAATGAACAGGTGATGGAGCCAACAGTGATTTTTTTTTAAAGAAAAGAAATTATTCAACTATTTATTTGATTACTTTTTGCAGTAACTGAATTTGTCAAACCTATACTTTCCAAAATAAATGATAGGCAACTTTACTTTTATTTTATTTATTTATTTTTTGACTTTTTGGGTCACACCCGGCAGTACTCAGGGTTTACTCCTGGCTCTGCACTCAGGATTTAGTCCTGGCTGTGCACAGGAGACTATACGGAATGCCAGGGATCCAATCCCGGTCAACTGCATTTAAGTCAGAAGCTCTACCTGGCTATACTATCACCTGTCTGGTATATATTAATAAAGTGTTTTTTTCTTTAGATTTGAAATAGTATTCTTTATAATGTTACCACTACCTTGTTAAATTCTTGTACTCATCTAGTGTGAATCTACACTCAACATCTACCACAATCGTATGTGGTGGGGATGGTTTGTAGGAGCCACATCTAGCAGGGAATACTCCTGGATCTGTGCTCATGACTGACCTCTGGAAGTGTTCTAAGGGAACATATGTGATCCCATAGATTTGAATCTGTGTTGGCAAAATACAAGGATGGCACCTTAACATTGTATTATTTCTCTGGCCCAATACCATCATATTTTTAGAAAGAAAATTTCAGGAAAGTAATTAACAAGTTAATAATTTATTCATATTTGCTTATAGGAAGTTAATAGGATATTACAGTAATAGAGGAAGCCTAGAAAGTACTCAAAAGCATTAACAAGAACTCTGTATGAGTTGAAAAATTTTACATCAGTGTGATTCATATCCTAGTCAGCTTCAGGGAAATGGGGGCACGCTTGGTGGTACTCATGGGATACGGTTGTCTTTCTGCACAATGATAACTTTTGGAGGGCTGAGGGAACTATATATGGGTGCTGAAGATAGAAGCGGGGATGACTGTGGGCAAGGCAACTACCCTACCCACAGTTTTGTCTCTAGGGCCCTAATTCAGTCAGCTAAAACTGTGTCATTTCATACTGAGAGAACAGAGAAGGAAGCACTATTTTTTTTTCAGCTTTTTTGGGTCACACCGGTGATGCTCAGGGATTACTCCTGTCTCTGCACTCAGGAATTACTCCTGGTGGTGCTCAGGGGACCATATGGGATGCGGGGATCGAACCCGGGTCAGCTGCACGCAAGGCAAAAAGCCCTCCCCACTGGACTATTGCTCTGGCCTGGAAGCACTACATTTTAAGCATGTATGAGGGCCGCCATTTTCCACACCTGGACCTCCCTCTCGTCAGAACTCCACCCAGCAGATGAGCCTATCACAGCCCCCATCATCGACACCCACCCTGCAGCACTTTTTTTTCAATCCGGCCCAGGTGTGCTGAACAGAGACTCACAGACATGAGGCAGAGCTGCTACCACCTCTCCCTATGCCCAGCCGCTCACGAGGCACCCAGGAGGGGATGGCAGGTGCTAGCCCTGGCCCGCCACCCCAGCAGAGTCTGGCAACAAGCCAGACGACACCCCCCCACACACACACACACTCCATGAGAGCCACCATTTTCCCACATCCGACCTCCCTCTCATCAGAACTCCATCCAGCAGAGGAGCCTATCACAGCCCAGCCTGCACGGCCACTTGCGGCCGCAGGGTTCATCAATAAGTGCTATATTTAGAGGTGACTACAAGAGTATGCCACCTGCACGGCAAGCCTGGCAAGCTGCCCGTGTCATATTTGATATGCCAAATACCAGTAACAATAATGTTAGGTCATTCCCATGAACTAATATAATGGTTTTAGGCTCTTTATGTCCCTGGAGTGAGCAGATGCCCTTGGGCTCTACTAGCATGAGACAGGACATATGGAGATGTTACTGGAGCCTGCTTGAGCAAATTGATGATGAATGGGAAGATAGTGATAGTGATAGTGAATTAGCAGTACATTTTATAATATTTTAATTTATTTATTTTGGTTTATGGGTCATACTAAGTTATGCCCAGAGCAAATTCCTGTTTATTCTGGCTCTGAACTTAGGGATCACTCCTGGCAGTGCTTGAGGAACTTATTTGCTGCCAGTGATTGAATCTGGGTCGTCTGCATGCAAGTCTAGTGCCTTACCAAAAATACCTTCTCTTCAGTCCCCTTTGTTGTAATAAAACAGTTGCTTTTCATTTTAAAATGAAGATAGTAATTTTGGTGTAAGTTAAAAACAATCTCTTCTAAAATACAAATTAATACAACAATGAGGTATCTCAAACCAGTGATGATGGACATATAAAATGGTCTAGAAATGTTCACACTAGATACATGAGTACAAGCCAGTGTTTGTAGTTATGGTGGGAAGTTTGTAGTTTGTAGTTATGGTGCCTCCCGCCATATTGGTGGGAATAGCATCTGGTTTAGTCTCTATGGAAATCAATATGAGATCTCTCAAAAGAGGAATAGAAACACCATGGAAACTGGGATACCACTTCTTGGTATCTAGCACCAAAGCACAAAAGCATTCCATAGTGTGTATACTCACCTATGTTTATTACTACTCTTAGTGTAGTAGCCAAGATATGGAAACAACCTAAATATGCTGGTACTGATGAATGGATCAAGAAGTATGTATTACACAATGGAATACTATGCAGCTCAAAGGGAGAACAAAATCATGCGATTTTCCACAATATAAATGGAACTCGAGGATATCATGCTGAGTGAAGTCAGTAAGAAATGAAAAGGTAGATGTAGAACTATTACTCTTTTTTAGAAAAAATTCCACTAGTATGTGGGATGCACAGACGGTAACAATAATGGTCCCAAGGTAACAAAATGAGAACTGATTCACACAGCTGAATTGTTGGTGGGGGATGAGGTGCATTGGGTCCTAGGGTCCTCGGAGGCGGTGAGTAAACTGCTGACGGGTATGGTGTTGGAGTTACATGATTGAGAAACAATTAATGAAAACAATAAAAACAATTAAAAATAATTAAAACAATGGTATTTTAAATAAAAACACAATAAGCTATTTAATTAGATTTTTTTTTTTTTTTTGGGTCACACCCAGCGATGCTCAGGTGTTACTCCTGGCTCTGTACTCAGGAATTACTCCTGGCGGTGCTCGGGGACCATATGGGATGCCGGTGATCAAACCCAGGCCAGCATAGGCCAGCCGCATGCAAGGCAAACGCCCACCCCCGCTGGGCTATCGCTCCGGCCCCTTAATTAGATTTTTAATTTAAGCATTTTAAATTTTTCCCTTCTAAAAGTAGATTTTGAATATGTATTCTTATAACATTTTCAGCTCGATAGTTATATACCTGACAGATTTAACATTATTTATTAAATGATGGACTTCTAATAATGATTATAATTTAATATGAAGACTTGTTACAGCATATTTTGTCAGTCCCAGTCAGAAAGCTGTTAATTTCTTTTTCTGTCAGGGATTGAACCTAAGTCCTCATACATGCAAGGGAGGCATCATTCCAATGAAACACATCTCTGGTTGTATTTCATCAAATTGGAAATAATATATGTATTGATTTGAAAATGTTTTCTTGTCTTTTTAGTAACTTTGTACAAAATTCTTTACTCATCTAAGACTTTGCATTTTGATTCATCAGTGTATGGTTTTAGTCATTTCTTTTCCAATCACATACAAAATTCAGTACTGAGAGCAATGCCAGATCAAGGTTGATCAGAGGAATGGATGTGCAGGTTGTGCACTGCACAAATCAGCAGGAGCCATTCAGATTCTAAACTTTGCAGATTTAAATATTTATTACAGCACATTTCTGGCAGATGGCAGTAGAGTTCCTTGGTCTAATAAAATTAATTTATTTGTAGCAAATTACCTACAGATGGGCATAAGTGTCATGAACAAGGGCACCTTCCCCAAATTGCACAAAAATGTCATATGAATTATTGCTGGCCTTGTTGGGCTTGTTGTTTCTGATTATGTAGTGAATAGAAAATGTTGAAGAAATGTTCAGATGTTCAATGAAAGTACTTTGGTAACAATGCTAAAGAAATGTTCAGTGTTCATTGAAAATAATTTGGTAACAGATACAGCAACAACAATATTTTACTTGAATTACATATCTTATATGTAATATGTAGGTAGTTCATTGTGACTGATATAAAATAAATTCACAAAATGGAAAGAGTCCTAATCAAGTGTAATAAGATATTTAAAATGTAAGTAAATGAATGACTTGAAGATATTTGACACTCATTTATACTAATTCACATAAATGAATATTGGGGTAAAATATGAACTTTCTCCTATATCTAATTTCTAGAGTAAATGCTGAAGTCACAAGATAGTGTTTGATAATTCAGTGGCTTTCTTATGACATTTTCTTAGGAATTGGGGTTATGGCTCTAACTACTGAAGTTCTGAGCTTGAGCCATGGCACCCCATGATCCCCTGTTGCCTGGATGTAGTCTAGGAGGCCCCTTGCACACCAGTGGAGAGGCCCTAGTGGACGCAACACCAGTGAACCGAAACAACATTGCATTGAGAGACCCTAGCAGGACAGTCCAGCCAGGTTGCTGGGACTGGCTGGTGTGAATATTGCTTGGAAACTCCCCATGCTTCCAAAAGAGAAATATGAGATTTTTTAAGGTAGCAAATTACCCACGTAACTAGCTCTCTTAACAGTATATTGAGGAAATGGCCATGACAAATACATTTTTTAAAAGTTTTTTTTTCTTTTTTGCTGTCCCAGAGAAATGGCCAAGAAGCAGTAAAAAGTTGAGAGTGGGTGACAAGAGAGGACTGGGCAGCAGGGGACACAGACCCACCTGGAAGGACCATCAGGATCCACTTCAAACTGATTGCAGTAGCTGATAGAAGCCTTGGAGCATTTGCTATTTTGCTTTAAACTGAGACATGAAAATAAAAATCATACCAAGAAGAGGAAACAGTATTTTTCTTCTTTTACATCTTGCAGGGGAGTTAAGATAAAGAATGGATGCAAAAAAATTAGTTATTAAGTAAAACATTTAATATTTCAGCTAATTAATGAATTACTGCTATCAGTGATGGTATAACAGTGAATTACCTTCTTAAAAAAAAAAGAGTATTGGGGCCAGAGTAATAGCACAGTGGGTAGGGCATTTGCTTTGCACATGGCCGACCCAGGTTATCCCCAGCATCCATATAGCTCCGTCAGGAGTAATTCTTGAGCAAAGAGCCAGTAGTAACCCCTGAACATCTCTGGGTGTGACCCAAAAAAGAAAAAAAAAAGGACTATATAAATGGTACTGATGGGAGGTATATAAAATGTAAAAGCAGTATTTCATATACTTATATATTTAAAGGGAAAGTAAACATAATAATGGGAACATTAAGAACAAAGAAGTGATTATGTTGTATATGTCCTGTATATCTTTAAATCTTAAAGGATTCCAAACTTATAATGTTTGAAGGTTCTACAGGGTTTGTAAGATTCCCCAAATAGTCAATACTGTTTGGAGTGACATCACATGCTTGAAGGATAAATATACTCCAGAATTTGAAATAACTGAGATGTAATTTGTTCTGTGTGCCAGAATTTGAAATAACTGAGATAGAATTTGTTCTGTGTGCATTAAAACTACAATCTTAAAGAACCAAAGTGCAGCTTAATATTGGTTAAATGAACCACTGCTGGTTAAATAAACTACTGCATGAATAAATATAAAGCTCAGACATTGGTTAAGATAGGTTGCTTTCTCAGCCAGATGAAACTCGCTCACCAAAATAGAGGCCATTTTTGTGGGCCGAACCCCACAGCACATCAGAACCCATGCAAGAGAGATGCTGATCTCAAGACCAGCTCAGAGTTCGAGCCCAGGTAGGCGGCTCTCAGAGGCGGAAGTCACCGGGTTTTCCTGAATATGGAGCTGGGGGTCCCCATTCCCCTCTCTGACCCATCCTAGAGGCCTGGTGGCCCCCGCCTGAACTGCCTCAGGGCTCTCAGCCATTATCAGAGACTCAGAGGCCCAGCCCAGGGAGAGGGGTGGGGGAGAGCTGCCATCCAGCCTCTCCCCTAGCTCAGCTGACCATGAGGCTCTTAGGAAGCAAGATGGGTTTTTGGAGTGGGCCCATCACCTTTGAAGGGCCTCGGAAGCAGCTGGATGAGACTCGCTCACCATAATAGCCGCCATTTTCATGGTCTGGACCCAGTACATCAAACTAGTGGAACCAATCATGTTCTAGAATATATTACAATCTACAGTGTATAAGGGAAGCAAGAAGGAGAGAGAGAGAGAGAGAGAGAGAGAGAGAGAGAGAGAGAGAGAGAGAGAGAGAGAGAGAGAAAGAGAGAGAGAGAGAAGAGATAGATAAAGAACCTGCCATAGAGGCAGGCTGGGGGAAGGGGGAAGGAGGTGAGGACATTGGTGATGGGAGATGGGCAGGGGTGGAGGGATGGGTGTTGGAACACTGAAAAACCAAAAATTCAAACATGAACATCTTGTAATTGTATATCTAATGGTGGTATAATAAAATATTTTTAAAAAAGATAGGTTGCTTCCTGACACTCTGCATGCACGTGTTCAGTTATTCAATCTCATATAATTATTTAAACATTCTAAAAGTCTAATTTTCTGTTAGATAATTTTTACTGCTCTGTACAGTATTTATTATCAATGGTTATTTTAAGTATAAAAATCTTATATGTAGATACAGTGAAAACATTCATTTGCGTGAATTTCACTTTAAGGTTAAAGTGGCATATGAAAACGTTATACCAAATTCGGAAATTCTAATTTTCTAACATATACTTAACTCAAAATATTTTTAATTTTGGACGTGTTTTAGATTACCTGGGAAATGTTTACAGCATTATTCATTGACTCTGTGAAATACACATTTCTAGGGACACCACAGCCAAACACGTGACAGCGCCACAAAAATCGTGTGATGCCTGGCAAATCTTGGTCCCTAACAATATGTTTGAGCATGATGGGCAGAGTGTGCAACCTTTGATGTCCAGTTGCATAAGCATCACTGTGACCCTTGCAAGCGCCAACCATAATTTGTGTTTCTTGAGTGGGACCTGTAGCTGCGCAAGTGTGCAAGCACCAAGGAGGGGGAGCCTAAGTGAGCACTTCTGCCAAGTGTGCAAACACAACTTCTGTGTAAACTTCCTACTTCCCAGTAAGCACCCGGCTCAAATATGTGACAGTGCCGCACCCTGGTATTTGTGCAACCCCTGGTCATCTCAATAACAACAGCAATGATGTCAAGGGAACAGGAGGAAAATAAAATGCGTTAGTACATTTTAAAGGTAAAACGATGAAGTAGATATATGTGTTCAAATACTGGTGGTTATTTTTTTTAATTAGGGCTTTCCTAAAATGATTGGGTTTCCAAATATTCCAAAATATCAAAATTTTCTCTGCAATAGAAAGTGGCTAGAGTGTGCTAAATTATTTCGTTATTTTGGCACATTATATTGAAGTTAAATTAGAGATTAAATCAGAAAATGAGACTCCAGAGAGAGAGAGAGAGAGAGAGAGAAAGAGAGAGAGAGCAGATGTTAGAAGTAGATAATGTGGAGTTAAAAATCCACATAATTTGTCATTTTAAGACAAGGAAGGACATATGGGAGTGATTCCTTAATCTGAGAATTAAGTCTGTTTTTCTAGGATTGTGTTCCAACTACACAAGCAGAAAATGGAGAGAGAAGATACCTCTGACATGAGGATTTGAGGCTCGCGTGATCTGGGCTTGGTGGGCAGCATGCAATGGGAGATATAATTTTGGGAAAAGTGTCCCAGAGATTAATGTCGAGGGATAAGAGCAATATTGAGAAAGCTTACCAAACAAGGAGTGATATATATATATATATATATATATATATATATTGCTGCTTAGGGGTTAATTCTTGCTCTGAGCTCAGGAATCACTCTTGGCACTGCGTGGGGGACCATATGAGATGCTAGGGATCAAACCCGTGTCAGCCACATGCAATGCAAATGCTCTACCCACTGGACTATAGCTTCAGGCCTGAAAAAGTGATAATTTATCATTGGTTTTTATTTGCATTTTATGACCTAAAAAATGGGATGGTGTCAGGAGAGTTACCCGAATTAACAAATGGAAGATTTAGGATGTGGGTAATGAATATTGTTGATTATGTCTACTAATAATGCTGAGTCATGGGGATATATTAATACTCTTAATAGAGGCAGACTGGGGTAGTGGGGTGGGAATCTGGGGACATTGGTGGTGAAAAAATATTCACTGGAGGAGGGTGGGGTGCTGGAGCACTGTATGATTGAAACCCAGTCTTGAACAGCTTTATAATTGTATATCTTATGGTGGTATAATAACATTTTTTTAAAAAACTAACATGTTTGATAATTGAAGAACCTTGCTGTTTTTAACAGAAAAGTTTGGATAGAGAGATAGTCCTGGGATTAAGCTTCTTGCCTTGCAGGCAGCCAACCCTGGGTCCCTGACAACATGGCATGGTAGTGAATCATGGCTCTTTTGAGGAAACGTGGTCTTAAAAGGAAACAAATAAAAATAGTGTATATTATAGAATCATAATATGCTTTTTTAATGGGATGTATAAATCAGAATTTATTTTTCAGAGGAATTTGTGGAAAGAATGAGTAAATGAAAAGAACAAGCTAGGAAAAGATAGCTAGCTGATTAAAGTCACCTGAGAAACATTATTTTTTCTCATTTTGTCTTTTTTAAAGTCTTCAGTTGAAATCAATTATTATGACTTTAAAAATACAAACTTCAATCAGGCAGAGAACTGATAGTATGATAATATGATAAGGTTGAATCTATAGGTGGTTGATTTGAATGTTGCTGAATAGAAATCAGAAGGGGACCAGAGAGAGCACAGCAGGAAGGCTCTTCCCTTACTCATGGTCCACCTGGGTTCAATTTCTGCTGCCACGTATGGTGCACTAAGCACCGTCAGGGCTAAAACCTGAGCACAGTGCCTGAAGTGGACCTGCGTACTACCAGATGTATTTAGCAATATATTATTAAGATATTTAAGGTAAATTTAGGCTAAGTTAATATAATTCATTTTAATATTAATTACACATATATTTGATTAATAAAATGGGTTTTGTTAAAAAATGCCAGAGGTCAAGGGTGGGAGGACATGTGGGTCGGTGGTGGAGGGTTAGGGACATGGGGTAGAGAAAAAGGGAATCGGAGAGTAAAATCTATTGTAAACAACTATGTAAGCCATGGTATCTGAATTTTCCAAAAAAGAAATAAAATACAACACTAGAAATAAGGAGGTGAAGAAAATTTAACCACATAAGACAAATTTGTTTTTTTTTTTCATTTTTTTATTATACCACAGTAAAAATACAATGACAAAGATGTTCATAATTGGTTTTTGGTAATACAGTGTTCCAGCACCCATCCCTCCACCAGTGCCCCATTCCCACCACCAATGTCCCCACACCCCCTGCCGCCCACCCCCAGGCTGCCTCAATAGCAGGTACCCCCTTTCCTCTCTTTCTGTCTGTCTGTCTGATCTCTCTCTCTCTCTCTCTCTCTCTCTCTCTCTCTGTCACTGCGTCTCTCTCCCTCTTCTTTTACACATTGTGACTATCCCTGCATTTAGGGCTATCATTTTAGTCTCTTTGTGTATATTCGATGGTGAGTTCTAGTCTGACATTACCATTTCCCACACTTAGTAAAACACTGGTATCTATTTATATTCCATTGAATGCAGTCATTCTATATCTGTCTTTTTCCTTCTGACTAATTTCACTCAGCATGATAGTCTCCATGTCCATCCATTTGCAGGTAAATTTCATAATTTTTGTTTTTTCTGATAGCTGCATAGTATTCCATAGTGTAGATGTACCACAGTTTCTTTAGCCAGTCCTCTGCTCTCGAGCACTTAGGTTGTTTCCAGATTCTAGCTATTGTGAATAGCGCAGCGATAAATAAAGAAGTACAGATAGTGTTTCTGCTATGTGTTTTTGGGTCTCTAGGGTATAGTCCCAGGAGTGCTATTGCTGGATCAAATGGGAGCTCAATATCTAGTTTTTGGAGGAATGTCCATATTGTTTTCCAAAAGGGCTGGAGCAGTTGGCACTTCCACCAACAGTGGTTTTGTTTGGTTTGTGACATTAAGTAACAAAATGCTGTTCAATTTACTAATATAATACTTCTAATTTTTTGGTAAACTGTTTCATGTAGAATGATAGGTGAAATTGTAAGTATTTCTACATATTTTCATCTCAACTAATCCTAATTATTCTGATGATCTTAAGATTTATTTTGGGATGGCATATAGCTCTGCCATGTGAGTCACTGGGTTCAATCCTTGGCATCAAAAAAGAAAGGAAATGTAAATCAACCTAAAATTTTTTGCTCCCTTTTGGGGAAGGAGGGACAACATTTTTAAAAAATTGGTTACAGTTTCAACTTCTCTTTTATTTTAACAGTTCTAGTTTTCCTTTATCATCTTTAAATTTGGTTTGCATTCTTGGGGACTCCTGCATACAGTTTTCTTTCTCACTCTGAACATTGTCTTATTTACATTACAACAGATTAGGGTTGTTCTTGCAATTCAAGTTTATGGCACCACAGAGTGTTAGTTTATTATGTTAGGCAATTATCTCCTTAGAATTATAAGTCAGAGTTTGGTTTTCTGTTTTGTATAAATTAAACAATTAAAACATAGATTTAAATTTTATGATGTGAAATGTTTCAGAGTAAAAAGTTAATATGATATTATGTCAATAAAATTACTAGAACCTCATCACTGCATAGAGAGGTATGTGAGTCCCATAAAACTTGCATTTAAATAATTAAAATATACTCCTAATGATATTATAGTTTTCCTATCTTGAAATAATACATTTTTGTTAGATGGACTATTCTACATGAGGAACTATATATGTAATATATATTATATATATGTACTAGTTCAATTTTACATAACACTAATATTCTCTAACTTAATTAATATGTTGCTATTATAAAGTAATAAGGTTGTGAATGTTATAAAATTTCTCATTAAGAGAGGCAGTTTTCCTGTCATGTAGTGTTTTGTTCTTTACATTAGACTGTGTTGTAATTTTGTTTTTATTATTTAATGTGTGTGTGTTTGTGTGTGTGTGTGTGTGAGATGCCAGTGCTGTTCAGGACTTAATCCTAGCTCTGTTTAGGTATCACATCTGTAGGGCTCAAGGGACAATATAGTATGCTGGGAATCAAATTTATTTTTGTTGTACACAGATAAAGTGACATATCCACTATACTATCATTCAGGATTCTCTTGAATTGTTTGATTTTTATAATTGTCATTTAAGTATTGTGATTTACTTAAGGACTTTATTTGTTAAACAATTGCTAATCTGCAATATTTCCCTGAAATACATATGAATGCCAGTAAATGACATATATATAAAAGCAGTATTATATTGAGTCCCAGTTTAATCGTGTTTAGTGCTGAGGATGGAACACGAATTTCACACATGCTCAGCATATGTTCTATCCCTAACCTTACCCTTGACCAAATAGTCCCTTCTGTTTTAGATGATGAAAAGCACAAATCAGGATTGGAGCTGTAATTTAATGTCCGGGATAGTAATCTTTATTGATTTTGCTAATAATTTCATTTCTGGTAACCGTTCCTCTCTCTTTTCTTCATCTCTATTGGAATACTCACAGTCACATAGGTATACATAGATGTTTTACACTGCACCTCTTCAAAGTTTTGTTCTGCATACAATAAACTACTTTATCCTTTCCAAAAATCATCCAATATTCAAGATACTGTGCAAATGTTAGCTATTTTAAAATCCTCTCTATGTGATCACCACCAACACCATAATATGGGATGAGTCTTCTATTTCCTTTGAATATGAGTCTTCTATTTCCTTCAGTTCTTGTATCATTGGTTAATTTGGGGGGGTTTGTCCTAGGCAATACTTAGGAGACCCTGGAGAGTGCAGATTCTCTGTAAGGGCCTATGATACAATGCTTATTAGCATTCCACAGTACCAGAGATTTCCCAAAGCTTACCCAGCTATGCAGGGGAATCTGCAGAACCACCCCCAATGGTGCTGGGATGCCATGTGGTGCTAGGAATTGAATCTGGGACTATTACATGTCTGGCTGTACTATTTTCTAGCTCCTAATTTATAACATATTTTATTGCAATTAATATATATATATATTTTAAAGTTTACAAAAATAAATGTATTAGTTATATTTTGTGCAATGCTTTTATTTTGAAAATACTAATTAGAATCACACTGGATATTTATTACAAAGAGTCTATAAGCACTGGTTATAATGTTGTACATAAAGACGAAAACAAAAAGCAATGTTCAATTTCAAATCAAGAACAATATTTTTTTTAACATTTTATTATACCACCATGAGATATACAATTACAATGTTCATGTTTGGAGGTTTTGGTCACATAGTGTTTCAGCATCCCGCCCCTCCACCAATGCCCATTTCCCACCACCAAGGCTCCCAATTCCCTCCCCCCCCCCACAGCCTGCCTAAATGGCAGGTTCTTTATATCTTTTCTCTCTCCCTCTCTCTCTTTTCCTTCTCTTACACATTGTGGGTTGCACTACATACACTTGGAAGCCATCATGTGCATTTTTTTGCCTGTATTTAATGCTCAGTTCTATGTTGGTATCAGCCTTTTCGACATTTATTCACACATGTTCCCTTCTCTGTTTTACCTAACCTCTGACTCCCTCACGCTTGTGGCAATTTCCACTTTTGGTAAGATCACCTGATATATTTATGTCATGCAAATAAATGCAGTCATTCTATGCTCTCTCTCTTTCCCTCTGACTAATTTCATTCAACATAATTCTTTCCATGTCCATCCATTTATAGGCAAATTTCATAACTTCATTTTTTCTGACAGCTGCATAGTATTCCATTGTGTAGATGTACCACAGTTTCTTTATCCAGTCATCAGTTCTCGGGCATACTGGTTGTTTCTAGGTTCTGGCTATTGTGAATAGTGCTGCTATGAAAATAAAAGTGCGGATTGTGTTTCCGCTGTGTGTTGTTGGCTTCCCAGGGTATATTCCCAGGAGTGGTATGGCTGGGTCAAAAGGGAGTTCAATTTCTAGTCTTTGGAGGAATGTCCATATTGTTTTCCAGAAAGGTTGTACAAGTTGACATTCCCACCAACAATGTATGAGAGTCCCCTTTACCCCGCATCTACGCCAGCACTTGTTGCTTTTTACCCTTTTGGATATGGGCTAGTCTCTGTGGTGTGAGGTGATATCTCATTGTTGTTGTGATTTGCATCTCTTTGATGATTAGTGATGATGACCAGTTTTTCATATGCCTTTTGGCCATTCAAATTTCTTCCTTGTCAAAGTTTCTGTTCATCTCTTCTCCCCATTTTTTTTAATGGGGTTGGCTGTTTTCTTCTTATATAGCTGTAAAGGACATACAAAGAGAACTACTACTGAAAGCCCACAGCGAGTATCATTCTCAGTGGGGAAAAATTGAAAGCCTTCCCCTTAAGATCAGGAACACGACAAGGTTGCCCTCTCTCACCTCTTTTATTCAATATAGTACTGGATAGCATGCAGGCCTCGGACGGGCCTGGGGAAGCTGGAATTCCGCTTTCCCTGGGCAAAGTTGACCATGGGGCTCCAGGGAGGACAGATGGGTTTTGGGAGTGGCCCATCACCTCTGGGGATCCTGGAAGCAGCCGGGTGAGACTTGCCCACCACACTAGCCACCACGTTCACTCTCCGGACGCTGGGATATTACCTCACAACCAGATTAACAGAGCAAAACCAGTTCGAGCCCAGGTCGCGCGGCCTCAAGCGGCTGCGCGGTCCATCAAAGTAGTGGAAACAGTAATGTCCTTTAATCCACTGCATTCCACGATGTGCAGGAAAGTTTGGCGGGAGGGAGAGATAGAGAGGAGAGAAAAGACATACAGAACCCAATATAGTACTGGAAGTACTCGCCATAGCAATCAGAGAAGAAAAGGACATTTAGGGCATCCAGATAGGCAAGGAAGAAATCAAGCTATCATTATTTACAGATGACATGCAATTAATATATTTTATCATACTCATGAAACTATGATAATGCTAAAACTTTCATGTACAGTCAACTACGTTGTAAAATTGAAGCACTTCCTCAGTAAATCATTATCAGTATGATAATTACAACAGTAAGCCCTCTCTATTGGCTTTTTTAGTCAAAATTAACAAAAACAGTAATAATATCAATCATCTACACCTACATTTTATATGGGAAAGTAATGAATTAGAATTGATTTACTGAATACATATTCCTCAACCTTCTATGTGATGTATCTATGTTAGTAGAGAAAGACAGTGAAATATAGCAATTCTAATTAGCCTATTTTAGTTTTCACAAAACACTTTTTTTTAAAATATTTTATTATACCACCGTGAGATTTGCATTTACAAAGATGTTCATGCTTGGGTTTCAGTCACATAGTGTTCCAGCACCCATCCCTCCACCAGTGCCCATTTACCACCACCAATGTCCCAAATTCCATCCCCCATTCCCTAGCCTGCCTCTATGGCAGGTTCTTTATCTCTTTTCTTTCTCTCTCTCTCTCTCTCTCTCTCTCTCTTCTCCTACACATTGTGGATTGCAAATACATACATTTAGAGGTTATTATGTGTATCTTTTTATCTGTATTCAATACTCACTTCTAGGCTGGCATTATGAATTCATCAATTATTAATACACTGTTCCCTTCTCTACCTTACCTAACCTGTGATTCCCAAACATTTGTGGTAGATTCCATCTTTGACAAGACCTCTTGATCTATGTTTTACCTGATCTTGGATATTGGTATCATAGTGTGTATGTGTGTGTGTGTGTGTATGTATGTATATCATGCAAATAAATGCAGGCATTCTATATATGTCTTTTTCCTTCTGGCTAATTTCACTCAACATGATCCTCTCCATGTCCATCCATTTATAGGCAGATTTCATAACTGCATTTTTCCTAACAGCTGCATGGCATTCCATTGTGTAGATGTACTAATGTTTCTTTATCCAGTCATCAGTGCTCGGGCACTCTGGTTGTTTGCAGATTCTGGCTATTGTGTATAGTGCTGCTATGCAAATAAAGGTGCAGATGGTGTTTCTGCTGTGTGTGTTTTTTGCTTCCCAGTGTATATTCCCAGGAGTGTTATGGCTGGGTCAAATGGGAGCTCAATGTCTAGTCTTTGGAGGAATATCCATATTGTTTTCCTAAAAAGGCTGTACCAGTTGACATTCCCACCAACAATGGACGAGAGTCCCCTTTTCCCCCGCTCCATACCAGCATTTGTTGTTCTTGCTCTTTTGGATATGTGCCAGTCTCTGTGGTGTGTGATGATATCTCATTGTTGTTTTGATTTGCATCTCTCTGATGATTAGTGATGATGAGCATTTTTATGTGCCTTCTGGCTATTCAAGTTTCTTCCTTGTCAAAGTTTCTGTTCATTTCTTCTCCGCATTTTTGATGGGGTTTTTTGATGGCTGTTTTCTTCTCGTAAAAGTTCTATCAGTGCCTGACATATCCTGGATATTAATCCCTTATCAGATGGGTTTTGGATGGCTATTGTTTCCCATTCAGTGGACTCTATTTGTATATTGGTCACTGTTTCTTTTGAGATGCAGAAGCTTTTGAGTCTCATGTAGTCCCATATGTTTATTTTGCTTCTAGTTGTTTTGAAAGTCAGTGCTGTTTCATCTTTTTTAAGATGACTTTTGCTCAATGTCCTGGTAACAAAGCACTCTTATATGTTGTCTCTTTTATGTGTTATCTTTTGACTGATTATAAATTGGAAATGAGTGTGACAGCAATTATAGTCTATTTTGGTTTGGTATCATTGTGATCTGACTATAAACATTGGTCATTATTACTTAGGGAAACACTTTGGTGAGATTCTGAGGGTTAATGCAGTCACTCACAGTATCTGCAGTGAGAGATCCTACCTATTCCTAATCTATCACTAACCATTATTATTGGTTTTGACCACACCCAGTAGTGCTGGGTCCCACTGCTAACTCTGTACTCTGAGGACCATATGGGATTCTAGGGATTTAGCTAGGGTCAGCTGCTTGCAAAGCTAGTGACTTTATCCCTGTATGATCTCTTTAGCCCAAGTCTTGATGTTCTTTCTTTTTTTTCTTTCATTTGTATGTGAAGGAGAGGTGAGAGTGGGGGTGGTGTGGGCACACCAGGCTGTGCTCAAGGCTTGGTCCTTACTCCTAGCTTCACGCTTAGAGATTAGTCATGGCAATGCTCAGGGTCATTCATAAGTGGTGCTAAGAAATGAACCCAAACCAGCAGCATGCAAGGAAAATACCTTAACTGCTCTCCTATATGTCTAGTCCTTTGTTACTATCATTGCTATTTTCTGTCTTGGCGTGGCATATCCGGCAGAGTCAGGGATTACTTACTACTAGATCTGTGACCAAGGACCACTACTGGTGAGTCTTGTGGGACTCTATGGGGTTCTCTGGGCAAATTGCAGTCAAGGCAATCACCTTACTTGCTCCATTATCTCTCTGGTCATTATTATTATTTCAATTTTGAACCAGAATCTGAGCTGCTGATGTGGGGTATTACTCTCACTGAGTTGCTTTGGGTAGCTGCTAGAAAAGCTCAGGAGACCATACTGTTTAAGGGATTGAACCTGTTTGGACCTTTGAGAAATTTCCTTGGCTCCTACTCTTTTTGTAATTATTCATTGGAAATATAATTTCTCGAAAAATGAGCAATGGGGTATATATAAAACAAATCTAACTTTACTATTTGATTCAACGTGTATAAAATGACTTTATTAGTAACTGTAAGAATTTTGAAAGGGTTTTTGCCAACAAATTTCTTAGTTTTAATAGGCAGCAAATGGTACACAAACTATCTCAGTTTTCTAACTACATTTTGAGTTTTGTTTGTGTTGGTCATGACATAAACTTTCAAAGAGTCAACCTCATTCAGAAGATCTGTCACTTAAGTAAGTAGCCCTCTTTACTCACACCTTATCTCGGCCTTTCACCATTTGCTGTTGATAGAACTGGGACCAGCTGGATAGATTGGCCAGCTGGCTATGTGGTCACTCATAAAAAGATGAGCTGGATCAATATTTTTACCTCTGGAATTGGAGCTAAAAATGAAGTAGTTTTTATCTTTTATAGTTCAAAGTTTGTGTAGATTTTAAACTATGAGTTACAGAAACCCTATGTTGTGGAAGTTGAATTGAGGGAGCAATGGATGTTGTGAAATAAAGCTGAATCATGTTAATAGTGGATCATTAAAATAGTGGATCACTAAAGATTAAAAACTGCTGATGTCAAACAAAGTATGAAAAGTTATCACTAGAATTACCTGTTGACTCCAATATCCCTTAGACTTAGGCAAGAAAAATAATTTATTTGAATCTCTAACTTCTTGTGAATATATAATGATAACTTCTTGTGGATAAATAAATAAATATATATATATATATATATATATATATATATATATATATATATCACTTGTATCCACACTTGTCTTCCGTTGTTGTTCATCAAATTGCTTAAGCGGGTGCCAGTAATGTATCCATTCATAGGGAATGAGGTCCATTATTGTTACTGTTTTTGGCATATCAAATTCACCACAGGTAGCTTGCCAGTGCTGTGGCTCTGGGTTCACCCCAGGGGCCCAGTCTTTTTCTATGTCACACCATCAACCATCCAGGGCCCACGGGGCAGAGCCCTGGGTGTGGACAAGCTTGTATCCTGTCTGCCACCTGCTGATGCAGGCAGGCCCCACAGCCACATCTGCAGCACCTCAAGGGGCAGGGATATATATTCACAAGAAGTTTTATATACTTATATACATATATACATATATATCTACACCTATAAATTTATATATAGGTGTATATATATTCTGGCATAAATAGGTATATATATACACCTATATTTATGCCAGGTATTTATATACACCTATATTTACATATATATACACGTATATATTTATATATAAATATATGTATAATATACCTATTTATATATACTCATGTATATTCTGTCATAAAACTTATCTAAGACACAGTGCAAGGTTTTCCTCATTATATCAAATGAGCTTTTTCCCCCTGAAACATTACATGCCATATTTGAAAAAATCATTATTTATTAGCATTCACCTCTGGAGTTAACTTCCATCTGCAATTACACCCGTTAGCCAGATGTTAGATAGGGCTGGTGGAACTGTTTGCTCTCTATACTAGACGCATAACTCGCCTAGCTATGAAGAACTTGTTTATTTTTTATTTCAATGTACTCCCTGAAGTTTTTTTTTTGTTTGTTTGTTTTTGATTTTGCTCTTTGGGTCACACCGGCGACACTCAAAGGTTACTTCCTGACACTCTGCTCAAGAATTATTCCTAAGGGACCATATCCGATGCCGGGGATTGAACCCGGTTGGCGGTGTGCAAAGTAAATGCCCTACCTGCTGTGCTATTGCTCTGGCCCCTGAAGTTTCATTTCAATATTTAGATATTGTTGGAGGACAGGTTTAGCTATTCTGGGAGTTTTGTTGTTTTGCCCACTCCCAGCTTAATCTACTTAAGTCAAGGTTCATTCTAATGAGACTTCTCTTCTATGTAAACACTGCTAGAGGGTGTGGCAGTTACAGAAGTCACCTTGATTGAATAACTTCTGACTTATACATCTACTAAGACTTCTTTATTTTCTAGATTGGGCACAGCTCCTATTTATACCCACTGCACCCAGCGTGGGACAGTTAGAATTTACCAGGAGACTACCACCCTGGCTACGCTGAGACTACAGGAAGACTATAGGAAGGATCATACCAGTTTTCTCTAAGCAGGCGAGAGTGACCCTTTCAGTACACGAGAACAAGATACTCAGAATCACCCTGGTGCAGATAATAATAAGAAGGACCTGTGGGTACCATCTAGATTACATGAAGCTCATGAAGTTAAGATGTATTACTTTATATCAGCCTTCTCTCTCCCCAGTGTTTTACATAAGAGATAATCTCTTAGTCCTTGGCATAACCTTTGTTTATACCTGCAATAAGGCACTACACTCTGTTTAGAGTTCTTTGTTGACATGCCCCTCCTGGTTGGATTACTTTTGGTGTATAAGGGGCTGACTTGAGGCCCCTTCACCTTTTACCTTTTGGCTTTGGGCCTCCTTAGCTCGGCTTTTGGCTTTTGGCTTTTTGCTCTTTGGCCTTTTGCTCCTTCTTCTGGGTAGAACTCAGCTCGCGTGAGATCCTCTCTCTTTGGTGGGAGACTTAGGCTCTTTTGTATGGTCTAAGTTTGGACCAGAGCTAGAGTTTGTTCATTATATTGGAGTGCTGTGGAAGAGCTTTTGTACTATTAAAAGCCTTTTTGGAACTGCACCGACTCGTGAGTTTTCATCTCTTCTCCTGGCGTCCTCGGAGGTAGAAGAGAACCTCTGTCCTGACACTGTCGGGGACCCCGGCAGCGTTCCCCGACAAGCTATAGTATGATAGAGTATGCCTTTAAATTCCTAAATTTTCTCACTAATAATTGATCTCTCACCATTCACCTTTCTGTCCTTCCTAGACCTTTTATATGTTGTCCAATATGTATTTTCATTTTTTAATTTTTTTTGTGGGTCACACCCGGCAATGCTCAGGGGTTGCTCCGGGCTCTACACTCAGGGTTTACTCCTGGCGGCGCTCAGGGGACCATATGGGATGCCGGGAATCGAACTTAGGTCGGCTGCCTGCAAGGCAAATGCCTTACCCTCTGTGCTATCGCTCAGGCCATCTAATATGTATTTTTAGAAATAGATCCATCAGGCTGTTGTCTTCTAGGTGAGATCTGTGCTGTTTCGCACTAAGCCAGATGTGTATGATATGGTTGTGGTTTCTGTGAGCAAATCAGAAATCAAAGGTGCAAGTTTGAGATGATTGTAGGATAATTTAAAAACATGTGCTATAGATCTCATACTTGTTTTGTTATTTTTAAATAAAAGTGTTTGGATTATTTTAATCTATAATATAAGAAATTGAAATATCTTCTCAGTAGTGAAGAAGAATCTTTTAGTAGAAGAATGTAAACAAAATTCATATTATCCTCCAGTAAATTCTACATTTTAAATTATTGATAAATTAAATAGTTAATGTCAGAGGTTAGCAATATGGGGTCTTAGATTAAAACAAATTCCATGTAATCTTATTGAACCAGTAGGTCACAGGAATGAGAAAATGTGTTTCAAGCATAGGACAGAAGGGTTACTGAATGAATCTGTGAAATACTTTATGTTTTAGTGTCTGCTGATTGATAGCAGCGATTCTCAGAAGGGTTCCAATATTATGCTTTTTAAAAGCTGGAGATTAGTGCAACCATGGTGAACAGCACAGCGACATTCTGGCAAAGAAAAAGGGTCAGGGCTGGCAAAATGTGGCAGGTGTCAAAATAAAAGGTTAGGCTCTGTGCCTGGGGACCCATCTGTCAGATAGAAGTATGATAAGCTAATTAATGTATTTATTTATATTGCTCATGACAAACTACATGTTCCACAAAAATGGTCAATTTAAACATTCTCCACTGTTCTTTACAAAGAAGAATTAATATGAAATAAAATGTTCAAGATGAATAATCAAGGTCTAAAAAATTGTGTTGTTTATTAAAATAAAGATGGAAGGAATTATAGTAGTCTAATTGAAGCTACTTAATATGACTTTTTTGACAATATTACATAAATTTTGACAAGTACTGCTTTTGTTACTTATCTACAAAATCAGTGTTTATACTGCAAAATAACATTCCTTGTATGTTCAAATGCTTATTTTCACTTGATTTTATCATTAGTAATAAAATGAAGCTATAAGAATTATAAGAAAAAGACATTTAGAATTCCAGGGTTTGTAGCCTGCATTTTCTTGAACTGTTTTGTTCGCAATATTGTGATTGTTAGAGCTTTCATTTTCACTTTGTGACTAATCCTTACTCCTTTTTATTTATAATTTAGTTTACACACCACTTCTACTTTACAGTATGTTTAAACTAAAGGCAGTTTAGATTTAATATCAATAATCATGCTTTTATTTTATAATAAATTATCATAGAATTGTAAAATATTTTATTGGTTAAAATTTATTTTAAAATTATGAGAGAAATGAGATTTACTACTGTCTTACGTTTTCTATAAAGAATCAGCTCCCTGCATTATCCTCTCAATAAATTTACAACTCTCAACTATCATGCTTTAGTCAGTAAAAATCACACCTAAATACCAAAATTTGAAAAAAATCAAGTGTTATTATTTACTGTGCTGTGCTATTCAGAGAGAAAAATTCAAAGTCCCTTCCTACTGTGGGGGAGAAAAAACTAACGTAACTATGTTATGCCAAGGAGAATATTCTTTCTGCTTAGAGATGAAGCTTAGTAATTAAAGACTCTAGAATAATAAAGAGAGTCATTTAGCCTTGAAAAAAAATTGAGATACTATGTTCAATAGACTTGTTTTGTGTTGAAGTAGCATTTCTACATCACCAATGATTTCATCTATTACAAAGGTGTTGGTTTAAATTTAAGTCAAATTTTTCTCCGAAGAATTCTCTTCTAACTCTGACTACAAATTGTCTTCTAGTGGTCATATGAAGCTCCTCTTTCCGAAGTTTAAAATAATGTAGGAATTAAAGAAGGAAAAGTAAATAAAAATATACAAAATCCAAACTTTGTTGTACATTTTTTAGTGGTCTGATATGTGATTTATAAATTATGCTGAAACTTACTTACAATTACCACTATTTAAAATCAAATTCCCTCATGATTTTATTCAGAGTCCATGTTATTCTTTTGGCTCATTTTATTTCATCAGAACCAGGATCTTTCAAATAATTTGTTTCCTATGTATTTTCATTGACCACATGTACTTGAAAATGCATCAGGCAGAAACTAAACTTTAAAATCCAAACCCTTTTCAATGCCATTCTATATGTCTTCAAAACTCTAAAATATGCTAAATAATAATAATATTAACAGAAATGCAAGATGTCAGTGAATTTAGCTATGGATCTACCAAAATAACACATCAAATATAAGGTAAGATTTTTTGTTTTTACTCCTTGACCATGAACATTATTGTATGTTAATGTTTTTGAAGCATAAGTTTTTTCTTTTATGGGAATAAGATATATAGTGGGTGATCATTTTATATCAAGAAAAATCAACTAAATTTTTACTTTTATTTTTCTACAGAAGTCTATGAAAAGATTTTTTCTGAGTATCCACTCACTTCATTCATTTGGAGAAATTATAAACATTCTGATCATTTTAAAACTCAATTTACTCTGGATAATACAAACATGTATTGATTTATACCTGCAGGTATGCTTTTTATAAATCTTCCGCTAACACAAATATTTTATTTTAAATATATATTTAAAGATATCATTTTAAAGCTTAACACAGATAAGATTATTTTTTAAAAAACTGTTGTTAATATTTTAATCCATGGTTATATTTGGTTTTTAAGTTCCTTTCAACAAAAGATAACATCATGAAGTCTTTGACAAGAAGTGGCTCAATACAATGTTATCCCTTTCAAAAAATTGCAGTTTATAAGTATTTAACGTGTGTTACTATAAAACACCAAACAATATTTTTATTAATGTGAAATTATTCAGTATTATCAATGATCAAGGCATCTCCTGTATCACCATTTTAACACTGTATTTTTTAAATGCTTTCATTTTTGAATGATAAACACTCGTATAACACAAAGCAAGTATAGATGAAGATACTCTGGCACAGGGAAGTGCTAGTCCTTAAATTTTTATCTTTCTTTTAAAAATGATTAGTTTACATGCTAAATTTATTTACATGCTCAAAGAATGCCAGATTTGAACAAAAATAATGGAAATGTGAAAAATTGTGCCATAAGGTAAGAAAAAAAACATAATCCTATTTAAAATAAAATGCAATACAGAGAAAAATGTAGCCGACAGTCTGAAACAGCAAAGAAGATTTTTGGTGGTCAAGCATAAAAATTTTTAAATTAAAAATTGCAATACAATATGAATAAGTAGCGATATAAGCAAACGGTGTGAAAACTTAAGTAGGGCAAGGACAGAATAAAGGAAATGGTTATGGAAGAAACATGATTTTTCTCATCTATAACATATGGTTACATGCAAAATTTACTGATAGTTGTTATTTTCAGACTTTTGAGGACTGTTTCCTGTAATCTTCCCCAAAATGGAATAAAGAGATATATGTTTATCTGGAACGAAGTTGATGTTGCATTCATGTTTATGACTTGTCAGAAGAATAGCTTGTCATTTCAGAAGGCATTACTGATTATGGCTTAAAGGATGGAAGTTGTAAAGAACCAGGACCTCAAACTCTGGCACTCCCAATTCCAACTTTGTCTATGATTTTGGCAGTGTTATGTCAGAGTTACTTCCTACATGCACACAATGGCTGATTCTGAGCATCTCTTCAATCAGGTGCAGTGACTTCACACTGGTTACTTGCGAACAACCAAGCTGACATATCTGGCTAGCCCTGCATTGTCAAACACTATTTCAGGGCCTCATTCCCCATTTCTAGTCTACCAATGTGCCATCTAAACTTGGGAAAATTCCTAACCATGATGGGTTTTACTAAACTCATATTTAATTTTTTTACTTTTTTTTAATTTTTGGGGTCATACATGGCGACTACCAGGGGTTACTCCAGGCCCTTCACTCAGGAATTATTCCTGGCGGTGCCTGGGGGACCATATGGGATGCCAGGGATCGAACCCAGGTTGGCCACGTGCAAGGCAAGTGCCCTACCTGCTGTGCTATCGCTCGAGCCCCTCAGATTTCATTTTTAACCTGAAAAAAATATACATATTATAGGTTCACTCACATAGGTTCTGCAGACCTTTCATATATATATATATATATATATATATATATATATATATATATATATATATATATGTGTGTATATATATTTTATATAGTCACTTGTCTTCCAATTGTTCATTGATTTGCTCAAGCAGGTGCCAGTAACAACTCCATTTGTTCAGAATGAGGTCCATTTTTGTTACTGTTTTTTGCCTATCTAATACACCACAGATAGCTTGCCAGACCCTGCCATGGCACTGGGTTCATCCTAGGGGCCCAGTCTTTTCTATGTCAGATTATCAACCATCCAGGGCCCACAGGGCAGAGTTCTGGGGTTGCAGACAAACCTGTCTCCTGTCTGCCACCTGCTGATGCAGCCGGGCACTGCAGCCACACCTGCAACACCTTGAGGGGCAGGGCATATATATATGAATGATATATATATATATATATCATTATATACAATATATATAATATATATATTAAGCCTAGTAAACATCAATAATATTGCCACTTTAATCACTTAATTTAGAGAACATCTAGCAATTTTTCTTTTCAAATGCACTAAAAAGCATTTCAATTAATTTCTCAAAATTCTGGTAGAGGATGATTTGTAAAAATTATTCAGTAACTTCACAGATTAAATTATTTCTCCTACAGATTATTGGATTTTTTTAAATAAGACAATCACAAGTACTTACATAGAAGATTTCTTTCTGTATGGTTAGTTTAAAAGGCTTGTGCTTTCTTCAGTGACACATATACAGAATTAGATTAAATTCATATCTTCAATTCTTTCTAGCAAAAATGCCTTATAAGTTAATACAAGAATCGATACCAGCTATACACCCTACTGTTTGTAAAGCTCTTGCAGAAAATGCTGAGCCTGAGGCAACTATGTCTATTAAGATGACGGGCAATGTGTATATCTTAAAACTTTAATGGTAAGCTCTGTAGGAAGCAAGGAATTTAAGACAGTCTAGAGATAACCTTGATTAGTAGCCTAGCAAACAATTCTCAAATGTAGGTAGTTTTCAATGAGAATCATTTTATCTTGAAATTCTTGAGGTCTTTGGTTTTATTTTTTGACCAGAAATCCAATGATTAATAATATTTTAAAATATGTGATACAAGTATAATTTCCACTTTAATGTGCTTAAAATAAAGATGATTTAATTGTTAAGATGTTTTTGAAAGTCATTTAAGTAATTTTGCAATCATAGGGAAAGAAACTCCTAATGCTGACTTTAATTATAAATTATAATGCCTTGGACTTTGTATTTTTTCTTTTTATCAAAGATGACTGGATTTATTTCTCCTCTCCCCATGTGCTTTCACCTTATGGCCTTGCCATTTTTCTCATAAAGACATTTATTTCCCTACTCTTTCAAACCTGATTTTATCAAGTTGCTAGTTTTGGCCAAAAGAACATTGGCATATACAGTTATAGCAGAGGCACTGTCATATGAGGTCTTGCTCTCTTTGCTACCCTAGACCACTATATGGAGAAGCTTGTTTGTCTAGATCCTGGACTGTGAAAGACCCATTTGGAGTGGAGATAAATCATCACCATTTGGACCAATCTGCCTGTCAAACTCCAGGCATATCAGCAAAACCATTTTTGGTCATTTATTTTCACATGTTCTGACTGCTAACAATTTATTATTCCTTAGAATTATAAAGAAAAGTTAGAGTATTTTTTGAAAACTAAAGGTTCTAGGCCAAATTGAAGCCACAACGTGCTTTTAAAAATGAAGCCTATTACAACCGTTGAAATTTTTGTAATATGCCTGTCAAGTTGACAGGTAGAGGTAGAACGGGTGTTGGGATGGGAAGGGGGTCTTGGGACATTGGGGGCGGAATTTGACAATGTTACTGTTGAATTATTGTATTCCTAAAATGAAATTATCAATAACTTTGTAAATCATGGTTCTTTATTAAAAAAAAAGAGTAAGAAGAAAGAAAATAAAGCCTATTTGAACACGATTATTTTTAAATAGAAACTTCTATAAGTGAATTCAAAGTTTAGCAAAAGAGAAACTTTATTTTTTTTCAGGGAGTGGGGGCAGTGGACACCTGCCAATGTCCAGGGTTTACTCCTGACCTTGTGCTCAAGAATTTCTCCTGGTAGTGCTTGGGGACCATATGGGATGCCAGCAATCAAACCTGGGTTGGCTGTTTTCAAGGCAAATGACCTACCAGCTGTACTATCAATCTGGCCCCAGTAAAGGGGAAATTTTTAAAAATATTATTCAGAGAAACATTAAAGCTACATAGACCCCAAAAAGCAGTTAACAGGCTTATTTCATCAATAAAGAAACTCATAGTTTATAACTTCAAAGCAATCCCTTCATCTTTAGAGAGCTAATTTAGTGGAAGCTGCCTTGTTTGGAAAGATGTAAAGAACAGAAGTTGTTTAAATCCTAATTCTAAAAGCACCCTATAGACATGGAGGCCAAATCAGGCCGTTATCAGAATTTTGTTCTTCAGACAACTAGCAAATATGTCAGGTGTGGGCTCCCCTGTGCTCTCTCTTGATATTTTTTGCTTTCCACTTTCCCCCCAGCCCCCACCACCAAAGAATCTATCACAACAGTCCCTGTCTTGTTTAATTCAGCAACTGGCTTTAAGAAGGTAGACACTTTCCAACAGTAAAATGTTAAAATTTCTTTTCTGATTTATGCAGCCAATACATCTATTGATGTATTATCTATGATACTTTCACACTATTAATGACAGTGTTTAATAGAAAACTATATGGCCTGAAAATTTGAATGGGCTGCAAAATATTTACTATCTCTTTTACAGAAAAGCTTTGATGTTTCTTGATATAAGTCACTAAATTCTCGGTAATTTGTTGAATAGCAGTAGAAAAATAACACATTTTTTAAAGAGTGTGCTTAGGGACCAGGAAAATAGCTAAAGTGGTAGAACATATGCCTAGCATGTGAAAAACCTTGAGATCTAGCCCTGATACTTCAAGGATTGATCATGGATACATCATGAAAAGTATTGAACCCAATGGCCTCTGAGGCATTGAAGTGTGCAGCACTGATTTTTTTTTCCTAGAGCCTATCACGTCTTTAATAGCAAAAGCAGTGCAATTCCACTTGCATTTCTTCAGTTCTGGACACTGATAGTGGTACATCTAGACCTGTTATTCTCTTTTTTTATTAATACAATTGGGGCTGAGCATCCAACCTGTGTCAGTCAGAGGTGATGTTTCTGAGTCCTGTTCTTTCTGACCTTGGGACTAGGTTAAATTCTGTATTATAAAGGGAAGAGATGGCTGCATTTTGGACTTTGTCCGTACTCTTGTGACCTTTCTCAGTAGCCAGAATTTATAAAAACCTGATGTGTTATGACGAGAGTAGAATGGACAGGAGAACGAAGGCGCCTAAAGTGATTCCTGGGGCATTCATCTAGGACTACTAATAAGAAAAATTAATTTGAACACCTATCAGTAGATATCCTTTTTTTTGTGAAACGTTACTCTTACTCTTTAACTAAAGCAGTAGTTTAGGTATTATGCCATAGTAATTTTATAGGTAGGACATGGGATCTCAGATCAGAATTTCTAAGTGCCTTGAGAAACTGCCCTACTTCTATTAATTGGTCAGAGGCTAGTCACTTGTAGTGCCTGGGGAATTGTTTCCCTGGATAAAAATAAACATTGTACAGATAAACCTGAATTACTAACACTGGTCCTTCCAATTCCTACTACCCCATGTCAGAGGACCAAAATAGCTGGTGATTGCCCTAGGCGTGTGTCATCTTCGTCCCCCAAATTGCTTGTATAGCAACAGTGTCTGGAGTCGTATAATGGGAAATCATCAAGGTGAGTATTTGGCACTTGAATATCAAGGGATAATTTTCTCTTGAAAAGGCGCATACTTTCCACTTGCAATTAGAAGAAAATTGCAGGAGAGATTTCTGTTACGTTCTCGGGTGGTAGATGTGCTAACTACTACACTATGGGGAAACTTTAGTGATAGCTGTGTATTCTCTCAGTGATGGCAGCCACTAAATCTCAAGCTTAATTGTGCCAATAGGAAATTGTTTAAGTCTGCAAATGTGAGTCCTTTGTGTCCCTCTCTCCCACATGACCCAAGTTGATATTTTCCTATGATTTGAGTGCTTCCCTGTAATCTCCAAATAGATGCTACCTTAAGTGATTTTTAAGAAACGGGGTCAGTGACTTTGAGAAATGGCAGAAATTTAATTCAGGTATTAATACTCAATTCTAGGAAGGACTAAACTTAGTATGTGTCAGGTTCTGGAGACAATGTTAAAGAAATGTTTCTGATTGAAAAGCAGATAAATTGTAATTTTTTTTCTACAAATGATTTTCAGTCTAGTAAGGGAGGATTCCAAAGCAAGAATATGAACAATTTTCCTCATGAGCTTTCCACTCAGCATTCAGTGTCCAGATTAAAAGCAACTTCCACTTGCAGTTCTGTTAGATCTCTAGTGCACTGAGCTCTCAGTCCTTGAAATAGGTGTGCTTCTTATTTGACTAATTATGCTGTAGGAAATAGTCTATTTCTTGCTCATCAATGTTTTGTTAGAGCTTACTAGGATGCCAAGTTCATATCCAAGTGGTCAAGGAATGAACTCTGAATAAAATGTGCTGGTTGATTTTCCAGCATAGGTAATGGTCATAGAAAGTATTGAACCCAGGTATAATCTGCCTGAAGATTTTCTTATATCAAATAATGACAAATATTATAGAATCAACAGGAGTATATTTAGAAAGTAATTTTGCTAGTCTATTTTTAAATTTTACTGTTTTCGTTTTTGGGGATACACCCAGCATATTCAGGGCTTATGTCTAGTTTTGTGCTCAGAGATCATTACTGGCAGTGCTTGGGGTATCAAAATTAATGCCAATGAACAAGTCTGGGTCGGACATGTGCCAAGCAAGCACTTTACTTACTGTAATACCTCTCTAGCCCCAGAAGATTATTTTAAACTATATTCACTTGGCAACATTCTAGTATGGAGAAAGGAGGGGGAAAGTGTTTTGGTACAGGACCAAGGATAAGAGATTAAAATCTCAGGGCCAGAGAGATAGTACAGTGCATAATGCTTTTTTCTTTCTAGTGTCTGACCCTGAGTGGCTCCCCAGCACTACATATGGTCTTCTAAACACCACCAATATTGTCACCCCAACCGTCACCGTCTCTCTGGAAAAAACAAACAAAACTCTTATTCATATTAATGTCTTTACAAGAACTGGAAATGACTTGAAACCACTCTGATAATCTACTCTGTCACTCTTTTCTAATTATGTTGGCATTTCTGCTATGTTATTAAATACTCTTTTGGATATTATTAAGGATGGAGTGCTTGGGGTTGGAGTGATAGCATAAAAGGTAAGGTGCATGTCTTGCAATCAACTGATCAGGGTTCAAGTCCTGTCAGCCCATATGGTTCTCTGAGCCCTGCCAAGCGTATGCTCTGAGCACAATGTCAAGAGAAATCCCTGACCAACACCAGGTGTGGCCCTGAAACAAAAACATAAACAACAGCAACAAAACTTAAAGGTCAGGGTGTTGTGAGGAATTGTATTTGTAAGAAGCTGGTGTTTAAATTTCTTAACCATCAGGGAAGTGATTAATTACAGATATTTTCACCTAAATATGAGCAAATAAAAGCAAAACTCATGTGTTGAATCCACAAGTCACTCATAGCTGTAAGGAAGGGAGTTGTCTGTCAAAGAATACAAATTATCTAAGTAGAATTATTTAGCATGATGAACAAAGTTCATAACACTTCATTGTATATTTGAAATTTGCTGACAGAATAAATCTTGCATTCTCACTACTTAAAAAAATGTCAACAAATACCACCAGTAACTCTATAGTGATAGATGCAATAATTATCTTGATTGTGGGAATTTGTTCACAAAGTGTATGTACATCAAATTATCACATGATAAACCTTAACTATATGCAAGTCTTACTTGTCAATTATTATATAAAAAAAACTTAGGAAATATGGTAGAACCAACTTAAAACATAATCCATTTACCCATGATTATATATAACTGACAATTAATCAGATGTAAAATCATTTGTTATATATTAGATTTTTAAATGTTAAAAAAATTTAAGCTGCATATATCAAGACTGGGTGCAAAGTATTGGGATCAGTAAAACTAATGCACTAGAGGAAGAATTGGGAAGAACTTATTGAAAAGCACAAATGCGGACTGAAAGTTTGAGCCAATCCTTGCAAGTAGCTGGTCAGCAGTGTGAGCCAGGAAAACTCACTTAACCTCTTTTACTACCTGGATCTCATTAGTAAAATTAGGGGGGAAAAGATGAAATAATTTATAAGGTTGCTATTAGTTTTAAAATTTTTTATGAGTTTAGAGCCTTTAAAAACATGGTGTCTTCAGCAGAAAACACCACAGTGATATATTTTTTTTTACTCCTTTTTACCTATAATGGAAACAAGTTAAAAATAATAGGCCTAATGTTTAAAAGTTCATTAAATATTTACAGGTTACTCTCTCGATGACCATTTTGATTCATGCATGGTATGTATAAATCATCAATATTTTCAATATTCAAATATGCACAGGAAGAAATTTTAGAGCATCTATGATGACTTTAACTAAAGCTTTTTGTTTGTGTAAGTGTTTTTGTGCTTAACATTTGTAAGTCAAAATTCTAAGAATAACATATCTACATGCCAAGTGCTTAGTTTATCATAATTCTCCTGTTTAATTACAAATACCAATAACCTGACCCTAGAAAGATTATAGCTCACCTTTCTAGGGTTAGATTATACTATGCAATTTACTTCACCATTTATTCCTCATTCCTTTCCCCATTTGTTTTAATTCAATTAAACTGCATTTTTTTTTCATTTTTATTTTCACAGTTTTATGGCTACTCCTAGAGGTTCTTTGGGGCTGCTATCAGCTATGTGCTCAGTGATTCACTCCCTGTGGTACTCAGGGGACCAGGTCGCAGGGGATCAAATTACGACAACCTTTAGCATGAAAAAGCATGAAGTTTTCCTTTAGATTCATCTATCTGTCTACTTATTTATTAAAATGTTAGCATTCAGGAAACAACCAAAAAAGGAACTTCTCCAACCATGTAGTATGCTAAACCTAGAAATAAAATGTGTTATTTTCCTTGAGGAAGCTATAATTAAGTATAAAGAGGAGATATGTATAGAATGAAGACGTTTGCTCATATCTAAATAATGCAGTACGACTATATAACTCTGTACATTATTTTTACTTGACTTGATTGAATGCTTCTACTATTTTTTAATATGATCACATCAAGCCTGGGGCCACTCCCGCCAATGTTCTGCCTGGCAGTGCAGACAGGAGAGTTCAATTCCGATGAGGCAGTTAGTGCTGTTCAGGCAGAGTGTGCTCCAGGGCCTTCAAAGCTGCAGCAAGCTCAGCGGGGTATTAGATGAGAGGCTGAGAATTGAAGCGGGATTTGCATGAACTAGGCCTGTGTTCTGCTACTTGAGCTGTCTCATGGCTCCATAGCATTTCTGTTTTTTTTAAACAATTATTCATTTTCTTTATGATAGTGATAGCTATATCACTATAATTGTAAGTTTCCCAAATATTAATGAATGTTTCTTTGGGGTGAATACGGTTAATGAGTGTTAATTCACTGATTCATCTTCTCAATGTTGCTTTCAACAGTTATTTTCCATACTCACTGTGACATATAATATTGTTCCTGCTTGCATTAACAACCTTTCACTCCCAGTTCTTTTAGGAGGGGCAGCGATGCAATTGTGGCCAACAAGATATGAGACAACATCTTCTTCGGAAGATTTTTCCATAATCTTTAGACAAAAGGAAGAGTCACCGTTTTGTGCGATCTTTGAGAACTCCTGTGAGAAGCGTTCTGAAGCTGCCGAGGCCATCTAGGAAACTGGGGAAAGTAACAGACTGACGTGGCTGGCAAATAAGAGATGTTCAAACCTGGGGTTTTAATTAAATTCATGAACTCCTGAAATAACCAATCTTGTACCACACCACATATTTTTTATTATGGCAAAGGAGTGTTGGGGCCATACTCAGTGGTACTTAGGGCTTACTCTTGTTTCTGTACTCAGGGCTCAGTCCTGACTGTGTCTATGGGATCATATGCAGTAGGGCCCTGTTTTGCATGTGGCTGACCTGCGTTTGAACCCTGACACCCATATGATCTCTTGAGCCCTGCCAGGCATGATCTCTTACACAGAGCTTGTAGTAGTAAACCCTGAGTACCTCTAGGTGTGTCCCAGAAATAAAAAATAAGGTTTGAAGTTGAAAGAGGAATCCTCAAGTTTTCTCTTGCCAGCTGCTTTGAGCAGTCCCATTTGTAAGTAGCCCATCCTCAATTTTTTGCAAATCCCTGGGCTCTTTCTGAATAAAGCAGGAGTTAACAATTATCTAAGAAAATATTGTGTCCTAGGGTTTAGGGTCACCTGGAGGTTATGATAGTGGGAAATACCTAAGGCCAAAGGCCAGACAAGGGTCTGATGGATGCTTGTATTCTCTGTAATATTCTCCTCAGTTGATAAGAAATACAAAGAGCCCAGTTTTCATCAAAGGAGCCAATACAAATCCTTATCTTTAACTTCTCTGCATTCTGCTAACACAAAGACTGGTGTTCCTATAAATGCACCCCCCAAAGGAACCTTAGTTAATTAAGCCCTACATTAAATTTCTCCTACATGGGGAATTATTTTTCCTCTCCTACTTTCCAATAAATTTTTTACTTTCTACTCTGAATCTGAGCATTTTTATTATTCAATATTTTTATTCTTGATGTTTTGAGGAGCATAGATATTAAGCATAAATATCATTATCTTGATATTTTCAAGAATGAAAATAAATATTGAAGAATCTGCAATTGTGGATGAGCAGAGATGTGGCGTCACCAACCCTGCAACAGAATTAGGCAGAAATCTTTATTATTTCTTAGTATCTATGCATATTTAAGATATATCTTGTATATGCATCACTGCTAGCATGCAGAAGTAAAATACAGACTAGCACATTCGTATTTGTATTACCTAACCTCATTACTTATAGCTCTGTGTACTAATGATTTGTAGTTTTGAGAGTGGGTATATAAGAGCTATCTATACATACACATATATATTTTCATATATGCAAACAATATAAGTAACATACATATATATCTTTATATATGCATAATATATAGGTAGGTGAAAAAAGACCATTTAAATGATATCCAACAGGGCTGGTATTCTTTTATGTTAAAACATTTTTAGGGGCTGGAGCCATAGTCCGGTGGGTAGGACATTTGCCTTGCATGCAGCTGACCTGGGTTCGATCCCTGGCATCCCACATGGTCCCCTGAGCACCGCCTAGGAGTAATTTCTGAGTGCAGAGCTAGGAATAATCCCTGAACATTGCCAGGTGTTTCTGAGCATTGCAAGGTGTGACTCAAAAAAGCAAAAAAAAAAAATAGGGTGCTAGAGACACAGTATTGCAAGTGGAGCACTTGTTTTGCATGTAAGGGTCCCAATTTTGGTCTTGGCACACCATATGGTTCTCAGAGACCAAACAGTAGTGATACCTCAACTCTCACTCGGAGTAATCCCTGAATGCAAGTAGGCCCTTAAACAAACAAAAATATATAAGGAATAAAACTGTTTTTCTCACTCAAGACTACACTTCTTAGATTAATTATGTTGATGTATGTGTATCTATAGTTTATTAATTTTCATAAATATTTTGATATCTTTGCAACAATTTGTAAATTAAGTGACTAACTAAATTGTTCTGTCCATCCTAGCTTTTTACATTCCAATGAGAAACATGTCAATTGTGTATTCATAATATTATTATTTTTCATTTTTTTTAGGTTGTTCATTTAATGTATTCATAACTGAGGAGCAGATCTTACCATGCTTGGGAATTTTGTTACTTTGTTCCAGCCATTTTGCTATGTTTATTTTATAGGATGCACACACCTAAGAATTACTAAATATTTTTTGAATTTATTGCCTCTTTATATATTTAGCCATTTTATTTCTAATTTTTCAATTTTGTTTATTAATATTTAACTAAATGGAAGTATAATAATTTTAATTAATGTGAAATATTTTTCATTAATAGTCAAATATTGCCTGATAAAATTTTCTACATTTCTTTCAGCTTTTCATGCCCATAGGTTTTCTTGGTATGTATCAAGAAAAGGGAATATAAAAATTACTTTTTATAGATCATGTTAGTCAAAGTTTTATGTAAGTTTTCCTAGAAAATCTATCTTGAGGAGAAATCTTATATACTATGACTATGGCATTCCAATCCCAAGGAAGCAGGAATAAAGGAAAAGCTGAGGTTGATAATGAATAACTGAGGTTAATAAGGAAAATACTTCTGATTTGTTCACAGGTTCTTATCCCAGTAGTTTTTTTTCATAGAAAGATGTTTGAAATTATTTCAGTCTGGAATGTTGCAGTGAGGAGAAGAAAATGCAAACAGTTGCTTGTCTGTTTCTTCTGCTTCCAAGCTCTTATTCCTTAAATTGGCCCTAGTCAGCATTAACTAACCTGATTTGGGGATAAGATTAGCTGGCCCTTCCAGGGGTTTAGCAGGGAAGCCAGAGCATCTGCATATGACAGGCAGCTCTTGCTTTATGATACCTGGTGTTTATGTCCTTCAGTACAACTTATGCAGGTTCTTAAATCTGTGATGTTGGTGGCTGCAGCACTATGACCTTCACGGCTGCGAGGGCATGTCTGTGCTCAAGCTTGTTTCTCTCCACTGTATTACCAGAGAGAAACAGACATAACTGGTTTCACGCAGAACTCACTGAAGCACGAATTAGACTAGACCTAAGCATCCCTCTGTCATTGGGATCAGCTTGTTTTCAACCTCACCTATATACAAATGCCCACAACTTTTCTCCAGGACTCCAGGAGCATGTGCATTATGTTTAGAAGGTAATAAATGAGAAGAATTGCAACTGCTTAGAGCCTTCACTGAATTATAATTATAGTCCCAGCAGCTCCAGGACTGCAGCTCAAAGATTTTGATATTTAGAAAGTACAGAGATCTAATATAGATAGTGTAAGAGAAATTGAGAGAGTAATGAAGGGAATTATCACAGGTTTTAGATATTTAAAACATGTGCAGGATAACAGATTCAGTTTTGTTTGCTCACCACTTGAAGGCTAGTTTTCAAAAGAAAAAGGTGAGGGACACAGGCTTAGGAACCTAAGGAGTTGACAAATTTCCTGTCCCACTTCCCTGTCCTTTACCCCACAAGGGCTGGTTTGGAAAGTAAGTTTGCAGAAAATTGCTAAAAGTGGGTCCCTATGAGCAAGGAGTAAATAAGCTTTAGGAATCTTTTCAAAAAGCCTATGGGTAGCTCTTCTTTGGGGCTGAAACCCCTCCTTAGGCATCATCTTTAACTGAACACTGCTGACCATCAAATAGACAATGCACATGAACATCCTTCAGGATTGGGCATCAGGAAGGGAGCCAGGAAAATGAGAAATGATAAGAAGCACACTGGAAGGAGCAGTATAGAGTCTCTGTTTGCTCGCTTACATAAGACTCAGAAATGATATCATCTCTTTTTTTTCTCTTATTTTCATTATGCTTCCCACTAGCCAGATGTCAAATTCTTTTTGCTTATTATGGAATAGAGCTTGTAGCTTTGTGCCCCTTCATTAATATTTTTAGAATGGAATATATATGTATATAATTTATTTCTTTTAGGCATCCCTAGCTGTGCTCAGTGTCTGAGGAATACTCCTGCCAAACTTGGTCTGGCACATGGGCCCATGGACATGCCCTGCTAAGGCAGAGCTGCCCAGCCAGATGGGATTGGGGGCCTCCAGGACCATACCTGGGAAAAAATTTTTAATTCTCCCAAGTAAAGTGAGAATGTACTTTCTGCTTTATTTTTTTATTGTCTAGAATGGTCACACCCAGCGGTACTCAAAGAAATATGCAGCAATGGAAATGTATCTCAGTGATACAAAGATGCCAGACATGTGATTTATCACTTAAACCAGTTCCTTAGTCTTATTGTGTAATGATTACATTTATGATTCTATCTACTTAAAGGAAATTCAGCATGGCACGACAATTTCAACCAGATAAAGACAGTTTCTGTTCTGCTTGAACCACTGTGAAATTAACTTCATCATAGAAGATGTAAAAACAACAATCTTTTTATTATGATTTACCTACACCACAGGTCACAGTTTGGAATGGGGGTTTAGTCCATACCTAAGAGTGCTATTGGCTTTCTGCTCAGAGATTACTCCTGGCAGGACATTGGACGATACGAAAAGTCTCTGCCTTTGAGGCAAACACTTTAGTCTCTATACTTAGTTAACAAGAAAACAACTTTGCAAAATTATCCAGAATGTGTTCTGGAGACAGTTTGTTGAGACAGAAACAATGTATATCATACGAGAGAAAATAAGGCTGTATAGATTGTGATAGCATTGCAAGCCAGGAATATATTCACATATATGTGGGAATCTTTACACTTTTTGGGAGCAATGGAGAAAGAAAGGAAATAGGAAAGGGACAAAAGAAAAACCGTAGGAGGATTTTCTCAAATATTTGAATGACACCCTTCTGCTAAGCATTATAACAACTACTGTGGAGGCAAGGTGTAGGCTGGAAAGCTTCCAGTACCTGAACTTACTCTCCAGTGTCTGAAATGTGTTAATTATATTGACAATAAGTCATGCTCAGAACCATGTCAAAAAGTAATGAGTATATCTAAAATTAATTTTTGTAAATGCAGGAAACTGTCAGTGATAACAAACATGATAGTTACTTAAACACACAGTTCCCAAGCAATAAATATTACTCATTTCTTTCCTACTTTCTGATCAGTTCACCGAGACTTTTATTCTGAGGGTAATTTATTTTTCTTTTTTGATTTTTTTTTGAGCCACACCAAGCCATGCAGGGTTACTCCTGGATCTGCACTCAGGAATTACTCCTGGTGATACAGAGGGACCGTATGGTATATAGGGGATCGAACCCAGGTCAGCTGAGTGGAAGGCAAACTTCCTCCCCTCTGTACTATCTTTCCGCCCCTCTGAGACTAATTTCTTGATTGAAGTTCTCTGATACTCCCTGTAAGAATAAAATGAATGTCATTCACAAACTGTAGGATGTACAGTTTAGAAAGATTTACAAGGCTAAGATCCAAGACCAAAGCAACTGTGATCAAGCAAAGTAATAAATTAGAATTCTTCAGGAATCCTGGAATGAGATTTTGAAACTGAACCAAAAGAGAAGGAGGAATCTGGGAATAAAATGGCTGATGAGGGCACCTTGAAGGCAGCAGTTGGTTCAGATGTCACATAGCAAGTAAATAATACTTTTAGGAAATTCATTCTTTCCCTCTTACCCCATACCCCCAAAAAAGGTCATTTCTTTGGTGATTTCTTTCTCTTTTGTGTTTTGGGCCACTCCACAGATGTTTAGGGGGTATTCCTGGCTATGCTTCCAGTAGTTACTACTGGCAGTACACAAAGCACCGTTTGGAATGCCAGGAAGTGAACCTGAGTCGTGAGGGCAAAGCAAGCATTTTACCCACTGTACTATCTCTCCAGTCCAGTTTTTCTTAACTTTTATCTGATGTGTCTCAAATGTAGACTCATTCTCAATTCTGAAGTCTGTGTAGTTTTTCTATTTATATGTGTAACTTTTCATTTTAGAGAGTTCACAAAATAATAGTCATTTGGGCCAGAGAGATAAGACAGTAAGTAGGATATTGACTTGCAATTGTCTGACCCATATGGTTCCCAGAACACCAGGAGTGATTCCTAAGCACAGAGGCAGTACCGTCAGGTGTGGCCCTCAGACAATAATTAAGAAATAAATTGTACATGTATGTATATTGCTACATATAAAGATACATTCATGTATGTTAAATGTATCTTTCACTACTGTCCTTTTTTTATTCTATACTGGTGTTCTTGTTCTGCAGATCATCTTAAATTTAATGTAGTAAAAAATATTTAATATGGGTGTTGTCATATTTGTCATATCCTCATTATTAAATTAATTACAAGTCTTTAATAAAAAATTTACCACTGTCTTTAGTAATAAAACTTTATCTCATTCAATAGCAGATTTTATTTTACTGTATGTAAAACATAATGCCTTAATGTATTCATAAGATACAAAACTTACTGTGTTTTTAAACTTTTTCATTGTTATTCAGCTTTAATATTATGATCCAAAGTTCTCTGAAATTTACTTCCCTCTATGGCAAAGGAATTTGTTGCATTTCTGTATACTAACAATAAACCATATGAAAAAATAAAGAAAACCATCTCACACACGATGTAAGCAAAACAATAAAATATTTAAGAATAAATATAAAGGAGATGTGAAAATGTATGCTTTATTTAGAGGTGACTACAACACCTGCATGGCAAGCCTGGCAAGCTCCTCGAGTAGTATTTTATATGCCAAATACCAGTAACATTTATATTAGGTCATTTCTGTGACCTAATATAATGGTTTAGGGCTCTTTATGTTCCTGGAGCAAGCGGATGCCTTTGGATTCTACTAGCATGAATCAGATATGGAGATATTACTGGTGCCCGCTCTAGTAAATAGATGATTAACGGGAAGATAGTGAGATAGTGATAGATGTGAAAAATCTTACCATATGTGCCTTGATGAGAGAAAGTGTAAAAGAAACAAATAAAAAGACCCAGTCTGTCATGGATAAGACATTGTTGCTAAAATGTTGCACTCTCACAAGCCAGTTATTAATTCATAGAAATCCTTATCAAAATTCAATGGAAGTTTTTTCATTGAAATCAAACAAATTATAAAATTGAATGAATCACAGTGGACCCTACAAAACCAAGAAATCCTGAGAGAAAAGAACCGGGTCAGAAATATAACACTTGTATTCAGATCTGTACTATGACATTAAAGTTATCCTAACATTATGGCACTGGCATGCATATACCCATAAAGTGAACAGACTCAGTGGGCCAGAAATAAATATTTACATTTACAATGAACTCATATTTGATAAGCGGTCCAAATTTACTTATTCCTCAAACTTTGATAGCTAAAAATGATTAACCAACAATGGGTGATTTATTTAACCATAACATCTGAAAACCATAATTGCCAAAAATTACCAAAAACCATAATTTCATCATACTCTGGTAAAACTTCTGAAAGAAAGCATAGAATAAATTGTACTAAATATTGGACATGGCAAAGTTTTTAGCTATGATATAAAAACTCAACAAAATAAAAACAGATAATTAAGTGGAGCTAAGCCAAGTTAAGTTTTCTACAGATCAAAATAAATAATCAACAAAATGAAAAATATTAAAGAACTATTTAGGTCATACATTTTAAGAATTTTAGTATTTAAAATAAACAACTTATACAGCTCATGAAAAAACAGACCAGTTAAATGGGCCAAGGAACTGAATGCTTACAACACAGCCACACACACAAATACGTAACAGATAGTTGAGTAGATTCTCAATAACTAATTGTTGGGCTCTGAGCTGCTAGCCTTAGGGTCCAGTATTTTCTCTCCACAAGACCCTAAGGGCAGGGCCCATTTCTGGGTACACCCAAAACATCTATGCTCATCCGAGTTAAGGTGAGGCAGAATGTGCCTGGTCCTCTGACTTCTGGTCATAGGGATATGTAAATCAATTATTGTTACCTTTCAAACGTTACCTTGCAAATGCTAAATCTGTGATTGTACTGAAGATTGTTATTTGATACAATGGCCCAGGAGCTTGCAAATGCCCTGTGATGTGTGCTTGTACCTCCTCCACGAAAATGTTGTATAAAAGGCTTAAACTGTGTCCAGTAAATCTAGTGCTGCTATCCAGAAATCCCTAATGCATGGGTGTCGTTCTTTCTTTCTTCCCTTACTCAGCAGCAGCGACAAGGCAGAGTTTCTCCCAAGTCCATCCCTCTCCTTTTTCTGCAGGGATGAAGTCCGGCAAGATCTAGGTCTTCCTCATTTGTGTTGGGGCTGCTGGCCAGGGCCCCCAACAACTAATCGTGGGTTAAATTCAAATTAAAAAAAAACCACAGATATTACTTCAATCCTGGTGGAACTTATATAGTTAAATAGATAAGAGAAATGAGTGTTTATGAGAATATGGAGAAATTGGAACACCGTGCATTTTGTGTGAATGTAAATTCCAAATGGAAACCACAATGGCAATATGTGGAGGACCCTCAAAAACTAAAACTACCATCTAAAACTGCAAGCTTGCTTCTGAGTATACTAAGAATAAAAATAAGGATGAAGTAGATACTTCTTCTATCACACAATGTTCATTGCGGAATTGTTCTCAAGAACCTAAGTGCCCATCAGTAGGTAAGTGCATAAAAAAGAAAACGTGGTCAATATGATATATTCAGTTTCAAGAAAGAAAAAAAAACTGTCATTTGTTACAACTTGGATGGATATTGAGGCTACTATCCTGTGTGAAAGAAGGCAGATATCAGAAAACAAATTTTGTATGATTGATATAACTCCCATAGGAGTCTAAAAAATGCCAAACTCATGGAAACCCAGGGGTTAGGGAAAGCGGGGGCATGCCAGTCAAAGAGTATATACTTCTGGTTATAAGTGAATATGACCTGAGGATTTTATATATCTCATGGTGAAAATGTCTATTAATTTTGTATGTATACTTGAAAGGTTTGAATATAGTCTGTGATACGTTCTTACTGTGAAATGAAATGGAAGCATCTGATTTGATGGAGGTGTTAGCTATGGTGGGACTAATACTTTAGCTTGTAAATGTACCAGATCAACAGCGTATATACCTTAAACTTATGGAACATAATATCAAATTTGGAGAAAATTATCATTTTTATATATGGATATTTAAAGATATTAATACTATTTGATTCCCAGAGTCTATCATAAATAGAATGCTCTTATGAGTGAAAGTCTGTTTTTGCTTTGTTTACTATTTTGCCATATCATAAAGTCTTACTTGCTTTAGCTTGGTAATAAGAAGTAACTCATACTTGAAAGTTGTTTTATTTTTATTATTTTATAAGATTTCTCTGACTATTCATAGAGATAGTTTCCACACAAATTTTAGAAAAAAGTTATTCAATTCACAATAGAAAAAAATATAGTTCCTGGACTTTGATTAGAAAAAAATCAGTATATTATTTTGAACAGAATGTCAATGTACTAGAACATTATTTCATCATTCATTTCTCATTTATTATCTCTTAGTCACAAAGTTTTTTTAGTTTTCAGAATTTAATCTTTACATTTTTTCTTACTCCCAGATTGTTTTATGCTATTGTTAAATTTATCTTTTAATTTTTTATTGCATATTGTCTGGTGTATGTTACTGGCATATAACTCTGATTTTAATTTATTGTCCTTGCATTTAGTGTCTTATGCATTTGTGATTTTATCAATGTTAATGCATGAAACATGCTTTTTAGTTCACTATGCATATAATCATATAAACTATAATAAATGTTAAGTATTTCTCTTTAATTTGTTTTTCATGTTTTTCCTCATTGACTAGAAGTTTGAGATTTAGTTCTTCCATTCCCAGTTTCTGAAGAAACCTTTTAATACTTCACCATTAAGTACAATTTCTTGTAAATGCTTTATCAAAATTTTCTATCTTAAAATGACTGCATCTGTTACTAATTCACCAAAGTTTTTTTAATTCTGTAGTATTTATTTTCTTGTTACTTCTTGATATAATTGTGTCTTTTGCTCTCCTTGTTGTCAATTATATTGCTTGAATTTTTACTTTTAGAACACAATTTGAATTCACTAAAAATATTGCCCATTTTATATGTCAGAGATGCACTTCACTGAATTTATAAAGGACATAAATTGTGTCTATCCTGAGGTTCATGACTGTAGCCACTAAACAAAACAAAAGAAAAAGAAATGTAAAGTTCAGGTTTCTTTCCACACAACATCAGTGAGCAAAACCAAACAAAGATTCTCTTTTGAAAGGTTTTGATGTAGGATTTGTTCATTTACTTTCTTGCTGTTGTTTTTTAAAATAAATTTTATGTAATTTATTGTATTATTATAATAGATTTTGGTGTCATAAATATGAATGCATCATAAAATAACAGCAAAGTGCTATTTTCCCTATTGTCTGTAAATGTAATATAGGATTGTCATTATTTCTTCCTAAATACTTAGAAAAAATTTACTTAAACCAACCTGACATATATCCATCCAACTTGGATATTGTATCCTGTAAAATTTTGACTAATGAGTTCAATTTTAAAAATAGAGATTTATTCATTTTCTTTTTGTTTTCTTGACATCTTTGACAAGTTCTACCCTTCCAAGTATTTGTCAATTTCATTAGAATTGTCAAACATATTGTGTAAAGTCATTCAAAATATCCTTTATTATCTTTGATGCATCAGTAATATCTATGGTGATGTTCTCATTATTGTTCTTCAGATGTGTAAGATGCTTTTATATTTTTACTGGATAGTTCTGATTTTATTCAAAATGAAAAAGAAAATATTGCAGTGTATTTGTTTACTATGTCATTTATGTCTGCTTTTATCTTTGATATTCATTTTTTTTGCACTTAATGTCCTTTTCCCCTAAGTTCCTATTTAAATCTTCTTTTTTTGCACTTAATATATTGCAGTTTTTTAAAGACAGAAACTTTGTGATTGAATATCAAATTTTAAATGAGAATTTATTGTCATAAATTGTATCACAAAATTGTTATAACTACATTTCCAAATTTGTCATTTGAAATGTTTTATCATTTAGTTCATAAGATTTTGTAGCTTTTATTGTGATTGTATCTATTAATTATTTGTATTATGTTCTAATTTATGTCATAATTTATATTTTGGCTTAAATCAACAGTGGCCAAGAACATACACTCTGTAATTTAATATTTTGACACTTAAGCTTACGTCTTAGAACAAATTCAATATTCATTAGAATAAATGTAAGTTATTTTAATTCCACGTATACTTCAATTTATGCTATGTCTTTATTCTATATTATGATCTATATTCAAAATTATTTTTCCTGTCATAAAAGCTAAAGTTAATAGTGAGATAAACTCCTTAATATACTTTGAATTATTTTATGTTTTATTCTTGTGTGTTGGCTTTTAGATTTGCCACCTTTTACTACCTGTACTGTTAACATTTAATGCACTAATATGTATGTGTAATAATTCATAATCATATTGTTATTGGTTTGATATATTGTTATTGGTTTGATAGACTTTTCTAGAGAAAAGTATTTTCTCTAGAAATACTTTTAGTTTTAAGATTTATTTTAATAATTTTAATAGAAATTCCAGTTTTTATCTGAATACTGTTGTTATATGAATTATTTTTTCATTGTTTAGTATTTCTGTGCCCATACTGAAGGGGTAGCTCTAATTAAATTAAATAAAAAACAACAATTAAAATTTTATAAAAAAATTTAGTGAGCACTATTTAAGTTTTTAATCTTTTGTTCAGAATATTAAATACTTAAATATCTAATATATAAGAATTGGGAGTAAATAAAAATTTGTATATTTACTACTTAGACAATCCAAAGATCTAATGATTTTACTCAACTTATCCTATTCCGCTTTTATTACTTTTTCATTTTATATAAATAGAATTGATTGCAATTATAATATAGTTAATGCATATCCAATAATATTTATCTATTGTACAAAAGTATTCATCAAGATAATTATGTTACTTATGATGCATTTAATTCTAAATTGTAAAATTATCATGATAGTAATACTAATTTAGTATTACTGTCATCTAATATCAAATCCAATTTTGTACACATATGCACTAAACTATCTTTTGTTTTGTTTTTAATCCAACCTGGATTGAACCTAGGCCCTCTGTATATATGGTCAACCACTAAGCCACGTAACAAGCCCCTAATACTTTTCTTATTAAACATTTTCTTTCTGAGATTATTATTCTTTGTAAACATTCTCAATACTATTTGTCAAAATAATTATTTGTGTGAAAATTCATTTTATTGTATCATATTAATTTATGAGAGTCTTTCCTCTTGGTATGGAATTTCCTGAGAACAAATATTTAAATAATTAATTTCCTTTGATTTTTTTTCCTTGACTTGATTATTTCTTTCAAGAACATACTATTAATATTTCTCCTCTTGCTGTAAAGGTAGAACAGGGGTTAAGGCATTTGCCTTATATGTATCTGAATCCATTTCAATTCCTGGCACTTCAGGAGTGATCCCTAGTCCAGAACCAGGGGTAATTCTTTCTTTTCCTATAAAGACAATGTTTCAGTGATCTTGAGTGCCATTGTGATTTTTGTCTTCAAACTAAAGCAGTTTTTTATTTATTATGCCTGGATGTAGTTTTGTTTTCTGGACACTTCCCTAGATTGACAAAAGTCTATGCTAGATGTTCAGCATTTAAAAATGTTTCAAATAATAAATCCAAACATTTCTGTTTAATTTTTTGTTGCACTTATGAGACCCAATTACCCATAAGTAAAATAATTTGATTATCATATCCATGTCTTTTAATGTCTGTTTGATTTTCATATTCTTCTGAGATTTAGTTTGCATGATTACATTACTCATTTTATAGCTTAATATTCTCTATTATGCTGTATTTAGTCTCATAAAAGTTCTTGAGTTCTAAATCGTTGTTTATTTTATTTTTGCTGGTGATAAAACCCAGGTATTGTGCATGCCAGATTATTCTTCATTATTGAACAATTATTCAACTGCCACCTTTTTCTTTCCATTTTATAATTCACTGGTAAAATGCTTTATGTTTGTTTACCTTTTCAACTATTTATTTTACAATATCAATCGGTTTACTTTAAAAAAATTTTGCTTCATCATTTCTAATATAGCTGTTATTCAGTTTATACAGTTTTTCCCTATATTTTATTTTATTATTTTTTCTTTGTTCTTGGGCCATACCTTATGGTACTCAGGGCTTATTCATGGCTTTGTGCTCAGGGATCACTCCTGGTAATCCCTGGGGGATAATAGGTTATGCAAGGGATCACACTGGGAATTGCCCACCTGAAAAACAAGTGCCTTCACCCTTATAATCTTTCTAGCCTCTTTATTCAGTTTTTAATCTTTTAAATTTTACTGTTTACTTTTGATTTTCACATCAATAATTTATAATAAAATATTCTTCATAAACTCCTGATACTGTCGACTTACTGTATGATATTATTTTCCTGAAAGAAGGTGTATATTTTCTTTTTCTAGGTATATGAATAAGGAATCAATTTTTTTTCAGAGAGAACTGAATCAGTTTGGATGAAGCTTGGTTTTGATTTTTTTTTCCTATTTCTGCAATGCTTCCAATAAGAGTATCTATTTACTACTGATGAATATTAGCTTAATTTGTTCGCTTGTGTTGCTTTCCCTGGATATATCCCTGCATATATTTTCAAAGCAACATCTTGAAATGTTATTTTGGGCTACTCATTTGAACAATAGCATCAATGCTGCCATTCAAGTCTTAATAAACTAGTTTTCTAGCTCTTATCCATGCTACATTAGAATCTGGTAAATACGCAAGAGGAAAAATCCCATATGCAAATTAACAGCTTTCTACACTTCCCTTCCATTAGAAACTCAATGCACATCCCTTTACTCTAGGTTCGTTCTACAGGAGTAAAATCCTAAATTTCATTTTTAGATCATTACCCTGACTCCAGTATTGACAAATACCCTCCGTGGTGGTGGTGTGTGGTGGGGAGGTTCAATTCTATGAACTTCTGACTTTAAAATTTCCCTCTGTCCAAAATCCTGTTTCTCTTCTGATTCTGTTTGATTTTGTAGTTCTCCAGTGCCTTTAGATACATGTATATTTAATGAGATTTATTTTTAAAGCAATTTTAGCTTTTACAGAAAATTGAACAGAAAGTGCACAGAGGCCATATGCATTTTTAAAATTTAATTTTATTGTTGCTCTCAAGTGGAATGTTGGTGTACTACAAGATATTCTGCCATACAACAAGTAGATGTTTCTTGAAGCAATCAATATAGTTAAAAGGGATATTTATTTAACAATGACATGAAAGATCTCTAAATTATAAATTGTGTGTTTGTATTGGTGGGGCTACCCCCAGGAATATTCAGGACTTACTCTTATCTCAGTGCTCAGCTGATTGGTATTGGCAGAGCACAAGGTCCACAAGTAGTGGGAAGAATCTAACAGAAGTTGGCTGCCTGCAAGGCAAGTGCCCAATCCTTGCAAACCCTTTCAAGTCTTATATTTACATATTTAAATAAATGACTTGGGGGGAAATATTTAGTAACTATTAAGAAAATAAATAAATAAAAGTGTTACCACATTGGACAAAGAGTTTGTGGAAGCTGATAATTAAATAGAATAAATTTTATAAATGTTTATATAAGATGGCAGGTTTGATAAAAGAATACAAAAGAGTTTGACTTTCAAAAATACAAATGAAAGTATAATCATTAAGTCAGTTCTGATTACTATTAGATATCACTTCCTAATAATGTTGTTAAGCTTGATGTCACCTTATACTGAAAAACAGTGCCTTTAAATGCTACTGATCCTGCTTTAATCTCTGCTTGAAACTCCTGCTGCTGTACTCTGACCCACCAACGCACACCATATTATTGTTAGAATTAAGCAAGTCTGTTCACCACATCCCTTTCATACACAATTGGGTTTGCTCACCACTGAACTTGGCATCTGTTAGATAATCAAATGAATTCCATTCTGCTTTAACTTTCCATTCCTGACTTCATCCCACTCTAAGTCAAAGTTCTGTTATTCCTAATATTAAAGTACATATGGGTGCTGAAAGTCAGGAAAGCTCAAAGTATTGTAAGTGTTCACACTTAGTTACATAGTGTGACTGATACACTCAATAATTTAGTATACATACTGTCACAGATTATTTATGAAACTTGGAATAGTGTGTAAAATCAACACTTAAAAAAGTTTAAACTTTATTGTAAGTGTTGGTAAAGCAAAATCAAAAAACATGCTTTGGTTTTAAAGGGTGTTGGAGAAAGCTGACTTCTGCTTTTGAAGTATGTTCCCTGCAGGAAAGAAGAGAGAAGTGCAGTTATCACACTTGCAAAAGTCTGAAAGATTTTTATATTTGTTGGGCCACACCCAGCCATGCTCAGGGTTTACTAATGGCTCTGTGTTCAAGGATCACTCCTAGCGGTGCTCAGGGAATCATTTGAGGTCTTGGGAACCAAACATAGATCACTGCATGCAGTATAGGTGCCTTACCCCTTACTATGTCTCCAGCCCCTGAGAGAATTTCTTAAGCCAATTTCTTAACCAAAGTGACTTTCCTGAGATATGAGAGAAATTCTGCCAAGTTATGTCCCCTTTCAAAAAGATGAAATCATTAAAAAGAATAATTTTTATTGCAAAGTGCTTTCAAAAGAAAATATTACTATGTAAGGCAATAACATATGTCAAATAAATATTGTCAAATATAATCAGCTTCATAATAATATTCCCAAAATAAAATATTAATTTCATAGAATTTTCTAAAAAAAAGAGACATTCTACTAAAAATTAAAAAAGTGAAAATCAGTGAAAAGAATATTAACTTACAGATGAGGTTGGCTAGTGCAACATTAGCCCTACTTTTTCCAACAGGAAACTGAAACTTAACCTCTTAGAATCTCAGGTTCCTTAGCTTATTAATGCAGTAATCCTTCCTTGTGGGTTTATGGAGCTTCAAAAACTGGTAAGTGTATATAAAACACCTGGGTTTATAAAGCATACTACAGAAACATCACTTCCCTTTTTTCACAGCTTTTGATTTATATTTCCATCTTCAGAAATAAATTTTGCTATTAAGACAGATTTATATATTAATTACTCTACAGAAAAGAATGTTTGGTGGACCAGGGCCTATTAACTAATTAATAATTAAGGTTTTGGTCCTTATATCAAATGCTTTACTAGCAAATGGTTTAGATAATGGTATGTTCTTGTGATTTTTAATTTTCTTTTATCTGTGCTTATAGGTTTCTCTTTCATACATAATGTAAGGGTTTGCAATTCCTGTTTTATTTTCCTGCATTTCCTGCAGTTTATCTCTTTTAATGGTCTTTTGAAGAGTCAGTACTTACATTCAACATTCTACTATTTTCATTTATAAATTATTAATCTCTAATTTTTTTTATTAATTTTCCATTCTTTTATACTCATTTTTAAGAATTATTTTTAGCTTCTTCACTTGAATGATTAATTTATGTTCATTCTATCTTGTTTAATATAAAATAATTTAAGCATTAAATTTTCTTCTGAGTACAGGCTTGATAGCATCCTACCAGTTTTAAACCTTCTGTAATTATGTGATTTATTTTCTGCATCTTTTATTTGGATTGGTAATTTTTTTCCCTTGTACATTGTTTAAGCTTACTAGGCACTCTAGTACCTTCACAACTATTAGCCTTTCCTTTGTCGGTAATCTACTTTTTTACTGAGTACATTTCATGAATACGAAGACTGTTGCTTCCTAGAATGCTTGTAGTTAGTTGTTACCATGTAACTTATTTTGATAAAGTATCGAAGTGCTGGGATGATAATGTGATGAAAACTCTCACTCTGAAAATGAAAGAAGTTATCTCCTCCTCAATGCCTGAAATGTAGACATGAAGGAGGAGTTGGAACAGCTAATTTGGACCAGAGTGAAAGCAACAGACTGAGATGTGTGGAACAAACAAATAATAGACTTTGTTCTCCCTCATGCTGAGGAACTGCTTTACCTACTCTGATGGTCGCACAAAATTGTTTAGTAAGACTGTGTAATACACTATGCCATTTAAGAACTATTCCAAGGGACTGTGTGCATAGTCCCTTTAATTTTGTTATAAATCGTGTCAATACATGTAGTTTTTTCTGCTTTCTCATAAAGAGTCAGAATGTTCCATTTCTTCCAGGAATGTTTTGGAATTGTTCATTTGTTCAATGAGTGATATGTTTTATATATTCTATGTTTTGGTCGTGTCAAAACTGTTTCTGCGTGTGGATTGTTGCTCTATACTTATATTCAATTTATCTAATATATCATATTATCACTTTTTATGTTATCCTTTGTAAAATACTTGTTATGGGACATTTATAGGCTTACCTCAAAATAAAAAGTTTAATGGTCCCTATATAATCTGCTTCTCGTCATTATTGTAGGTTTATCACATGCATTCCAGACATGATTGTTTGAATACAAATTGCTATAATTTTTAGGTTGGTGAGCTTGGACAAATGATTTAACATTATTTCTCCCCAGTTTCTACATCAACTAGAGAAAATTAGTATACTTTTTTATAGGATTATTACTAGACTGACATCTCATGCACACTTCTAACAGAGTCTGACAACCTTTATTTTTTGAAAAACAAAGAATAATGCATATAAAATCCTTTAATAAATAATGAACTAATGAGATTCACTTAAGATTGTTTTTCCTAGTACTGTTTACTTACCTGAATGTAGGACACTTTTGTCATAGCTGTGGCAGGGCGGGGGGACACCTCCCATGAAATATTATTCTTGAACGCATTGAACTAAATTGTTTAGACCCACTGTATATTGAAAATTCTTTACCCTAATGTCCAAGACATAAATGCCATTTCAAAGTCTATGAAGCTCTTGAAACTCAAATGGTTTGCATATGCCTTTGAACAAATTTCTGGATGGAAAGACTTTATCCCCAAATTATTCCATTGCATTCAGTTGAACCCTAAAGATAAAAACATTAGTTAAAGCTATTTTTATTATTTTCCTTGCTCATTCATCTTAAGTTTACCTGCTGTATCCCTCAATAAGCATAATTGAGTAGCAATGATTTTTGCCTTTCAACATAATTTTAAATTTCTTTACCAACCTCTTCTATGTGTATTTGCTTTTTTATTATTTTACCTAAATATTATCTATCTAAAAGACCACTCCTTAAATAAAATCAGTGATACCATGTTTACATTTTAGAATGCTATTTTTTCCTATTATTTCCTTATGGCTCCTGTTGCATTCATTTTCAGTAAATAAAAAAATATTTTTCTAAATAAATTCAAGTACTGTCTTCTTTTTGTTGTTTCACTTTGTTACTTCATATATTCAGATTTGGCCTTTAATTTTTTATTATTCTTTTTCCAATTTTTTATTGAATCAATATGAGATACACAGTTACAGAGTTGTTTATATTAGGGTTACAGTCATACAGTGTTCCAGACCAGCCTTTCACCAATGTACTTTTCTCACCATCAATGTCCCCAGTTTCCCTCCATTTTTATTATTATTAAACAAAATTAACACAATTTAGAGTGAATTTATTTTGATAGAGTATAAATATTCTTGTCCTGGCACAATTTCCAAAAATAGTTCTCCATGATTTTTTTCTAATATAAATCTAATGAATATCTTCATGCATGTGTATATTAATATAGGTATGGATATATACATGCATGTATATAGAAATGAATATGGGTATATAAATATATACATGCACATTTTCATTCATTTAAAATTTCTATTAAACTTTGCCTAAACCCATGACCGATACTTGGATACCTAAATATACCATGCATATCTAAATAGAACATGGATCTCTTTATTCATTGGCATTGCTCAATGAACAAAGAAATACTTAAAACGTGCCCTAAGACTATTGACTTAAGATCTGTAACAAGCTGTAACAAGCAAGAGGATAGCCCCACAGTCTTGTTCCATTGTTCTAATATCCATCAGTTTTATTTTTAAAGGGGCACTCCCCAGAAATGTTTGTGATGCCAGAGCATATGGTTCCAGGGCACCAATTAGGACATACTTTCACATGTATACATATGACAGTACATATGCTTTGTATATGTCCTATGGTATACACACAAGATTCTTAAATGTACTGTCAGTTATAGTCCCAATTGCTTTTAATTTGTAGTTCTGTCTAGGTAAGAAAAATTTTGTATGTTTAACTTTTGTGTTTGAGCCCAAACAGTTGTGCTCAGGGCTTACTCCTGGCTTAGTACTCACTGAGGGATCACTGCTGGCAGACTTGGTGGACCATATGGATACCTGGGATCAAAGCACATGCAGGACAAAAGCCTTACCTGCTGTATTATCTCTGGCTCCTCTAGATGAAATCTAACTTACCAAAATTCCATTTCTTTTTCTTCCCCAGCTTTGATCTCCCTTCCTTGTTGCTCACATGCCATTTTTTTTAACATTTCTTCCAATATCTAAACTGATTATAGCACTTATTTTTACAGATATCTGGGATATGGCTGAATTTCTCAGGCCTTATTTTCTGTCAGTAAGGGTTTCCTGAGGTTTTCTTGTACAACTACTATCAAACTCAAGAAATTGTATAGGGACTGGAGTGATAGCGCAGCAGGTAGGTTGCAGTATGTTCACCTTTCACACAGTCAACCCAGGTTTGATCCCCAGCAACCAATATGGTATCCCCGGCACTGCCAGCAGTAATTCCTGAGTACAGTCTAGGTAATTCCCGAGTTACCCCTGAGCATTGCCAGGTGTGCAAAGGTAATAATAAAATAAAGTAAAAAATTGTCTAATATTTTTCTGCTCTTTTTCATTTATAAAGCATATACATTACGCATGCCTAAATGTTAGACTATGATTAAATGTCTGTGGAGGATGGTACAAAATAGATTTAATGGTAGAAAACAATAAAACTTGGGGCTGGAGCGATAGTCCAGCAGGTAGGGCATTTGCCTTGCACGCGGCCGGCCCAAGCTGGCCCAGGTTCGATCCCGGGCATTCCCATATGGTCCCCCAAAAACCACCAGGAGTAATTCCTGAGTGCAGAGCCAGGAGAAACCCCTGAGCATTGCCGGGTGTGACCCAAAAAAGCAAAAAAAAAAAAAAAAAAAAAAGAAAACAAAACCAAAAAATCTTGACAGTAAAGCACATGATTTTCATGCATAGATCTTGGATAAAAACCCTAGCACCACCTACAAAGAATCAAACCTGGAATGTCTGCCCCTTTTTTTAGATGCAAGTTTCAAAAAAAAAAAATCTAAACTTGTTCTTCCTCTTTTTAAAAACATTAAATGCAATGTATTTTAAACTGTTTTGGTTGGTTTGTTTGTTTTGTTTGTGTGATATACAGATACAAAGTTGTCAGTGATCTGGTTTCAGTCATACAATTTTCCAACAACTGTCTCTTCACCAGTGTGTATTTCACACCACCAAGGTTCCTAAGTTCCTACAACCCACCCCACCCCAGCCTCTCTCTCTATGGCAGGCACTTTCCTTCTTGAATCTTTCTCTCTCTTGCTCTCCTCTCTCTTTCTCTCTCTCTCACTCTCCTGGCATTATGGTTTGCACTACATGCGGTGAAAGACAACCTTTGAAAGGCTTAGCTAGTCCCTTTGCCTTCTTTGAGCACTCAGTTTTGCCCAGACTATTTCCAACTATCCTTGTTGTAGTGTTCCCTTCTCTGTCCTAACTGGTCCTTCCCTACCACTACCACCACCACCACCACTACTTGTGGCAAGTTTCCAACCGTGAACCAGTCCTCCTGGCCCTTGTTTCTACTGAGCTTGGCTATTAGGCTCAGGATATGTTTTTAATGTATCACAAATGTGTACAGTCATTCTGTGTCTGCTCTTCTCTCTCTGACTCATTTCACTCAGTATTACTCTCTCCATGTCCATGCATTTACAAGCAAATTTCATCACTTCATTTTTCCTGGTGGCTGCATAGTTTTCCATTGTGTAGATGTACCATGGATTTCTTTATCCAGTTGCCTGTTCTCAGGCACTGGGTTTATTCCCAGATGCTGACTATTGTGAATGGTGCTTCTGCTGTGTGTTTTTGGGCCCCCAGGGTATATTCCCAGGAGTGCTCATATGCTGGTTCATATTGAAATTCAATTTCTAATTTTTTTGAGGAATACCCATATTGTTTTCCCCAAAAAGGCTGCACCAGTAACCATTCCCACCAACAATGAATTAAAGTACTTTTCTCACTACATTCATGGCGGCATTAGTTGTTTTTTGTTCTTTTTGACATGTGCCAGTCTCTGTGGTGTGAGCTGATATCTCACAGTTGCTTTGATTTGCAGACCCCTGATGATTGGTTATGTAAAGCATTTTTTCATGTGACATTTTGGAAATTTGTATCTCTTCTTTGAGGGAAGTTTCTGTTAATTTTTTTCTCCCCCATTTTTGAAGGGGTGAGATAATTTTACCCTGTACAGTTCTGACAGTGCCATATATGTCTTTGATATTAACACCTTATCAAATGGGTGTTGTATAAATAATTTTCCCCTTAGATGTGTAGCTATTTTGTACCACTGATTCTGTAATTTTTCTGTTCAGGGAATAATAAAAGTGTTCCTACACTTTTGGTTAGTTCATAGTTGTCTGTCAGGGAATGCTGCGGGGTCCCTGACAGTGTCGGGACAGAGGTTCTCTTCTACCTCCGAGGATGCCGGGAGAACAAATGAAAACTCACGAGTCCGATGCAGTTCCCAAAAAAGGCTTTTAATAGTACAAAAGCTCTTCCACAGCACTCCAATATAATGAAAAAACTCTAGCTCTGGTCCGAACTTAGACCATACAAAAGAGCCTAAGTCTGCCACCAAAGAGAGAGGATCTCACCCGAGATGAGTCCTACCCAGAAGAAGGAGCAGAATGCCAAAGAGCAAAAAGCCAAAAGCAAAAGGCTGAGGGAGCCAAAAGCCACAGGAGCCAAAAGCCGAAAACTAAAAAGGCCCAAAGGTCAAAAGGTGAAGGGTTCTCAAGTCAGTCCCCTTATATACACCAAAGTAATCCAACCGGAGGGTCATATCAACAAAGAACTCTAAACAGAGTGTAGTGCCAGACCCTTTTGCAAGTATAAACAAAGGTTTTGCCAAGGTCTAATCCTTTCTACCAAGACTATCTCTTATGTAAAACACTGGAGAGAGGGGGCTGGTATAAAGTATTACATCTTAACTTCATGAGCTTCATGTAATCTAGATGGTACCCACAAGGTGCTTCTTATTATTATCTGCACCAGGGTGATTCTGAGTACCTTGTTCTCATGTAGTGAAAGGATCACACTCGCCTGCTTAGAGCAAACTAGTATGATCCTTCCTATAGTCTTCCTATAGTCTCAGTGTAGCCAGGGTGGTAGTCTCCTGGTAAATTCTAACTGTTCCACGCTGGGTGCACTGGGTATAAAGAGGAGCTGTGCCCAATCTAGAAAACATAGAAGTCTTAGTAGATGTGTAAGTCAGAAGTTATTCAATCAAGGTGACTTCTGTAACTGCCACACCCTCTAGCAGTGCTTACATAGAAGAGAGGTCTCATTAGAATGAACCGTGACTTAAATAGATTAAGCTGGGAGTGGCCAAAACAACAAAACTCCCAGAATAGCTAACTAAACCTGTCCTCCAACAGTTGTCCTTACTTTCATCCCTATTTATCTTGAATCTTTCTCCTTTCCCAACTCCAGACTTGCTGTAATCATTTCCTCTTCCTACAGTGGAAGAATTGCTTTAATTTACACAACTACCTGCCATTTTTGAATTTTTACAAATGGCAGTTTCTCAGGGCCAAGGTGGCAAAGCACATATCCAGTATGTGCAAGGCCCCAGATTCAATCCTGGCACTCTGTTTTCTGAGGTACAGCCCTGCTGGTGCCCCCCAAGAGTCCAGGGTATCCATTGGAGCAAAACAAATTAAAAAAAATGAAAAATTTAATATTTTCTCATTTAATATATACACAAGTTGGAACACCAGAATTTTGTCTAAGATATAAGAAATATAATTTATTTTTGTACTTACTGCAAAAGATGCACACTGATTCAAATGTATGTCAACTTATATAGACAGGAGCAAAATACTTTAATTTCTTATCTGCCTAGAAAATTCCTACCTTTAATTTGAGTTAATAGAGCTTAAGAAATAATGGTCTCAATATATCATTTAATATATTCATTTAAACTCATTGCTCAGGTTAGTATTTAAAGATCTCTGCTTATACAATTTTGTATACACAAACAAATCTCTTAATACTTCTTATGAACTAAAATATTATTTGCACACTAGAAATAGAAGCAATGAGTCAGAATGCTTCAGTTTACAAATCTGCTTAATAAAACCGTCAAGAATGGGCTCAGCATCTGTTGCAGGACTCCTAAGGGCCGCTGCATCTGCTCTGGATTGCCTCCTGCAAATCACTTTGTAGTTAAGGGGTAGTCTAAATGTGGCAGTTTATCTGACCATGTATGCTGTACTAGCTGGTATAAATATTCTCCCATGCTACCACAATCATCGTGGGACTAGCTAGATCTTACCAGCATATTAGCCTGGCCACGCTGGACCCCTAAGTAATTAGACCAGAGAGAAATGCTGTTTGCTTCCAAGCAAACAAGCATGGCTCCCTGATATACTCAAAGGCAACTAAAATATAAAACTACAATGAAGTAGAAGAGACTTGTGAAGGTTTGGAGAAATATTTAACTGGCATTAGTATTAGTCTTTGGTACAGAGACATGCCATCTTAGAAGCCCCCTTCTCTACCCTATAAAGGCAATTCCAGGCAGATCTTGGCTCAAAACATTAGCATAATAAAGGGCCTAGGTGAGGTGCAGGGAGGGATTACCTAAGGGCATTTGACCCTCCCTGCTTTCCATAACAGTGGGAGGAAGGTCTGAGTTACAGGGGGTATAAAACTAGCCTGCTTTCTCTCTCGCGCTTCTTTTGGGCTCTCCCTTTGTGGCGCTCACCCTTCTTGGAAGTCTTGTCTTCTTCTCCTTTTACAAAGCCTTTACACGTGGTGGCCGCCATCTTGGCCTACACGTGGCTGGGGTTCTAGCCTGGAATCCTAAGCACCGGACTTTTACTTTTGCTGATTTGTATGCCTGAACCTATGATAAGTAAAGCCTTTTAAAACTGCATCAGATTCCTGAGTTTTCATCCATTTCGCCCGGCTCGGAGGTAGAAGGGAACTTCGCTTCCGGCACTGTCGGGGACCCCGGCGGAGCCCCCGACAAGCATCTCTATTTCCATTTTCAATCCTTTTGATAACAAAATTAAATTATAATTTTCATCAAATTTAAAAAGATTTTCAGATGATGAATTGTCGATAAAACATAACTTTATTGAGCACTAATTTAAAAATTTTATTGGGCACCTACTATGTTCAACCATTTTTCTCTATAAAATAGAGTGTCTTCTTGGTAAAATGCGTCAACAGTTTCAGCTTAATTTTAAAGAGAATACTTTACTATGAAAATGTAATCAATAATTTGTCTTTCAACCTCAGAACAATTAAGTTGTCCCTGTTTCCAAATACCCAATGGGAGAGTTTCCAACTTTCCTACTTCTCTATTGTATTATGAATAATGTTTCTAGCTCACTAATTTTTCTGCTAATCAAATACTAAAAGAGACTCCTTATAAATTTGGATATGCTTTGAAAAAAAATCCTCCCCAACATGTGCACTGAGGGAATTAGAAGTTCATTAGTGTACAGTTTTTCATATCTTAGATTCATGGTTCATCAAATTACCCTAGAGATAAAATACAATTTTATATTTATGTGGCAGTAAAAATAATTAGGATTGACATCTGACGGTTTTAATATTTGAAATAATCAACAGACATCTCTAACTTAAATGATCCAAATCAGAAACTACCTTTAATGTATTATCTCAAAAATACTTAGAAATATTAGATCAATTAATCTTTTCCAAAAGTATCTCTAGATTTTAAGGAAGTTGACAGTATATAGTGCAGTGCTAAATGTAGCAAAGCCTAGGACAGATGCAGACTCTGCATTTTAGAAATGCCATGCCTTTTAAGTTGATTCATTCTCTAGTTCGTTAAAGTTCGTAGTTGATGACGCCAATGGGAGCTAGCACAAAAACAGTGTTATGGTATAACACTAAATTGCAGAAGCTTAAATCACATCAATTCTGGCCATAGAAAATATGTGCTTTTGTACCATGTCGCCAGAGCTTAAATGAGCTGAGACAAATCCAGGAAATTTAGACAAATATCAATAGTCCCCACAAAAGCTGTACCTAATTTGTAAATCGTTTTACCCATTTCTACAAGTTTGTATAGAAGAGAATATACAGGTTGTCTTAGAAGAAATCCTAATTCAGCTCATTCTCTTAGGAACATGAACAGACAGCCTACAGAGACCTGCCTTTCAGCACTAACAGTGGCCTATGCGTAATGACAAGAGCTGCCACTAAAATAGTATTATGCATAAACAAATTGTTTAAATGGAACATTTACAAAAGTAGTACGTCTAGACACTATATTTGTCTCTTTTTCTGTGATACTATATATGGAATTACAAATAAAAAAAGTAAACTTTAGGTATATATTAGTATAGGATACTGTAAGAGATACTTTGAACTAACATGATTGGGGAGTTTTTTTTCATTTTAATATTTTTTCTTCTTTTATTTTCCATTTTTTCCTCTGAGTTTTTAAATTACAGTATTATAATGCTATCAGTGAGAGGCTTTTATGATGCAACGTTCCTACACTATCTTGCTCCATCATACTGTTTTCATCCACCATAGTCTCAGGGTCTTCCCCAGCCCCCCCCCACAGCCCACTAACCTGTCTCCCACCATCATAAACTCAGTTCTGTAGGCTGGTCTTCAGATTATTAACTTTTGATCAGTTTTATTTCCTTACTATGAACTTTTATAGTCCACATAGGAGAAAGATAATTCTGCATCTATCCCCTCCTTTTGGCTGGCTTCACCCAGCATGATCCCCTTTAGTTACAACCACATATCTGCGAATTGCATTATTTCATCTTTTCAGGAAATTTGCAGCTATTTGTGTTGTTTCCAGATTTGAGCTACTGTGAATAATGCTGAATAATGCTGCAATGAACAAACGAGTGCAAATGTCCTTCTGAATAGAGTTTGGGAACCCTTTAAGTAAATACCAAGATGTGGAAATTCTGGGTCAGATGGAAATCTAGTTTTCTTTTTACCACATTGTTTTCCAAAAGAGTTGTACAAGTCAGCACTCCCACCAGTCTCAGATTAGACTCCTTTTCACCCACATCCACTCCAACATTGTTTTTTTATTTGTTAGTGATTTGTGTCACACTCAATGATCTATATCTATCTATCTATCTATCTATCTATCTATCTATCTATCTATCTATCTATCTATCTATCTATCTATCTATCTATCTATCTATCTATCTATCTATCTATCTATCTATCTATCTATCTATCTATCTATCTATCTATCTATCTATCTATCTATCTATCTATCTATCTATCTATCGATCGATCGATCGATCGATCGATCGATCGATCGATCTATCTATCAATATATCCAGCTATCAATCTATCGATCTATCGATCTATCGCTCTATCGATCTATTGATCTATCCATCTATTTTCATTGTTGTTCTGCAAAACTTATTTGCATTTTCTTATCAGTTATGCAGAGCATTTTATAATATGTCTATTTTATTTAGGCATATCTAAATGTCTTTATTGTGGAAGCTTCTGTTCATCTTTTCAGATTTATTTTTGCTGAGCCTGATAGGGTTTTCTTGCTATTCATTTTTATTTTGCATTCTGAAACAATTATTAATTCACGCCTAATTTTTTGAACATTGATTCTCATCACAGGGAAACAGTCACATTCATGTTAGTAACAAATATGCAAGAAAATTCTTAGCCATTAGTGTCCACTTAAATAATTTTTTAATTTCTATTTTTATGCACAACATTAGTAACTGAAAGAATAATAAGTGAAAAATATATATATATACATACAAAATAAAATTGCTAAGGAAAATCATTATAAACAAAGTTTTTCCAGATGCTAAAGGTTCTGCTTGCAATCACTATACATTTATTTATTTGAGACTATATGGACATCCAAGACTGTCTTCAAAATTATATGATTTGAGAATTAACTTGTGAATCAAAAAATATATGATTATCTATTAATATGAAAGTGTTTTTACTAAACTGTAAACTATAAGGATTTATGGCCATTTATTGCAAATTACTTATTTTTTTTTCTAAAAACAACTCCAATATCTCTGAGAATACCAGATGCAACTAGAATTTTTTCATGATTTTTTAAATCATCTCCACTTCTACTTTGTCCTGGCAATTGCTGCTAGATTCATGGTTCTAAAACAAAACCTAATCATAGGACTTTCTTGCTAAGGTACCTTTGAGCAAAATCTTTAAAATGCTCTTTCCTCATCCAGGATAATTACAGACCAAATTCTTTTACACCCTTCTAAGATGACAGCTTCTCCTCTGCTGCTGTGCTCTGAGCGTGTCACATCTCATTTATAATGTCTGCCCTGTTCTTCTATTCCGGGATCATTCTAACCCTTTCCTTCTCATCAGTTGCTGATACTACAGTGGCTTGTGTCTTTCTTGAACCACTCAGGCAGATCCAAATTTATCCCTTGCCTGAGTTACTGCAATAATTGGAAATTATACCTTGAAGGACTGCTGGTGATGATATGGGCAACATCCAGCAAATTAATACGTTCCAAAAGTTCATTTATGAGTTACTTATTAGAGCTAAAACTTAATTATAGCACAAAACTTTAAGTACAATTAATATTCCATGCTGCACTTTGGATTATTTAAGTTATAGCTAAACTATTACTGACAAAAATAAAATTCCCAAAATGAATTCAGTGAGAAAATTTATGGCATGCTTCAACTCAATAACTGGATGTTAGATACAATAATGTATCTAAAGGAGCCAAATGTGGAGAACAAGAATGGAATGGAAGATGCCAGGATCTGGATGAAGTAGCAATCAATAAACCCAAAGTTTCGGTTGGCAAGATGAGTGAGTTCAGAGAGAGACTTCCCAACTTTGTATTTGGTCAATAATACTGCAAAGCACACTGAATAATTTAAGAGCGCTCACATTATATTATATTTATTAACACAAAAAATAAAAAATAAAGTCTTGGAAGTTCAACTTGCACCACTCCATCATCTAGTTTTTTGTACTGTCTTGGCAAACTACACTATGCCAGATATTCAACAGTAGCATTTTTTCGGTTATTTCCTGCTTCAAGACTAAAGCCCTCTCAAATCCACCTAATTAAAAAAAAACAACTATATTATTTGCTTATAGATTTGAAGTCTGAGCTGTACTCAGGTTTTTATTCTTCTGCTGATCTCACTACTGATAATTATTCGCAGGTAATATTAATGTTAAGTCGACTGTGGACATAAGGAGGCTGCCAAAACAAGGCTTTTCTCCCATGGCATCACATGGCCAACCTCCCGGGTATTTCTTAAAACGTTCTTTGTAGAAACATAATTTAACTCTTGTCTGGAGACTCATGACTTCTTTAAGTGAAGAGTGAATGCTGTCAGTTTCTTGTTACTGTTTAATTTTTTTTCATAATGCCATGTTTTGAACCAGCACTTCAGACGTGCGAGACAAGTGCTCCACTGCTAAGCTACATCACTGATAGTTGTGAAACATTTCAGTGTATGATCTGGGACCTGAAGAAGTGTTATCATTTACTTATGCACATCATTTCTCCAGCCCGATTCAATGGGAGAGGATTGTAGAAGGGAACAAACCCTAGGTGCCAGACACATCAGGGGCCACTAATGGAACAGACTTATTATATGGCTTAATGACTATGCATTGAGTTAGCAGTCAGTAATATAGAACAAGGTAATCTAGTCTCTAATCAGTAGTAGAGAAATAAATTTAGTTTTTGGCAACCTGAAAATTTTAAGTATATGAAAATTGAATGCTTAGTGTGCTCAGATTATAACTTAGATGTACCTTTGATGAACTTCCACTTTACAACAATAGCAATCATAATTACTGCCAATGTGAATTGAAGAGAAAATCTTTCAGTTTTTTAGTTAATAGCTGACTTATAATATTTAATACATCAGTGCTATATTAAGCACTTTAAAATGACAGACGATGGGGCCGGAGCGATAGGGTGCTTGCCTTGCATGCAGCCAACCTGGGTTTGATCCCCAGAATCCCATATGGTCCCCTGAGCTCCGCCAGGAGTAATTCCTGAGTGCATAGCCAGGAGTAACCCCGAGCATTGCTGGGTGTGACCCAAAAAAGTAAAAAATTTTTAAAAATAATGATAAAATAATATGACAGACAATACAGTAACAGTTTGAGTCAATTCGAGAAAATACTTCTTTCCCCACCACATATTTGACTAGAAAATTTCCACTTAATAATTTTAAGTGTCCTCAAAACTAAGTTATTGGGAGTACATATAAAAATTTCATATAAAATTATTTCAAATAATTAGTATGTCAAGTTTATATTTAGTGATGCTAAAATTAGTTGTAATGTTTTAACTGCCATGTAAATATTAACAGCTCATAGCTTCAAAGCAAACTTTAATTCTCTTCATTCAATTCTTCCCTCTCCATAACTTTAGAGGGGAAAAACATGCTATTTAACATTTAAATTTTTCCAAACTGCTAGGGATTAAACTCAGTGTCTCACACATATGAGACATGCGTTCTACCACAAAACTGCACCTGGGGCTCCAGTCAGCATCTATTGTTTATAGAAAACTAACACAATCAAAGGATAGGGAATCAGAATGAAGACGTGAGTCTAAATAAAGAACGCACAAGAATCTCAAGAGACTCAGACTTCCTCCTATAAGGACCTTAATATGCAAAGTTCCAGAGATAATTGAAGAATCATGTCAGCTCTAGGGAGAAGATCTTATCACTTCTTCATCCCAGATAATTTTCTGCTCACTGTTGGGGGTTCCTTTTAAGAAACCCCCTTTAAAGGGATAGCCTTTAACTCTTAAAAGAATGGCCAATATCCAATTTATGGGGATCTGTAAGAGCTGGAAAAAACAGTGGAAGAGTCAGTTGAGACTGGATTCTCAGTCTGGCTGGCAGGAGTGAGTTGGAGGAGCAGAGAGCCTGGCAGGATAGAGAGTTAGAGGAGCAGAGAAAGGAGTTGTCTGAGCTTATCTAAGGGTAGTGCTTGGAAATATTTTGAAGAAACACTTAAAGGGAGTTCAGAACCTCTGGACTAGTTCTGTACCTTTTATTGTCAGTTAGTCAGCCACACCGCTGAAAACTGAGTTAACCATTATTTTCATTTCAAATTTGCTATAATCACTTGTAGATCTCAAACTCTGCCCTTTAATTTTTTAATATTTTGGTTTTGATGAATCAACTGTCTGGTTATAAGTACACAGTTGACACCTGAGATCAGGCAATGCTTAATTGTGCAACTCCTTCACACAGTGCATAAGATTATTGGGCCTCTGACAAAATGCCTGCAAGCACACACTGGATTACTCTGACAACCAAAAAGTACCCCAATGCTTTGCCAAACTCCCCTAGAGGGCGATATCTCTCCTCCCCATGCTCAGGGAAGAACTGCACAAGGTACAAGGCAATTGAGCTTTCTGCCTCCTCTTCCACAAAGGACAGCACTTAACAAAGCTGTTGCATAAATCCCAGTTGCAATTTCTATCTATTTATTCTAACTGAATAACACTAAATAGACGATATTTATATATATATATATATTTATATTCCAAATTGATTTGCCAAATTATTTCAAAATGTGTTCATCTAAAAAATATTCACATGTAGCATGAGGAAAGATAAATAATGATACCAGTCAATAGAAAGATGAAAATCTAGATGCTTATAAGGTATGTCATGTTACACATATTAGATGGTTATAAGTAAAAATAGGCAGTTAAAAGCATTAAAGATGATGTAAAAGAAAGTGAAGCTTTCATACATTTCTGCTGGGAGTTAAATAGGGTATAACTGCTTTGAAAAATTTTGGCACATTCTCAAAGATTTAAACATACATTTGACATTTAACCCAGCTATTATATTCTTGAGTATATAAGAGTATATAACCAAGAGAAATGATTGCATTTGTCTACCAATAAAAGAAAAGACAAAAATGTGTTATTATCCATATAGTGCAATGTTAGTAAGACATAGAGATGAACTAATGGTTGATCCATTCTAGAACATGATGGACTATGAAAATACTGTATATTACAAAGGCAAATAAAAAGGAAATGAATTATATGATTCCACTTATTTTTAATGTCCAGAGAGGAAAATCCAGAGACAGAAAGTAGATTGATGGTTGTGAGGGAGCTGCATGCATCCCTATAACAGAATACTATTCAGCAATTAAAGAGAATAAACTGACAAGCCATTCAAAAATTTATATACATATTGCGAAATGAAGATGTCAGTATTAGAAGGATGCATACGCTCTGGTTTTATTTGTATGATATTTGTATAATTTCCTCTATATGTCACTCTGGTAAAAAGGCACCTATGGAGTTGACAAAGAAGATACCAGTTTCCAGAGTTTCTAGAATAAGAAATATTTGAGTAAATAAAATGCAGGAGATATTTTGTGGTAATTGAGTTATATGTAATGTTAATGCTGATGCATGACACTGTGAACTGTGAATAACTTCCATAGAAATCATTAGCGCAAATAGTAACAATATGTATATATATTTATATAAATAATACATACATGTATATATATATTATGCATATATTTAGATTGAATCATTTAAATCATTTAAATGATTACATCATTTAGTAATTCAAGAAGGGGTTGGAGTGATAGCACAGCAGATACGGCATTTACCTTGCATGTGGCCAACCTGGGTTCGAGATCTGGCATCCCACTTGGCCCTTAGCACCCCCAGGAGTAACTCCTGAGTGCAGAGCCAGGAGTAACCTCTGAGTTCTGCCAGTTGTGACCCAAAAAGCCAATAAATAAATAAATAAAAAATACACAGCTTACCAAGATTTAAAAATTAATAAATAAATAAAATTAAAATTCAAGAAGTCTCAGAAGGAAATAAAAGCTTTGACAAAGGAACCAAATTATTACAAATGGATAAAATAGCACAAGTTAAAGGATAGAAGTAAAGTGATTGAAAATGATCACTATCACTATCACTATCTTCTCGTTCATCATCAATTTGCTCTAGCGGGCTCCAGTAACATCTCCATATATCCTGTCTTATGCTAGTAGAGCCAAAGGGCACCTGCTCACTACAAACATAAAGAGCCTCAAATCATTATATCAGGTCATGGGAATGACCTAACATAATTGTTACTGGTATTTGACATATCAAATACGACAATGGCAGCTTGCCAGGCTTGCCGTGCAGGTGGCATACTTCACTAGTCACCTCTAAATACAGCATTTATTGATGAACCGCACTGCCTCTTGCAGCCGCTCAAAGCCGGGCTGTGATAGGCTCGTCTGCTGGATGGAGTTCTGATGAGAGGGAAGTTCGGATGTGGAAAATGGCAGCCCTCATGGAGTGGGGGGGGTCGTCTAGCTTGTTGCAAGGCTCTGCTGGGGTGGTGGGCCAGGGCTAGAACCTGCCATCCCTCCCAGGCGCCTCGTGAGTGGCTGGGCACAGGGAGAGCAGGTAGCAGCTCTGCCCCATGTCTGCGAGTGTCTGGATCAGCATGACATTGATATCAAAATGTCATAAAATGATATAAAATTATATAATATCATTAAATGATAGTATCTATAATACTAAAGATAAAAGTTAATCCACACAAGCATCATTGAATAGTTGTTAAGATGCTTCCCTCAGGGTTATGGATTAATAAGCTGGTACTTCTTTTCATGTGCACTGAAACTGACCAATTAAATAAATTGATAGTGGATCCTGGGAATCAGGTTCCCACTGTTGGAATAGGAAGTTACAAAACACAAAGAGAGAAGATTAAAATGATCAATGTGGTAATGGATTAAAGTTGGAGACAACTGTATGAACTGAGTTTAGTGCAATACAGTTATAAGTAGATATAAATGGAGAAATTTATAGATAAGTATGTATACAAGAGACAGTATATAAAATATATTTTCTTATGCTATTTTTTGAGAAGATCTAGAAGTCATAGTAGCTTAATCACATCCAATTTCCTCTTCTCTCTCTCTTTTCAAAGGTTACTTACTCTCAATGTAAAAAAAAAAGTACATTTATAAGCCAAGAAGAAAGTTCCTACTGAGGAATTTAATAAGCTGGAGTTTTAATCTTGAGCTTCCCAGTCAAAAGAACTATGAAAACTGAAACATTAATTTATATTTTTAAATTATACAATCTATGCTGTTCTGTTACAGAATCCAGGGTTGATCAATACACAAAAATAAGACAATACTTAAAGTATAGAAATAAATATCCAAGAGTTCATATTAATACTAATAAATTATCATGTAATTAAATAGATTGGGAAAGTAAAATAAAGATCTTAAGCACAGTAGTTCCAAATAATAGTTTATAAAAGAGCCAACTTTTACGGAAAAAAAGTATAATTCCTATCCTCAGTTACTTCTGATTACATAAATTTACTTCTGTTTCCAAGCCAAATCAAGTCCTACTGATATTTTTAATTTTTATTTTATTATATCACTGTGAGATACATAATTAGAAATATGCTCATGATTGGATTTCAGTCATACAATGTTGCAGCACCCATTCCTCCACCAGGTGCACATTTCCTGTCACCAGTCCCCAGGTTCCATTCCCCCTACCTTAGCCTGCCTCTATAGCAGGCACTTTTCCTCTTCTCTCTCTCTCTCTCTCTCTCTCTCTCTCTCTTCTCTCTCTCTCTCTCTTCTCTCTCTTTCTCTCTTCTTACACATTGTAGCTTGCCCATACATACATTTAGGGATTATCATTACCTGTTTTCCTTCTGAGTGATTTCGCTCAGCATGATGATCTCCACATCCAACCATTTAAAGGCAAATTTCATGACTTTGTTTTTCCTGACAGCTTCATAGTATTCCATTGTGTAGATGTACCATGTTTCATTAGCCAGTCTTTTTGTTTATAGGTCTTTAGGTTGTTTCCAGATTCTGGCTATTGTGAATAGTGCTATAAAGAATATAGAAGTGCAGATAGTGTTTCTGCTGTTGTTTTTGGGCTCTCGGGGTATATTCCTAGGGGTGATATTGTTGGGTCAAATGGGAGCTCTATATCAAGATTTTGAAGGAATGGCCATAATGTTTTCCAAAAGGGCTGGACCAGTCAGCATTCCACCAATAGTGAATGAGAGTCCATTTCTCCCTGCATTCATGTCAGCACTAGTTTTTCTTGCTCCTTTGGATGGGTGCCAGTCTCTGTGGTGTGAGATGATATCACATTGTTGTTTGGATTTGCATCTCCCTGATGATTAGTGATGATCAGCATTTTTCCATGTGCCTTTAGGTCATTTGAATTTCTTCTTTTTGGAAGTTTCTGTTCATTTCTTCTCCCCATTTTTTGAATGGGTTGGCTTTTTAATTTTTTTTTTTTAGTTATACCAGTGCCTGATATATCCTGGATATTAACCCCTTATCAGATAGGTTTTGGGTGAATATTCTTTCTCACTCTGTGGACTACCTTTTGTATCTTGTTCGCCAATTCTTTTGACATGCAGAAGCTTTTTAGTTTCATGTGGTTCCATATGTTTATCTTTGCTTCCAATTGCTTTGTTAGTGGTGTTTCTCCTTTGTAGATGACTTTAGCTTCAATATTTTTAAAGGATTTTTCCTATATTTTCTTCAATGTACTTTGTGGATTCAAGTCTGATATTGAGGTCTTTAATTCATTTTGTTCTGACTTGTGCATGGTGTTAGAAAGAGGTCAAAATTCATTTTTTACATGTAGCTGCCCAGTTTCCCAGTAGCACTGCTTGAAGAAGCTTTGCTTGCTCCATTTTGTACTTTTGGTTCCTTTATCAAAGATTAAGTGGTTTTATATTTGAGAGTTTTGTCAGTATATTCAGTTCTATTCTATAGGTTAAAAGGTCTACTCTATACCAATGCCATGCCATTTTAATTACTACTGCTTTGTAGTAGAGTTTGAAGTTGGGAAAAAGTGATACCTCCCTATCTTCCTTTTCCCCAGGATTGCTTTAGATTTTCATGGTGGTTTATTATTCTATACAAATTTCAGGAGTATTTGGTAAATTTCTTTGAAGAATGTCATGGGTAGCCTTATAGGGACTGCATTGAATTTGTATAAAGCTCTAGGGATTATTACCATTTTGATATTGTTAATTCTCCCAATCCATAAGCAGGGATTGTGTCTCCATTTCCTCATGTCCTCTTTTATTTCTTGAAGCAGTGTTTTGTCTATTTTTTGTACATATCCTTTATATTCTTAGTGAAACTGATTCCTAGATATTTGATATTCTGTGGCACGATTGTGAATGGGATTTTTTTTAATATCTATTCTTCTCTTTTTATTTTTGCATATAGGAAAGGTATTGACTTTTTGGGTATTAATGTTGTACTGTGAGACTCTACTGTAGGAATATATTGCTGCTAGGAGCTTTTTAGTAGAGAGTTTAGGGTTTTCTAGGTATATTATGTCCTCTGCAAATAGTGACAGCTCTGCTGCTTCCTTTCCTATCTGGATGCCCTTAATGTCCTTTCCTTCCCTGATTGCTATAAATTCTACTGTTTTGTTTTTTTTTATATTTTTTGAGAGGGAGAGACTCCTCGATTCCCCTTCTTCAAGTGGGACTGGAATCACTTGTCACTTGTATCACCTGTCTTCCTGTTGTTCATTGATTTGCTTGAGCAAGCACTGGTAATGTCTCCATTCATTGGGAATGAGGTTTATTATTGTTACTGTTTTGGTATATCGAATACACCCCAGGTAGCTTGCCAGGCTCTGCTGTGGCTCGGGTTCATCCCAAGAGGCCTAGTCAGCCATGGCTCTGGATTCATCCCAGGAGACCCAGTCCCAGGGGGCCCAGGGACTGGAATAATTTAGTGATATTCTGTCAACAGAACCAGAAGCATCCATGATCTTGCTGACTGTGCTTGGGGGGCCTCCAGGGCTACACTTTGTGGTGTTGAGGGACCAAAGTTAGAACTCAGATCTCTACACTTGCAAAGTATAGGCTCCTGTCCACTGAGTTCCAGACCCCTATCTCTTGTATGTCCTTCTTCACATTTTAATTTGTCTCTACAATTTTTGAACTTTCAGTTTTTTCAATCTTAAGTGTAAGGTTTCTCATAGCATGGCCAATAAAAAGTGGAAAGGTAGAGAGAACATGGAAAAGTAACTTCAGAGTGTAGCAAGATGACTAATACTATCATACTAAAGTGACTTTGTGTAATATCCAAAATGATGACATGGGTAGAGTGGTAAGGGCACATGCCTTGCATATGTCCATCCTTGAGTTAATTTCTGGTACCATTAGTCCTCCTGACCTTGGGCAGTATTGATCTTATAGACCTTCAAGCAATGTGATGGCCCCCACAATACAGGGTCTGAGCAGCAGTGTATCATCATGCCTTGGCATTGAATCACCAGCCAGAAGCTGAGTATTAACAAGAGGGTCTCCCACTCCCTCTTAGCACCGTTTGGGATGCTGCCCAAAGTGATATCTTGTCAACAGCATACACTCTTGTGCAAATCCAGTGCAAATGAAACTTTGCTTTCATGGTCTTTCTCCAAAATACTTACCCCAGAGTATAAAACAGATTAATATCAAAGAAATCCCAATTAAAGGATATTCTATAAAGTATCTGGCCAGCATTCTTTAATGGCATTGCAATAATCAAAAAACAAAGGAAATCTGAGACACTGTCAGAGCCAAGAGGATTCAAGAGAGGCATGAGAATCACTGCAGGATACTATATGAAGTTCTGCAAATAAAAATACTTTAAATAACCAGGAAAATCTTGCCAGAATGCATTCCAGTGACACATCCCTTGTCTTGCATATGAGTCCCTGGATCAATCTCTAGCTCCTATATAAACAACAACGAAAACACCAAGGGAAATCTGAATAGAGTATGCACTTAAGTTAATAATAGTTTGCCCAGATTAGTTTATAATTGTATATATATATATATATATAATATGTTAATAATAATTCAAAGTGAATGTGAGATACATGGCAACTGTCTGTACTACCTTCCAATTTCTATAAATTTAAAAATATTGGAACATTTGAAAATTGAGAAAATATTAACTAAAGCAATAGAAATGGCACAGAAATTAAGGCACGTGCCTTGCATTTGGCCAACCCAAATTTTATATCTTGTTCTACTTATGTTCATCCCAAGAAGAATCTCTTTTCAATGACAGATGTAATTTCCCCTTGAAATTAAAGATAAAGAAACTCTTTAGAAGCTATATATCACCATTATGCTTTAAGCTCCTGCTCTATGTGCTATAAAATTAACATCAGGATTCTTGTCCAGATAGCTCCTTACCTTTCATCATTCTAACTCCAGTGAAACACTGATGTCTTCTTCCTCTGACTTAGCTCAGGGACTCATGCTGTGGTGTTGCAGGACTCCTTTAAGAGCCTCTGCATCTGCCCTGGATTGCCTCCCTGCAGGTCACTTCATAGATGGGGGGGGTAGTCTAAATGTGGCAGTTTATCTGACCATGTATTCTGTACTGGCTGGTATAAATATTCTCTCATGCTACCACAATCATTGTGGGACTAGCTAGATCTTACCAGCATATTTGCCTGGCCACATTGTATCTCTAAGTAATTAGACCAGAGAGAAATGCTGTTTGCCTCCAAGCAAGCAAGCATGGTTCCCTGATAACTCAAAGGCAACTAAAATACAAAACTACCATGAAGCAGACGAGACTCTTGTGAAGGCTTGGAGAAATATTTAACTGGCATTAGTATTAGTCTTTGGTACAGAGACAAGCCATCTCAGAAACCCCTTCTCTACCCTATAAAGACATTTCCAGGAAGATCTTGGCTCAAAACATTAGCATATAATAGGGCCTAGGTGAGGTGCTGGGAGAAATTACCTAAGGGCATTTGACTCTTCCTGCTTCCCATAATAGTGGGAGGTCTGAGTTGCAGGGCTATAGAACCAGCCTGCTTCCTCTCTCTCACTCTCTCTTTGGGCTCTCTTTTTTGGGCTTGCACTCTTCTTGGGAGTCTTGTCTTTGTCTCCTCTTTACAGGGCCTTTACACGTGGTGGCCACCATCTTGGCCTACACGTGGCTGAGGTTCTAGCCGGAAATCCTAAGCACCAGGTTTTTCCTATTGCTGATTTGTATGCCTGAACCTGTGGTAAGTAAAGCCTTTTCAAACTGCATCGGATTCCTGAGCCTTCATCCATTCCCCGCAGGCTTCGGAGGTAGAAGGGAACTCACTTCCCAGCACTGTTGGGGACCCCGGTGGTGTCCCCTGACACTGTGGTTCTCAGCAAAGTGAAAATTCAAGCCCAGTCTGTTGCAGACATTCCTGAGATCTCATTTTCCTACCTTGTTACTATCATTTATAAATATACATATGATAAAACTGTATTCCTAAAAATACTGAATTTATAGTTAAATTTTTTAGATTATTAATGGAAAATTTGGACTAGAGGATCAAAAATAATTACTGGAAAGTTGTTATAAGGTAACAAATCCTTGGTGCATGGACCTGAGATATAGGTCAGTGAAGGTGTTTTTGCCTTTTATGTGTGAGGTCCTGGGTTAGATATCCAGTATTAAAAACCAAAACAGATAGGGCCGGAGTGATAGCCCAGCAGGTAGGGCATTTGCCTTGCATGCGGCCGGCTTCTGCTGGCCTGGGTTCGATCCCCAGCATCCCATATGGTCCCCGAGCACCGCCAGGAGTAATTCCTGAGTGCAGAGCCAGGAGTAGCCCCTGAGCATTGAAGGGTGTGACCCAAAAAAGGCCAAAAAAAAAAAAACAGATAGCAACCACAGTTCAAAAACAAGACTCGGCCTGTAATAGCAGAAAAACATAGCTCTTCCTTTATTCCAATATATTGTTAAATAAAGTCTCAGTTCATGTGCAAGTATAGTACTTTGTTAGGGCAAACTTGTTATATTGTCATAGAATCTCAGGTACATCTTTAGTGCTTAAATGGAATAATTTCAAATTAGAATATGATTCTAATCACAGATATTAGACTTTGTAAAGATGAAGATAACACTGGTTAAAAATAAGTTATGGGACTAGAGTGATAATACAGTGTGTAAGTCACTTGTCTTAAATATAGCAGACATGAGTTCAATTTCTAGCACTACATGTGGTCCCTTTGAGATCATCAGGAGTGGTCCTTAAGCATACAGCCAGGTGTAAGCCCTAGCACAGCCAGGTATGTCTTCCGTACTCTGTCCAAACCAAAAATTTTTTTTCAGATATTTGAAGTATCCGATTTCAGCCCAATATTTCTGTCATTATCATTTTGATCATGATTATTTAATTTCCTGAAGGCCGAACTGTATTTCTGTAAATCAAGCATAACCTTTAAAAGGATTAACAATGTATTGAAGTAGATAATATATGTATCCATATATATTTATATCACTTGATCACTTGACGTCCCGTTATTCATCGACTTGCTCAAGCTGGTGCCAGTAATATTTCCATTTGACCCTGTCATGTGGCAGTGTAGCGCAATGGCATATGGTAGTTTCAGGAATACGAAGAGCCTCGAACCATTTGTTCAGGGTCTTGACAAGGAAGTCTGACCATCTTGTAGGTGGGTGGCTATGTGACCTTTTGACATCCCATGGGATCCACTCGGTAATGGCTCTAGTCCAGCGGTCATCCCCAAATCGCATTGCATGTCCAGCCCATCTGATTTTTGATGCTTTGGCAAACAAGACAGTAACTCTGATTTTGGAACAGTGACAGAGGTCAGAACTCCGGATTCCTTCTCTCACTTGAGTGAGGCATGATATTCCAAGCATAGCTCTTCCAATTTCTCTTTGGGAGACCCGAATAGCATTCTTATCCTGCTTTAGTAGGGCCCAGGTCTCTGAGGCATATGTTAATGCAAGGAGACCGGTGGAGTCGAAGAGTTGTGCCCGGAGCCGTAGGTTCTTTGTCCATTTAACTATTTCTACCTTTAAAGGCAGTCCATGTCACTCTTTTTCCTCCTGTGCAACTCAGGATTTAGGTCATTATCATATTGACTTCTCGACCTAGGTACACATAGCTGCTGCATTCAGAGATGCTTGTTCCACTGAGAGTGAATGGGCCTCATTTTTCATAAACATAGTTTTGTTGAGATTCAGCTGTAGACCTATCTTTCCACATTCTTGGTCAAAGTCTGTCATCATTTGTGCCGAGGGCTGATGTTTGGTGTTATCAGAATGATGTCATCAGCAAAGCATAGTTGGTGTAGTTGCCGACTGTCAATTTTCACTCCCATTCCTTCCCATTCTAATTGTCCAATGATGTTCTCCAGGGTGGCTCTGAACAGTTTTGGTGAAATGGTATCACCCTACCGAATCCCTCTTTTAACATCAATGATCACATCTGTGAAAAATGGTGAGATCCTGGTGGTGAAACCATAATAGAGCTCACAACGGGTCTTTATGTATTGGGTTTGAGCGCCCTGTTTGGCTAGGGCTTTGAAGACTGCTTCAGTCTCCACAGAACCAAAGGCTTTCTTCCAATCAATGAACGTGAGACAGAGCGGCATCTTGAACTCTCTATAAACCTCAATGAGCTTGGTTACCATGTGGATATGGTCTATTGTGCTGAATCCTTTATGGAAGCCAGCTAGCTTGCATGGTTGTCCTTCATCTAACATTCTGCTAATCCTGTTCAGGATGACTCAAGTGAACAGCTTGTAGATGATGGACAACAGGCAGATGGGGCGATAGTTACCAATGTCGTGAATGTCTCCCTTCTTGAACACTAGAACTGTTCTGCTGGTTTTCCATTGGGAGGGCACCTTGCATTCAGACAGGTAGTGTGTGAAGAGCCGAGACAGTGTATTAATGAGTACTGATGGCCTATTCTTCAGGTGTTCAGGTCTGACTTTGTCTGGGCCTGGTGCTGTTCATTTCTTTGCCAAGGAAATGGCACGTCGGATTTCAGAAGGGAGAACGTTGGGAATGACATATCCATCCAATGGAATTTGGTAAATGGGTAGGTGGACGTGGCTATCAAAGAGATCTGAGTAGAAGTCATGGATAATCTTCTCCATTGCCTTTCTGGAAAATATGATAGATCCATCAGGACATTGGAGGGCAGTCATTTTTGTCTTATAGTTGGCGAAGGACAGGGGAAGGCTTTTCCTGGCTTCCGCTGCATTCTCCAGCACTTCTGCTTTTCTCTCTTGGAGGTCTTCTTTTATCACTTCTCTGCACTGCTTTGCAAGCTTGCACATTAGCATCTGGTCATCTGAGGCTCACGCCTTACCATATTGGCGAATAAGCTCGAGAGTTTTTTGAAGACTGGCGTCTTTTTGTGCCCTTCTGTCTCTTGGCCTTTTCGCACAATCATGGAGGTGCTGAACCAGTCGGTTGTATTCTTCATAGATATCGTCAATGGTAGCATCTTCCCATGTTGCTGCAATAGTGCCAAAGGGTTCCCAGTTGGTGGTTGTTCGGGGAGTTCTCTTCTAAAACTTTGCAGCCTTTTCTCCCCATTGTGTGAAGTAGAATTTTGCACGAAGGAGATGGTTGTCTGGTCCTATTTGGAATTTTGGAATGACAGCAGCATTGGTCAGGAAAAACCTTTGATTGAAGATTATGTGGTTAGTTTCATTGTGGAACTGTCCACCAGGGGATTCCCATGTCAAACGCTTCGATTCAGCCTTCTGGAACTGTGAGTTCCCATGAATGGTCTTGATGGACATGATGAACTCAGATAGTCTCTCACCCTGTTCATTTCATTCTAGGCCATGAGTCCTGATGTGGAGTTCTTCGGCCGATCTTCTCAGTCCTATCTTGGCATTGAAATCACCGACTATGATCTTGTAGAAGGTGTAATCTTTTTTATAGAACTCCTCCAGTTCTATGTAGAATTTCTCAATTTCTTCTTCCTTGTATGTGGATGTTGATGAATAGACAACGAAGATAGAAATTGCTGGCAGTGGGCCACATCTCTTCAAGTGTAATTGTCCAATACTGTTTGTTAGGCATTCAAATGAATCAATATTCGAGGCCATGTTCATGTTGACAAGGACACTGATGCCACCAACATCTCTTTCTTTGCATGTTCCAAGGAACATGTCCTCTCGGTGTCAAAGACGGCCTGATGAAATTGAAGTCTCATCGTCTCAGTCAGACCAATAATTTCATACTTGATCATTTGTGCCTGCACCATCAGGTCCTCAATACATGCTTCCAATGCCAGCGTTCATGCATTGAAAGTACGGACAGTCATTTTTTCCTTCTTCTTTTTGGCAGTTTAGAATGGCCATGAGAATTTATCAGGCCCTATTTGTTCATCCCTTCTTAGTGCTGTTGTATTAAGGACTCTTTCAGGGTAGGAAGATAAACATATTTATTACTGTATATGTGTATGTATATATGTGTGTGCTTATTATATATATGAACATAACTATATATCAATATATGTATATTATATATTTACTAATGTAAGACTTGAAATAAAGTCCACTCTTAAAAATGACAGCTACATATTTTCACTCAGCTCATTCATGCAGTACTCAAGATGAAAACAATATATAAGCTCAAGGTTTAGGGAAGAGTGCAAAGTCATAGAGTTAAATTAATTATTAATGTACTTCAAAAATGGTATAGTCGTAAGTCCCTCACCAAGCATATTTAACTATTAGCTATAGGAAGTAAGACTTTGAGAGGTGTTCACTACTCAATTTTCCAACCAGGAGTCCAGACATACCTTTTGATCTCTGTTCATGGCTGACACTTTCCATTACTTTCGCTTTCATCCACTTTATCATGTCAAGTGCATGGGAACTTTCCAGGCTATAAGCTTTTATTGCACCCTTATGTTGGGGACAGATAACGCAAACTACCATAGACAGTGGCATAAAAAGGGCTCTAGAATGGCAGGTGTCAGTAGGTAATATCTCTGGACTTCGGCATCAGGTGAGATATTGAGTGAGGATCAGGCGATGTTTCCATAGGTATAGTTAAATAACCATAATGGAAGCTGGAGAAAGAGAAAATGAAGAGAAAGAGGGAATAAAGAGGAGCTCGAAAGAATTATTACGAGGTTGACATTTGTATCCCCATACTATAGTAACGACATTCACACTGGTTATAGTCAGGTAATTAGATATCAAAGAGAGGACTAAAAGATATTGTTGGGTGGAGTACCAAGGAGAGTTAGAAGAAATTAATTGAATGGTATGAAGAACAAGATTAGGCAAATACCAAAATAAAGGACAGACCTGATGGAGGCAACAGCATGCAACAATGAAGACTGAGATAAGAGAAGTCTGATTTGCATTTGTAATGATTATACTATCCTAACATTGTCCCATTGTCTGTATTAATCTTATTCTCCCCTAGGCTTTTATACAGTGGCAATTGAGAGTAACAGGAATAGCTGCAATGTGATAAATGGATCTGACCACAAAGAAATGGACTGGGGACCATAGACACACTTCACATATGCTACAAACAACTGTCTTCAGCCTGTAAAGTAATGTTCCTGTGCCAGACTCAGACCCATAACCTTGAGGTGAAAGGTCCCATTATCATATTTCTGATCATCATGATTTTCTGTCACCTAAACTGTCTTTCCTTAATATTCGACAGTGTGTTTATTTTTGAGGCAATAAAGCCATCCTCAGATTTTCAATGATATTTACTACTATATTGCATAGTATTTTAACTGATGTTAGTTCAAATCAATTCTGGAGAAACTTTCCAGCCAAGGGAATTGCATGCTAGCTGGTTGACATTGGAGGTCAAATACTCCAGGGTATGGGTCTCAAATCACTTAATTCTTCACAGCAAATTAGAAATGGGGCTCCAGCTGGAGCTAAAGAATAAGACAGACTCGCTATATAAGAACAAGCTGCTGCTTGGATTTAGAGTCTTTTTTACTCCTAAAATAAAAATATGAGACTCAATTTCCTTCCCCACCTCATCCTTTCAGAGCCAAAGCTTTCTTAACAACAGCAAAAATCTGGCCACCTGATTTCAATACATAAATCCTGCCAAAGTATAAAAATAAAATATGATTTAAACAGCAACCTGTAATCTCCTGTTGACGACCAGCTGTGCCTCCTATTAGTATTAATGGAAGTTACACAGGCATAATAAGAAGGAGGAGAAAATGCCACCTTATGCTTTTTGCACACCTTAACATTTTTACAGCCAGTCTGATTACAAGGGTTTACTTGAGCAGCAATTAAACACTGATTGATTACTAAGTACAATTTGTATTCCAGGCAAAATGCAAATGGCAATGAAATTCTCAGATAGGGAATGGAATAAATTCTGCTCCCATTAGAGAAGCTCATTTTTTAAACAAAATATATTCTTATAGAGATAAAAAGAAGTTCACTCTAAGTTTTTTAATACTTATTTTTCACCCAAAGAGAATAAGTCTTGTTTCATTTTATGAAGAATAAATGAAGTGACTTTTGAGAATTACACTTACCATGTCATCTTCAAACTATAGCTCTCTTCCCATAATAACAAACCATATGGGGGCAAAGACTAATATTCAGTAACAAATATGCTTACTTTGGATATAGTCACACCTATAAACAATATTTTTTCCATCAGATTTTGGCATTGCAGAAATAGAGTCAACTTTTAGATTAAATTGGAGTGAAAGGTCAGTTTATCAAATGTCTATCATGTGCCAGACACAGTTTTGGGTTTCAGGCAATATAACAGGGAAGAAGAAAGAAAACAAGCACTTTATCACAGTTATTCCTGATGTAAAATAAGCTGATAATAAACCTATGTATAAACTCTGATACAGTCTAGAAAGATGGCGTAAAGGACTGCAGCCCATGCATGCTCAAGGTTGGTCTCTATCCCAGGCACTGCTTGGTCAACTAGGCACCCCTGAAAAGACCCTAAGGCCAGGAAGTTGCCCCTAAGCACTGCCATACAAAGTCTGAAAACCGAAAATCAAAACAAACCAAACCAAAACCTCCCAGACACAACGTCATTATAAAAAAAACATTGAGGAGAGGTCAGTGAAGATATTTTAAAGTGAATGGGCACATTGCTGATATTTGCAGGCCTAGGTTTTTTTAATTAGTGCCACATTGTCCCACAAATACCACTGGAGTAGCCCCCAAGGTCCCTAGAAGTGCTGGGCATGTGCAGTATTGGGCTGAGCATTACTGGCAGAGGCTTCAGGATCGCAGAAGCACTGCTTTGGAGAGGTCCTGCTCCTCACCGCCAATGAGAGAAGATGTGGGTAGAAAGAAGTAGGAATTGCTTCATTCACATTCAGGTAAAAACAATGGAGAAATCAACCTTTTTTTCTCTTTGTAGAATATCCTTAACCAATAAGGTTGATTAAGTGATCATTTGTTCTGCATAATTTTGCTATTAGCCAAGGATAAAGAATATAAAAAAGGTAAGACGGATAATAATTTTTGTTTTTTTTTTTTTTTGGAGGGGGAGTTCTCATAACTCAGAGGGCTAAAAGACCACTTAAAATGATACATGATGCTAATTTTCCAGGTTAAACTGCTTCAAACTCAAGACTTTGGTCTGAATTTGACAGGGCTGCTGAGCCTCGTGGTACTGGAGGTTACCTAGACTACACCCTGCATTGTTGAAGTAGGCATAAGGTACTGGATTCAAACACAGTTCCAACACATGCGATAAATTTGCCCCCTGAAAACTATACCATCTCTTGACCCCTAAATTGGGTAAATATTATGGTGGGAGTGACTGAAGTAGCATGAACTGGATAAGCTAGAAGACAATAGACTTGGAAATAAAGGGAGGTTCCGTCACATCCCACCTTGTGAGCTATTTAAAGAACTGAGCCAGTTGTTTTAGTTTTAATAAGAAGCTATTGATAGTTTTACATCAGAGGATACAATGATTAAATAGATTTCAACTATCAACATAGATGCTACATTTACATAAAAAATTACATTCTGTAGTTCTATTTTATCTCCGACCATGTATTTTTCTGGAAACATTGGCTGGCGTATCACTGTCTTCCTTCACACAAAGACTGCACAGAATAATCTTATTATTAGTTATATTTAAAAATAAAAGTCATCAATTGTTGTTGTGCTTTAAGGTATTGTTTCATGAATGGAAAAAAAAAGAAAGTGAGGAAAGTAAAGAGTCACAGTGTCTGTAAAACAAAACAATTAGAAAAGACTTCTTGAGAACCTTGTCCCACCGCTTGCCCTTTTTGGGCAAGGATAAATGGTTTGTTTATTTTTTTGTGCAGATTCTAGGTACAAAGGTTTCATATCTTCCTTAGTAGTCCAAACTAATATTTCATCACTTTGACAGAGGTTATTTTTCTTACAAACAATTAAACTCTCTCATAATTTGTTAAGCCCGTTTCCTGATCTGATGTCAAAACAGAAAGCAAGTGCTCATCATTCTTATAACCAGTCTATTTAAATACGATCATTTATTCAAAATCAACTGGCTTTATTTTTTTAGGATAAAAGACCTCAAAATTTTAAATTTGTAACTGTTTTTATTATTTTACCTTTATTCTCAGAAACAACTTTTAAAGATACAAATTGCATCTTATAGCAATATGTCAGTTGTGAGATTATCAAATGTTATATATTTAATAATTTGTCTTAATTCAAATCATGTGAGGAAGGTGACATAATAATTAACATGATGCTTCCATGAGTATCTTTGATCCAAATCATTCTAGGTATGGGATTTATTATATGTGTCAAGCACAAATAGGACACAGTCATGAATATTATTAATGTTACCTGTATTACTTACACATACACATATTTATTTATAATTTTAAATCAAGAATTTTTTTTATTTTATTATTTTTACAATTACAAAGATATACAATTAAAAAGTTCATATTTGGGTTTTGGTCATACAGTGTTCCAGCACCCATCCCGCCACCAGTGCCCATCTCCCACCACCAACGCCCCCGGTTCCCTCCTCCCTCCCCCAGCCCTCCTCCATGGCAGGTTCTTTATTTCTTTCCAATTTCTCTCTCTTTCTCTTTTCCTTTCCCTCCAGACTATGGATTACAGAACATACATTAAAAGGTTATCATGTGTATCTTTTTGCCTCTATTTAATGCTCAGTTCAAGATTGGTATTAGCACCCTCAACAATTGTTAGCACACTGTCCCATTTTCTGTCTTACCTAGACTCTGACTCCCACACGTTTGTGATAATTTCCACCTTTGACCAGACCTCCTGATATATGTTTCACTTGACCTTGGATATTGGTATCTTAATATGTACATATATATTTATGTTATGCAGATAAATGCAGTAATTCTGTATCTTCTCTCTTCTTCTGGCTAATTTCGCTCAACATAATCTTCTCCATGTCCATCCATTTATAGGCAAGTTTTATAACTTCATTTTTCCTAACAGCTGCATAGTATTCCATTGTGAAGAAGTACAAAGCTTCTTTATCCAGTCATTGATTTTCAGGCACTCTGGTTGCTTCCAGATTCTGGCTATTGTGAATAATGCTGCTATGAACATAAAAGTAGGGATGGTGTTTCCACTCGCGTATTTTTGGTTTCCCAGAGTAGATTCCCAGGAGTGGTATGGCTGGGTCAAATGGGAGTTCAATTTCTAGTCTTTGGAGGAATGTCCATATTGTTTTCCAGAAAGGCTGTACCAGCCGGCATTCCCACCAACAATGGATGAGTGTCCCCTTTTCCCCACATCCACGCCAGCACTTGTTGTTCTTGCTCTTTTGAATATGTGCCAGTCTCTGTGGTGTAAAGTGGTATCTCATTGTTGCTTTGATTTGCATCTCTCTGATGATTAGTGATGATGAGCATTTTTTCATGTTTTTTGGCCATTCAATTTCTTCCTTGCTGAAGTTTCTGTTCATTTCTTATCCCCATTTTTTGATGGGGTTGTTTGTTTTCTTCTTGTAAAGTTCTACCAGTGCCTGATATATCCTGGATTTAACCCCCTTATCAGATGGGTATTGGGTGAATATTCTTTCCCATTCTGTGGACTGCTTTTGTATCTTAGTCACTGTTTTTTTTTTTTTTTGAGGTGCAGAAGCTTTTTAGTTTCATGTAGTCCCATATGTTTATCTTTTCTTCTAGTTGCTTTGTTAGTGATGTTTCACCTTTGAAGATGCCTTTAGCTTCAATGTCGTGGAGGGTTTTTCCTATATTTTCTTCAATGTACTTTATGGATTCAAGTCTGATATTGAGATCTTTAATCCATTTTGTAAATCAGGAAATTTATTTGTATTATCACTCCTCAAACATCAAGATCATTAGAGGTCACAGACATAGGACAGAGCAGCTGCCAGTCGGTAGGAAAGAGTATAGGAGGTAAGGCGCTCACTTGTGTGCTGATAGACCTGCTGACCTTAGATCACCAGCTCGAGGCCCATGTAATCTCTGGTATAGTTTCAGCAAGAGAATCTGAATCTTCCCTCTTGAATCTCAAGTTCAGGGGAGCAAGGCAGAAGGTAGGTGTGTGGCAGTATAGACCACACCTGGTCTATAATGAGGCAGGGGTTTGTTGTTTTTGTTGTTGTTGCTATTAACTTACAGACTACTGTTAGCACTGTGATCTAAGATCACGCCTAACATTCCTGAAGGGTCCAAGATTGTTCCAGAACAAAGCATATGCTGAGCCCATCAGTCCACCTCTCCTCCCCCTGCCTAGGACAGACTCTCAAGGAAGAATCTGGGGTGAATGGAGAGTGTGTCTGCATAGGGACGGAGCCGGAGCTGGACTGGGTCCACTGGATTTTGCTGGCCCTGGAGGCTGGCAGTAGGGCAGAGAAGGGGCCACAGACTGCTCAGTTGCACAGGTGGGTGGTACATGACTTTATGCAGGAGGAAGAGCACAGGGTACAGGCTTAAGCAAGGCAGCCAGAGCAATGTAAGCTTTCAGTGGAGTCACCGAAATAAGAAGATATCGTTCCATCCGGATCCTAAAACCAGGTCTTTGGCAGGATAGTAGCTGGGAATTGGTGTGTAGAACACTGCCTGGACAGGAGGGACCAAGAGGTCAGGGTGGTAAAATGGAGAGGAATGTGGACAGAGAGGGAGGGGAGAAGAGGCGAGGTGGAGGTCACCAAAAAATTTGGCAACAGTAAAAGGTTTCTGAGCTCACACTGATAAAAATAAAAGACATCAAAATGAGCTGCATAATGAATCTGCGGTGTTTTTGGCAAGGCCTGCCTGTGTTCTATGTCTCAGGTGAAAAGAAGTGAGAGGACAGAGCAATAGTAGAGTGGGTAGGGCATTTGCTTGCATGCACCCAACTTGGTTCAATCCCTGGCATCCCAGATAGCCCCTGGGCACTGCCGGGAGGTGATTCCTGAGTCAGAGTCAGGAATAACTAGTGAGCCACCACTCGGTGTGACCCCAAACAAATAAAAACAAAGAAAATAGAAGATATTGATTGAACAAAAAAAGACCTGCCCCTAGCCCAGGGTTTCTCAGAATGGACTCTGCAATCCCCACCCCGGATCCTACTGCAGTGATGGTAAGGAGCTGGGGCTGGTAGAAACCTCAGTACAAGTGGGACTGGGAACATTTTCTGTTTGTTTGCTTAAAGAAGGTAGATTTATAGGGTCTTTAGTGATTTATTTTCTGAAAAGGGGAAGTAAGCCAGATAAATTTGGGACCCTTGGGTCTAAAGGAAGTTTATTCAGTGAGGAATCCACATGTTCTTGATACTTCTAGTGTGTTGAATGGTGCCTCACTACTGGAGTGGTTTCCTAGCCCTGGGTACCTAGAGTTGCCAGGACAGTTTCCATGCATTTGATTCTGTTTACAGAAACTAAGAAATTTGTTTCTGAAGTTATACAAGCTAAAAGGTGATATTGAAGGGGTGTATGACTGCCTAGCAAGTGCTTATGCAAATGTGCAGGAAGTTGGAAATGAACTCTTCCTGAGGATCTTACTCCATCCCTACCTCTAGAAAAAGCATGTTTATGCATTAGTTTTCACAACCCAATCTGTGTCCTTGTCAGCTTCAATGGAACCCCACACATTCCAGAATTTGTTTCGTTGTCTTGGCAACTTGAACACTAAGCCCAGCTTCTCAATCACATGGCTGTATTCCTTGTATTCTTCAAACTACCCAGTAGAGTGTTTGCTGGTCAGTATGGGGATCTCATGACCAGTCTCTTATTTTATTATGCTCCCTGAAAGATGAAAAAAGGATGAGGGGAGAGGGAAATAAATAAAAGTTTGACCAACCTCTTAATCTTTCAGTAGACTTCCAAATAATGTTTGAATTAAAAATAGAAAAAGTTCAGCTTCCATTTTCCATTTTCTCCTACCTGAGAATTAGCAAACTGTCATTGTTGTGACTCTAATTCTAGAGCAGTTCCATCAGATTCTAGATGAGTGCTGTCAAATAGAACTCTTGAAATTGCGTGCTGTAGCTAAGCAAGAGCAGTTTTCCTTTGAAGTTTTGATATTTGCAGTCAAAACCATAGGACAGCCAGTAAGGTCCTTCTCTTGGATACAGTCAACCAGACTTTGATATCAGGCACCACGTATAGACCAGAAAACTTGCCAAGAGTTATCCCCAAGCATAGAGCCACAAGTTAGTCCTGAGCACCAACAGATTTAGCTATATAAACTACACTTGATCACTTGATATCCTGTTATTCATCGATTTTCTGGAGCAGGTGCCAGTAACATTTCCATTTGACCCTATACGTGCCAGTGTAGCCCAATGGCATCTGGTTGCTTCAGGAATACGAAGAGCCTCAAACCATTCGTTCAGGGTCTTGACGAAGAAGTCTGACCATCTTGTAGGTGGGTGGCCACGTGATCTTTTGACAACCTTTGGGATCCAGTCAGTAATGGCTCTAGTCCAGCGGTCATCTCCAAATCGCATTACATGTCCAGCCCATCTGATTTTCGATGCCTTGGCAAACAAGACAGCGTCCCTGACTCTGGAATGGCGATGGAGGTTGGAATTCAGGATTCTCTCTCTCACTTGAGTGGGGCATGATATTCCAAGCATAGCTCTTTTGATTCCTCTTTGGGAGACACAAATAGCATTTTCATCCTGCTTTCATAGGGCCCCGGTCTCTGAGGCATATGTTAATTCAGGGAGAATTGTGGAGTTGACTCCACCACCGTTCTATATAAATGGTTCTATATAAGAATGACTCCACCGTTCTATACAAACTACAGAAACACAGAAGTTTGGATGTCTGTTACTAGGTGTGGTTGCACTTTTGACAGTACAGCACAGAAGGTCAGCCATAGCAACCAGGCTGTTCCTTCAGGCTCTCAGAGGTAGGTGCTTTCTAACGTATAGATTATTTCTCAAGAAACATCCTCTTAAACAATCTGAGGGTCTAAGGATGTTAATAACATGTGAGTTCCTTTATCTACCACTCTGAGGCTTCTTCACCCTCATTGTCTATATGATTCTATTTTCCAGCTCCTTATCATGTCCGTCTCCAGCCTAGTGTCTGAGGCATCAATGAACATCAGGATGTTGGCAAACAGATGGACAGTTTAAGAGAAGCCTGATCCTCAGACATATGGCTAGTTAATAGCTGAGTTTTTTAACTGTCTGATCAAACACAGGGATGAGCCTCCTGGAAAGGCTTATCCTATTAAGGGCTGATCTAGTTATTGCTCATGGTGATAAATTGTGCTGCTTGTTGTATTGAAGAGAGATGACTTAAAGGAAACCAGCTTGCTTAAAGGAGTGGAATGTGCATGTTTGAAGGGCAGGGTTGTTATCTTTGATCTTTTATTCTATTTTTTTAACTTAGGCATGGGATTTACAAGGACTGTCAACAATAGAGGTTTAAGTTTATAATGTTCCATCTCCAATTCTACCACAGTGTCATCATATCTCCACCAAGTCCTCCAGATTCCCTCACTCCTCACCAGGTCCCCTCCTGACCAGGTATGCTTTAGTTATTGTAAAGCAGTGTGATAATACAGTGATAGTACGGGTTCCAGTGCTTACAATTATATTGATGTTAGTATTCTCTGGTTCAGCCCTTATGTGGACCAGTGCAAACAATTTTGCAAATATTTAAGAATAGAGCTTCCATATCATCCAGCAATTCCAATTCTTGATATCTAATCCCAAGACACAAAAATATTCACTCCAAAAAGACATAGGCTCGCCTTTGTTCATTATTTATTTTTTTTCCTTTTTTTCCCCCTTGATTTTTTGGGTTGCACCTGTTCACAATTACTCCTCGGTCTGTACTCTGTACTCAGAAATTACTCCTGGCACTGCTTAGGGGACCATATTTCTGGCAGTGCACAGAAGACTTTATGTTGTACCAGGGACTGAGTGTGGGTCAGGCACATGGGGAGGCAAATGCCCTACCTGCTATATGCTCTAGTCCCTTTTCATTTCATTTCTTTATCTTTTTTTTGCTTTTTTGGGTCACACCTGGCGATGCTCAGGGTTTATCCCTGGCTCTTCACTCAGGAATTACTCCTGGCTGTGCTCAGGGGACCATATGGGATGCCAGGGAATTGAACCCAGGTAAGCCGCACACAAGGCAAATACCCTACCCACTGTGCTATCGTTCCAGCCCCTTCATTTCATTCTTAATAGTTAGCTCATGGTTAAGATCACAGGTGAAATCCTGAGACGAGGCAAGCTTTACTGGCTTTGGCATATCGAATATGCATCAGACAGCTTGCCAGGCTCTGCTGTGTGGATGGTATACTCTCAGTAGCTTGTCAGGCTCTCTGAGAGGGGTGGGTAGAATATTCATGATAATTTGGAGAAAAGTGGCACAAATGATAATTGACTTTGACTGAGAATGTGGAAAGATAGGTCTACAGCTGAATCTCAACAAAACAATGTTCATGAAAAATGAACTAGTTCCAGAGGCCCCATTCACTCTCAATGGAACAAACATCTTTGATTGCAGCAGTTATGTGTACCTAGGTCGGAACTCAACATGATGAACGACCTAAAACCTGACCTTTGGAGGAGGAAGAGAGCGGCATGGAACACTTTCAAAAGCTTCGAAGAAATAGTTAAAAGGAAAGAACCTCCGGCTCCGGGCACATCTCTTTGACTCCACTGAACTAACATACTCCTCAGAGCCCTACGAAACCAGGATGAGAATGTTATATGGGTGTCCCAAAGAAGAATCGAAAGAACTCTGCTTGGAATATCATGCCTCACTCAAGTGAGAGAAGGAATCCAAAGTTTCAACCTCTGTCGACAATCCAGAGTCAGGGACACTGACTCTTTACCAAGGCATCAAAAATCCTTGGGATGGATACGTACTGTGATTTGGAGATGACAGCTGGACTAGAGCCGTTACTGACTGGATCCCACGGAACATCAAAAGATGAGGTGACTGCCCACCTACAAGATGGTCAGTCTTCTTCGTCAAGACCCTAAATGAATGGTTTGAGGCTCTTCTTATTCCTGAAGCAGCCAGATGCCATTGGGCTACACTGGAACGTGATAGGGTCAAATGGAAATGTTACTGGTGCCTGCTCGAGCAAATTGATGAATAACAGGATGTCAAGTGATCAAGTGAAGGCAAGCTTTAATATGTTAACCACCCTCTTTAGACCTTGCTGTACAATGAGAGTAACTCTAACTACAGAGCCAGAATATGTTAAGAAGGCAGATTCTGTGTTTGTTAATAAAGGGACCCAGTGTATGCCACATTATTCAGAAAGCTGACACATCAGAAAGAGAATTTTCTGCTCTCAGTTTACCTCCTGAAAGCAGATTCTTGTCCAACAAATTCAGCAGTTAGGTATCTCCTCTTAGTGATCAGAGATATAGATCAACATGCTAGAGTACAGGGTTTGCATGCCAGGGACTGGAATTCAATCCCCGGCACAAAATCCTCCTGAGCACTCCTAGGAGTGATGTTTAAGCACTGATCCTGGAGTCCCCTGGAGCACCACTGGGAATGACCCCACAGAGAAAGAGGGAGAGATAAACACTCATCAAGGCCAGAGTAGTTGAGGCAAGTACTATTCAATTCAGGTTTCATCCACAGCACCACAGAAAGTCCCCTGAGCACTGCCAGGAGTGATCCCTGCGCACAGAATGGGGAGTAAGCCCTGAACGCCGCCTGGTATGTTTCAAAAAAAAAAAAAAAAAATAAACAAATAAAAAAAGAACTTATCCTTTTAAAGTTTCCAAGAGCAGTGAACAAGGATGACTCCTGTCACTAGACATAAAAAGTATTTTTTCCAAGAAGAAATACAAAAAATGCATCTATGCCATATGAATTACAATTACAATGCATTTAAAACAAAATCCACAATTTGATAGCTTTGCTTTCAAAACTCCTATCACAAAGAAAAAAAAATCTCAATAAAATACAAAGGCATCAATTTCTATATCTTTAATTTCAGATCATTGTGATGATTAAGTCAGAAATTATATATAATGTCCTAGACATACAATAGATGATCAATAAGGCTGAGTATTTTTATTAGCTCTAAGTGAAATTAATGATTAGCATGCATGGTTTGACAGAGGACACAACAGAGCAATCGATGGTAGTTAAGACTAGTACAGATGGGAGGGTAGCTCTGTCCATATACTCAAGTCATTCATTATCTAGCTGCAAACTGTGGGCCAGGAATATCTTTTCCTAGAACAATAGTAAATGCCAAGATCCTAACTGCTCAATACAGCCTCTCAGAAAGAAACATTTGGTGGCCTTTAAATAGATAGTATGGTGCCAAAGGCACATTTTTTATTCCATATTTTTTAATCTCCAAATTGAAATACTTATGTTAAAAATGATACTTGATTGAAAGACGTATTATATTCTTCAGGGGGCCCATGTCAATCCTAAAATATGTTAATGGTGTTCTATCCTAAAGGTTGGTGCTGAAGGGGACAAAAAAAATCATAAAACCCATAAGAAACAAACGTGTGTGTGACACAGATGGTTGGAATAAATTATGGAACTAAATAAAAAGCAGTTCAATTTACTTAGTTTTAAACTCCATTTGGACACTTATCAAAGATCACATTGTGAAATGTATTTGTGCTACTTGGAAGAGTCATAGTAATCAATTACCCACAGCCCCAATCCTCCCACCCTCCTTAGTAAAAAAAAAAAAAAAGGAAAAGCAAAAATTTTAAAGTTCTTTCAACTACAGCCTAAAATAGGTAATTAAATTCCTAAGTTCAGTGATGACTCATCTAAAGAAATGCACTGAAAAGTGTACAGAGTAGCCCCACATACATACTTCAGAGAGTGGCACAAATTTCTGGATGGAACAGCTAGTCTAAAAGAATGTTAAAATACTTTAACAATGATTATTGAAGATACAAACTAGCAAAGGTTTCTTTGCATTCTGCAAATAGGATCCATATATGGGTGATGTTGGTGGTGGTTGGGGTGAAACAGAACGAGAGAACATGAGCTGAGGGTGTGATTCAAGAGCTGACAATACCTTCTATGTCAGAGACTCAGGGTTCCATTCACAGCACATACCCACATACCCACAACTTTGGCCCTACTGGTAGTATCATAGGGGGCCCTGAGCATTACTGGGTGAGGCTGTCACAACAGCAAATATAAAAATCATAATACAGTAACTTTTATAAAAGATCGAGAAGTCACTGCATTACAATGGAATTCACTGTCTCACTGTCTTCCCATTCATCATCGATTGGCTCGAGCGGGCACCAGTAACATCTCCATATGTCCTGTCTCATGCAAGTAGAGCCCAAAGGCACCTGCTTGCTCCAGGAACATAAAGAGCCTCAAACCATTCCATCAGGTCATAGGAATGAGGTCTATAATTGTTACTGGTATTTGGCATATCAAATACAATACGGGTAGCTTGCCAGGCTCTGCCGTGTGGGTAGTATAGTCTTGTAGTCATCTCTAAATCCAGCATTTATTGATGAACCATGCAGCTGCGATAGGCTGGTCTGCTGGGTGGAGTTCTGATGAGGGGGAAGTCCTGATGTGGAAAATGGAGGCCCTCATGGAGTGGGTGGGTCGCCTGACTTGTTGCGAGGCTCTGCTGGGGTGGTGGGCCAGGGCTAGAACCCACCATCTCTCCGGGGCACCTTGTGAGCGTCTGGGCACAGGGAGAGCCAGCAGCAGCTCTGCCCCAGGTCTGAGTCTCTGGATCAGCATACTTGGGCCGAATTTAAAAAAAGACTGCTGCAGGGTGGATCTCGATGAGCCAGGCTGTGATAGGCTGGTCTGATGGGTGGAGTTCTGACCAGGGGCGAAGTCCGGATGTGGAAAATGGAGGCCCTCATGGAGTGGGGGGGGGAGTTGTCTGGCTTTAATTAAAATATTTTATTGTCTTAAGACATAAAATAAGGAAATAGAAAATATTTCGAATTCATTGAAAATATTCCCAAATATTTCACATCAAGTATTATATTTAGAAATATCACCAAGAAATTGAGAATAATAATGGGGACAGTGTTTTAGAGTAAGCTCCTCATATATCAGGAGGTCTTGTCAAAGGTGGAAATTATCACAAACGTGTGGGAGTCAGAAGCTAGGTAAGACAGAAAATGGAACAGTGTGCTAACAATTGTCTAAAGTACTAATACCAACCTAGAACTGAGCATTAAATACAGGCAAAAGATACACATGACAACCCTTTAATGTATGTTCTGTAATCCATAGTTTGGAAGGGAAGGAAAAGAGAAAGAGAGAGAAAGGAAAGAAATAAAGAACCTGCCCTGGAGTCGGGCTAGGGGAGGGGGAGGGAACCAGGGATGTTGGTGTTGGGAGATGGGCACTGGTGGAGGGATGGGTGCTGGAACACTGTATGACCAAAACCCAAATATGGACTTTTTAATTGTATATCTTTGTAATTGTGTATCTCACAGTGGTATAGTAAAATACTTAAAAAAGAACGAAAAAGCTCCTGCCATAACTTCTATGAATGACATCAGACATCACATATGTAAAATATCAATATTAAACATCAAAAAATTAACTGTGGTGAGTGCTACTAAAAATATAAAAACCAACTTTTAACTCACTTATGAATAAAAATCTACATGTAAAAAGACTGTACCAAAAACTCTGACATTGATAGTTCAATTTTCCAGCTTCAATATTCTTTTATAAGTTTCATTCAAAATTATATTAAAAGTTATTTTCATAATATTTAAATTAGTCTTTAAAAACTAATAGAACATATCCAAGATTATGCATCATTACCCTGTGATCCCAGTTATTGGCTTCTATCCCAAGAATATAAAAAATGCCATTTTTTGGCATCTATCCCAAGAACACAAAAAAAAGTTGAAAAGATGTATACACACTTTGTTTATTGGAGCTCTAAGGACAGTAGCTATGGAAACAAAAGATAGCTATAGGAGTAAATACATATGGAAACAGCCCAAACATCCAACAACAAATAAAAAGTTATAGCATATATACACAATATAATGTTCTGTGGCTTTAAGGAAACATGAAACCTTGGAGTTTATTTCAACTTGGACAAAAGTGGAGGATATCATGTTAATTGAAATAGGGTGTAAGGAGAATAAAAAACAATGGGTGATCATATTCACCTCCAGTATATATTGAAACAAAACAAAGGCCTACAAAATATTGAGTGAGAACAAACCTTTTTTTGTGTAAAACTGAGACTACCAAACATTGGGTGGAAGAGGAACATGGGCAGAGAGAGGTGGACTGGAAGTGACGTAAGTGTAATGGTGGAGAGTCTAGAGCACTTTGGTCATCAGAAAGGTGCAATGCTTTATGCATCAAAATCATAAAATATAGCATCATAGTAACCATGCTACAAAAACTACAATAAAAATTTACATTATGGGTAATTTTGGATGGATAATTTTGATGTTCAGTTTTCACATAAAAACTTCAAATAAATTACAGAATGCCTAACATATGCCGAGGAAGCAGGAATAATAATCTTGCATATATATGCATATCCATAATTTAAAAAGTTATGCTTTTGATTATTTACTAAAACGCAATGGAGTTTTAAATATGTGCACTTTACAATTAACAGATAGATTTTTGTTACCTGTCTATGTGTGTTTGCACCCCAATGACCCACATGTTCCTTGATATATTGTCAATATCTTTCTATAGTGTTGAAATTCTTTCACTTCATTTCTAAAGACTAGTTAACTATATTAATTCAATAGTTGCAGTTTTATAGAACATTTGATACCTTCATATTTTTGCATCAACAACATTTGAATGAATCATTTGAGATAAATTTTACAGGGACACATAATTATGCAAGACTAGTTTACAAACTGCATTGATTTCAGGTGAGCAGTCTATTCTCAGGAGCTATGTATTCACACTCTATGCTCTGTCACATATCCAACCAGAGTCCACTACCAAACTACTACCCTCCCCTACCCATTTCAATCTCCCACTTCCTCTCTGCTAAACACCATTCTGATGTCAGAGTGTAAAGGTTTGGTTTTGTTTCTGTTTTGTTAGTCCATTTTGTTTTTTTCTTTATAGTTCAGAAATGAATGAAATAATTTTATTTCACTCAGTATTCTTTGACTCTATCCTTCTGACTTACTTCATTTAGCACAAAGACCTTAATATGTTGTTGCAACTGGTCATAATTTCATCTTTAAGTCTGAGAAATAATAGTTTGTCTGTAAAATATATACTACATGTCTTTTACCCAGTCATTTGCTTTAAGTAATATGGGCTGTTTCCATATTCTATTGCTGCTTCCTATTCTATTGCATATAGCCAGGCAATGAATACAAAATGAGTACATCTTTTAAAATTCCCTTTTCCTTCCTTCGTTCCTTCGTTCCTTCCTTCCTTCTTCCTTCGTCTTCCTTCGTTCCTTTGTTCCTTCGCTCGCTTCCTTCCTTCCTTGTTCTCGTCTCCTTCCTTCCTTCGTTCCTTCCTTCCTTCCTTCCTTCCTTCCTTCCTTCCTTCCTTCCTTCCTTCCTTCCTTCCTTCCTTCCTTCCTTCCTTCCTTCCTTCCTTCCTTCTGTCCTTCCATCCTTCCATCCTTCCATCCTTCCTCCTTTCCTTCTTTTCCATCTTTCTTTCTTCTTGCTTTGATTTTGGGCCATACCCAGCCATTTCCATGGTTTACTTGAGGTTCTGTGCTCAGTGATCACTCCTAGTGTTTCTGAGAAGACTGTGCAGTGCCAGAAATGAACGGAACAAAATCAGTCCTCTGCAAGGCAAACACCTAAATCCCTGTACTACCGCCACAACTGTTTAACTAGTTTTCTTATATTCTTATATTTCTTATATTCAGATACATACTAAAAGTGAGATTATTGGATCAGAGGACAGTTCTACTATTAATTTTTAAAATGAAGTTCTATATTATTTCCACACTTAATGCACAATTAAAACAATTATTGTCTTTGAATAAAAACGTAAGAAGTGAAGATGTTGGGAGAAAATACATATTTGAGTTTGGCCATGTAGTGCTTAACAGTTCTTCCTATATATTTACAAAGTGTTTATTTCACAGTCATTGACCCTTAGGCATTTGTTAATTTTCCTACAGGTTGATCACTCTTAAAATTTTTTTTCAGTTTAAGTTGAAACCTTACCTAATTTAGTTGGTAGTTTTGATTACTAGTTAACTGAATATAATTTTCCTTTTTCAGTCAACCAATCATTTTTTGTTGCAGGGAAATGGATCATTATTGTAATTTGTCTATTCATAGTATCAGTTATTTTTACTTTAGACTTTTGTTTCTCAATTTCCTCTTTTTTTTTTTTTTTTTTTTTTGGGTCACACCCAACAATGCTCAGGTGTTACTCCTGGCTCTGCACTCAGGAATCACTCCTGGCGGTGCTCGGGGGACCATATGGGATGCCGGGGATCGAACCCGGGCTGGCATGTGCCAGCCGTGTGCAAGGCAAACACCCTACCCGCTGAGCTATCACTCCGGCCCCCCTCAATTTCCTCTTTAGAAAGAGAATGTTTACCACAAATATTTATATACTTATAACTAGTCACAGTGTTAACGTAAGGATAAGAGAACAAGTTTATCTTGATAGGGTTGGGAGGTAACTAAAAGGACTGAGCACAGGGCCTGTCTTGCTCAGGGCCCTGAACTAAATCCCTGATGCTCTATGGTCTCTCCTAAATATTACTAGGAGTAACCGGGCAGATCCAAGATATTCTGGGAAGGTCCAAAACAGAAAAATGAATAGTATGAAAAATATTAGGATCTTCTAACAGCCACAAAGAATATCTCAGTCTAGGAGAGGTGACAGTTCTGATAACAAATTAGAATAAAATAATAGTAGATCATTTATTATTCAGATGACAAATATTGGGTAATTATAGTTTTATACTGAAAAATAGAAAGACAGTGAATGATGTTGGGAAATGTAGAACTCTGTTTCCTCACTTTTATAAAACACTAAGCAACTATGGCGTTGATAAATGTTGAAAAATGTACTACTTTGTTTTCCAAAGATAATTCAGAATGCCAGCCAGGATAGCATGTGGAGGAAATAACTGAGTCCAGCCCCAGAAATCACTTGCTTTGGATAATTTCCACAATTCACCCAAGTGAATATATGAATATGCACTGCATGCATAATCACACATGCACTGCAATCAGAGTGAATCTTCTAAACACATATCATGTCATTCCTCTGTTTAAAAGCTAAAAAAATACGGGCTGGAGCAAAGGTACAGCAGTAGTTCACTTGTTTTGAGTACAGCTGATCTGGGTTCAATCTATAGCATCACATATAGTTACCTGAGCCCCAAGAGAAGTGGTCCCTGATCATTGCCGGGTGTGCCCCAAAACAAATAAATACAATGAAAAGAGTCCTCATGAATTCTTACATTTTATAGGATATAATAAAATATCCTAAACTAAGATGCTTCCACAATGCTGCTCTGAGTCATCATTTCCTCATCTTTTTGAACTCCACGAAGCTAGAAAAGCCTTCTTTCTGTTCTATCAAGACATTTTAGGCTTTAATTATGCAGACAGAGTACATCCTTGCCTACAATGCCCTTCCTCTGCCTTCTTCATGTCTTTTGTTTTCTCTGTATTAACATCAAAGTCACTAACTCAAAAAGGCTTTACTAATTTTCCCGGCCACTGTGCCATAAAAGTCTTGCTTTTCCTTTATTTTTTACACATAGTAGATATATTTGTGTGTGATTATATGACAAAAATTTTTATCCCCCTAACTCATCTGTAAGCTGAATAAGTTAACTTCTGTTCCCCATGATACCTCTTGTAGTTTAGATGAATATCTACTAGGCACACCATTACTTGTGATGTAAACAAAAAAATAAAAGAGACTTAGGTATGTTTCACATGGAAGTAAATGATGGGGATTTGTAAAAATTTATTTTCATGCCTATAGATGAAGAAGCTGAGGTGGTGTAGTAGCCGACCATCTGTCTTAACTCCCATTCCTTCCCATACTAATTGTTGCATGACGTTCTTGAGGTGGTGCTGAAGAGTAAGCAACTACACTACCTCTGTTTCGCTGATGACATTGTTCTAATAACACCAAACATTAGCCAAGCAGCACAAATGCTGGCTGACTTCGACCATGAGTGTGGAAAGATACGTCTACAGCTGAATCTCAGCAAAACAATGTTCATGAAAAATGAACTAGTTTCAGATGCTCTATTCACTCTGAATGGAACAAACATCTCTGAATGCAGCAGTTATGTGTACCTAGGTCGAGAACTCAATATGATGAACGACCTAGCACCTGAGCTGCACAGGAAGATGAGAGCAGTGTAGAACACCTTCAAGAGCATTGAAGAAATAGCTAAAAGGACAAAGAACCTCAAGCTCTGGGCACATCTCTTCAACTCCACCATCCTCCCCACATTAACATATGCCTCAGAAACTTGGGCCCTATGAAAACAGGATATAAATGCTATTCAAATCTCCCAAAGAGGAATAGAAAGAGCTATGCTTTCCATCGTAGTGTAGTATATGCTATGCTATGATATTCACTCAAAAAAAGTGTATATCATGCATCACTCAAGTGAGAGAAGGAATCCGGAGTTCCAACCTCCATCGACGATCCAGAGCAGGAACGCTGTCTTGGCCAAGGCGTTGAAAATCAGATGTGCTGGACTTGGAGACGACTGCTGGACTATAGCCCACGGGATGTCAAAAGATCACAAGATGGTCAGAATTCTTCGTCAAGACCCTGAATAAATGGTTTGAGGCTCTTTGTATTCCTGGAGCAAGCAGATGTCATTGGGCTACACTGGCACGTGACAGGGACAAATGGAAACATTACTGGCACCTGCTCATGCAAATCCACGAATAACGGGATGTCAAGTGATCAAGTGATAGATGAGAAAAACTAAGTTCATTTCACATGCAGTTGGCCCTATATGCACTGAGGTTTGACCAAGGATACTTAGATAATACTATGTTATAAGGATTATAATAGTTGTATATGTACTGAACATACACAGACTTTGTTTTCTTGTATCATTGTTTCCTAAGTAATACTGTATAACAACAAGTTATATATCATTTACATTGTAGTACACTTTAGGAATAATGTGAAGGTCAACAGGTGGCTATGGTTAGTAGACGGTTGAGAAATACTGATTTAAACTATATGAGAAAATGTGCATACAAATGTTACACAAAATAGTGATGAAGCATTAACAGTCCCTGGAAAGTAGATTTTGGTATAGAATACGCATATGTAGGAGTTTTAGTTATTGAGAACTGACATTTGGAAATGGACTTGGGCGTGGGGGCAGGGGATAAAGTATAAAGAACGTATGGAGAAGTCCACACTATTGCAATCCTAAGGAGTGTCTCAGATTATTCCTCCAAAGACCTCTGAATTTGGGATGGTCTTTTTAAGAAGTCTTAAAATGTGTAAAAATCCTTAGAACCCTACATTAACCAGTCATTGGATATTTCAATGTTTTTATTTTTATTATGGCTCTCTTTAGTCAAGAGCAGCTTTCAGAGAAGGGCTCAGAGTTGTTACCCACCAAAAGTTCCAGCAGCTGTGGGAAATGAGTATGTCAGTCTTGAATGGATTGTGGGGAAGCTGGAGTTCTCTGAGGTACATGACAGCCTGCAGATGAACTAAACAACTCATAGTTTCACAGCAAGGTTCTGCTTCAATCCCAAATATACACACACTCAAAACTTTGAAAGAGCAAAATTCCTTCAAGAAGGGTTTTTCAATGCCAGCTGTTCAAATTATGGTAATTTTTGATGGTGAGAAAGAAGCAACAAGCCCCAAGGGAAAAATAAGGAAAGAAATAAGGCCTTGAGATGATGAGAGAAATTTAGTGAATACTCATTCTAAAGAACACATGTCTTCTGATTTTATGTTATGTAGGTTTACAAATCTATTCACAATATCTTATCCACAATAATTCATTCGTAATCAAAAACCAATAGTATATTTCTAGAGTATTAGTTCTGGAGTATAGATCTTTATTCTACTGCTTCATATTACATGGCAGTTTATAGTTTACAAACTCTCACTCCTTTCTGATATGCTTATAGTATCTCCATTCATTTGAACCACTTACTCAAAACCATTATCTGATATGTGATTTAATTTCAAACTTTATGAAATAAATATGAGGATATATTTGAATTTATTAATTTAGTTTTACTGTCTTTACTTACTTTAAAATTACTATCATAGGGACCAAAGAAATAGTACAGAGAGTAAAAACATTTGCTTTGCAAGTGTCTGACCCCAACTTGATTTTCAATACCACGTGTGTGCCCATGAGCCTCTCCCAGACAGATCCCTGTGCACAAAATCAGGAGTAATTCCTGAGCACTGCTGGGTGTGGCCCCAAAACTAACAAAAAATGATAACTTTGAAATTTCAACTGGCTTTTTAATACAATGTATACAAGGAGGTGTCATTGATACCTGACATTTCCTGACATCAAGTATGCACTGAATAAATAATTATTATCTAAAGTTCCAAGGACTGCTAGTCAGTCTCTGTGTTTTCTGTATTATTTATGACAGTATATTACATGCTTATACAAAGCATCAACCACATATGTGTGAGATTAAGTGGAAATATATTTATATATATATATACACATATAGTTGAGCTATATCTATATCTATTTCTCTATATATATATTTGAGCAAACTGGCAAGTTTATTTCAGTATGTGAACTCTACAGTATGGCAGTAAGGTCGTTTGAGAAAGAATATTTTGCTATTTGTATCAAATATATTTTTTAGTATTCATTTATATCATTAAGATAAGCATTTATGTGGTCTTAGACAATCAGAAGAAAATCAAAATCAGTTTTTATGATGAATGAAATCCCTGAACTTTTACAGGGAAAATATCACCTTCCATGGAGAGTATGAAAAAAAAATTGCTTAATGTTAAACCTCAGAAAGGGAGTGAAAACATATGAAAGTCTAAATTTTTGTTTCTAAATTTGTGGTACTAAATGATTTTTCAGAAAATAAAGATGACTAATAAGTTTCTTTCTAACAGTGATGGTAATAATAACAATAGTGTAATGCAAACTACATTTTGGCAAACACATACACTATTAGATGAGCTCTCTCTAGGCCTACAAAAAATTGAAGAGGAACACCTGATATTTGACTATGCCTCCAGATGGAGGGACAGCTTGATAAATGCCATCATAATTTACAACTTTTAAAAAGTGTGTTGTGAATGCATCTGTAGTCAGCTTAAAACAGCTTGGATTATTTACAGGTACAACTGTGTGTAATGTGGAATTTCAATGGATTTTAATATTATTAGCTTCAACCGCTGATCACAGAGTATAGGTGTGGCGTGTGAGCAATGCAGGTAGAAAGCTTAATTAATTTATCTTAGACTATCAATGAGAGCTGCTGGAGCCAAATAGGAGAGAAGAACAAGAAGCTTTATTCACCCTCCCTGTACACTGAGCAGTTGGCCGGGCCTTAAATTCTCTACAAATGACTCCAAAGACAACAATCTCTTTATATCCTAAAACTACTTTCCAGTGTGTCAATTAAAAGCATACAAGATTAACTGCAATCTGTAGTCAAAAAAAGCATGGCCCCTTGTTCAGATGCAAGAGAAACAAGGTATGGCTCTATCTTTCAGAGTCAGAGCTGTTTCCCACAACTTAACAGGGAATGAGCACAGACAGGAGCCCCTAAAGCTCAGGTACAAACTTTTACCTCTTACTTGGGGGCAATTTTTATTACCAATTCAATATTACTATACTAATAGGTTGTGGTATAACAAGAACAAGGTATATTTGCTGAGGTTGGGAAAGGTTAAAATGGCATTCGCATTTTATTTATTTATTTATCTATCTATCTACTTTTATTTATTTATTTATTTATTTATTTATTTATTTATTTGGCTTTTTTGGGTCACACCCGGCAATGCTCAGGGGTTTCTCCTGGCTCTGCACTCAGGAATTACCCCTAGCAGTGCTCAGGCGATCATATGGGATGCCGGGGACCAAACCCGGGCGACCACAGGCTGGCTGTGTGCAAGGCAAACTCCCTACCTGCTGGGCTACCCCTCTGGCCCCGGCATTCACATTTTACATTCAATGTTTTTTAAAAAAAGTTTCCATTACAGTTTACGATGTACGGTACAATAGCATTCATGTTTTTGGTTTTGATGAATGGTTACTGCACCTTTCCCACCATATAAATTGTCCACGCCCCTACACCCTTGTTCCAAGATCCAACGTAGGTCTGTTGTCCTTATACTTCTTTCCTGTTAGCTTCTTTCTTCTTCACCCACTACCCCCCATAGCCTGGTGATTTTGTGTGACTGTGTGTGTGTGTGTGTGTGTGTGTGTGTGCGTATGCAGGCGTGCATGCTCAGAGTGAGGATGGGGTTTAGGTGGGAGGCTAGCACACCCAATATTGCTAGAAGTTATTTCTGGCTCTGCATTCAGGGATGGGTCATGGTGGGCTCAGGGTAACATATCCGGTCCCAGCCTTCTGATCAAGTGTTGTGCAAGGATCCTGCACACTTTTCTATCTCTAGAGCCCAGTCACTAGAGTCAAGGTAAGGTGGAAAATGAAGGTAAGGCAAGTTAATCAGAGGTGAATGGGACTTGCATTTCATCCTGACTAAGATAGTGTTCATGTGTACCTTTGAAAACATTACTGCCTGTGTGTATATGTGAAAGGCCAATGAAGATGATCCAAAGCACAATAAAATATTTGAGTGCTGATAGGCAACAGCAGAAGCTGGAGTACTGGCGTCTTAGACCTTAGGAGATACACTATTTTAAAATGGAAAGAGAAATTTTTCAAGGTGTCTTTCCATAGTATTTTGAATCCAGAGAATTTGGAGTTGGATTACATGTTGGAAGGGGTAGTTGAGGATGATCTGAAAATTTCTAAGTATTTTTCACGCTTGTCTAAAAAAACTGCATCTGATTCAAGGGAAATAAAATATATCTATGTCCTGCTAAGTTCTAGGTTCAAGAGGTTAATTTGATGACTTGTTTAAAAAAAAAAAATCTTTTCCAGTCAATGACCCACACTCCTGGAACTTTCAGTCCAATTCTCTAGTCAAAAAGACACCACCGTCTGCTACTAGTTGGAGTTTAAAATTCTCCAGAGGGCTGTGACCTCTTGAAGACTTTACCCAGGGCTTCAAAGACAGTACTGGGCACATTGAGAACGGTCAACAAAGAAAGATTTCTTGAACAAACAGACTTAAGGGTGGTGGCCAAGGGGATGGGACCTGTGAAAAGAGCCTTCGCAACTGTAAACAGAAGTGTTAGGGGAGAACTAAAGGGAATGGCCTGCCTGGGAGTAAAAAGAAGGTCTGGGAGGGGCCGGAGCGATAGCCCAGTGGGTAGGGCGTTTGCCTTACACGTGGCCGGCCTGTGCTGGCCCGGGTTCGATCCCCGGCATCCCATATGGTCCCAGAGCACCGCCAGGCGTAATTCCTGAGTGCAGAGCCAGGAGAAACCCTGAGCATTGCCTGGTGTGGCCCCCCCCCCCCCAAAAAAAAGGTCTGGAGTCCAGATCTACTCCATAAACAGACCTATAAATTATAGAATTAATTTGTATAGAGTTCATATCTTCATGAAATCGTGCACGTCTCCCCAAGAAGTTGTAGAACACAGGATAAAACCCCCTCTTCCACAGAGTCGCACATTTTGGATTGTCCTGCAAAAATACCACCTTGATCCTACACAGAGTTCAGCATTTACTACTTGACATTTCGGGATGTAGACTTTATTTTCTTTCGGCCTCTCTACCCCCTCCCCATTTTGAAACCCTGGCCAGCGGCTCCTCAGGACAGCTCCTCTCTGAGCCCCCGCACGCTGGACTAAGCTCCGGTTCCCACTAGTTCCAGGAGACGGGAGTTGCGACTGCGGGTTCACCGGGAGGCTAAGGAAAGCAACAAGGTGTCAAAGTGTCCCTAAGCTCGTCCTGACTTTTATTGTTTCACCTTTAGTTGCATGGGTCACAAGTGGCCCACCGCGACGATTCGGGCAGCAAACGCCGAGTGCCCCCGCCAAGGAGCGCACCTCCGGCTCTCTGTCCCTTTCCCGGAGTGGGTGGAAAAGCAACTGCGGGGTTGGGCGCGGGCCCGGCTCCTGGGACCCGGCTCCGGTCTCCCGTGCACGGCAGGCCCCGTGGGGATCCGGGAGGCGCGGGGCCGAGCGCGCAGCCCCGCCCCGGGGGCGTCTCCGCCCGCGCCCGCCACGCCCCCCGCGCCGCTGCCCCCGGGCTGTGTATCTCCACCCGCGCTCGGGCTGGCTGTCACTTGGCCGTGTGCTGGAGCCGGAGGACGAGGGCACAGTCGGTCTCGGGGAGAACCCAGCGCTCGGCATTGCCATGGCCCCGGTGCTTAGCAAGGACGCGGCGGACATCGAGGTACCGAATGCGCCCCGGGCGGGCTTGGTGGGTGCCGTCGGCCGCGGCCTCTGCGGCTGCACGGGCAGTGTGGGCGACGTGGGAAACTTGGCGGGGGTGGCCCAGGAGTGAGGGGCTGGCGCAGGGAGTGTGCAGCCGGGAGAGAAGTGGAGGCCCCCGGGATTGCAGGGGTGCACTGGGGCTGCGAGCGGGCTGTTTACTTGGAGGGAATTGAGGAAGCCTGTCCTGGCGCTGGTCCATTGGGTTTGGTCAAAAGAGCAGAGTTCTGAGAAGTGGATTCTTGAAGCGGGTGGCTTTTGCCAGCTCCCCTTTCACCCTTTCTGAGCCTTTCGGGACGGCTGCCTGCTGTCCTGCGTGTGGCTGATTCTTGAGTATTTGCAAAGGAGGTAGAGAGATGTAGAGATCTCTGGGTTAGCTCCAGCACACCCCTCTAGCTGTTTAAGGACTATCTCAGCACAGGGAAGAATAGAAGAAGTCTTGAGAACGTGAAGAATGCAAAGGGGTCCGGAAAGCGTAAGCTATTTTTGGACACCTTTCAATAATTTTTAACTTCCTCTTGTTCGTCGTTTCTGTAAAAAAACAAAACAAAACAAAACAAAACAAAACAAAACAAAAACAAAACAAAACAAAATGCCATCTTGTGAATACGCTTCTGCCTGAAATGAACTGACCATTTCCTTTAGGTTCTCCCTGGACATTAATGTATGAGATGAAAAAGGTTTGATTATATGCTATGATTTTATACAAACTAACCCAAAGTCAGAACTTGTGAGCTAAAATATATAAGACAGCCTTTTACTTGTGTTTGAGTCTTGGATAGAGTCTGCGTAGACAAAGGCTGTTCTCCTTTGTTTTATTTTATTTATTTTTCTTTTATGGTAGTTTTCTTTCCTCCATCTTCCCAGTGGCTTAAAACTTTAAAACCACCTGTTTGCATAAAAGCTGTTTGTGCTACATTTCCCCCTTGTCATCTATTGAGGAAAGTTTGTTTTCTATTTAGGAAATGGCAATTTTTTTCAGCCTCCATACACTGACTTAAAATTCCATTTTTGTAACTAAAGCCAAAGTATATATTCGGAAACCTCCAGTTAGTTTCTTGAGATTCTTTTATGAAGAGTTTATTTTTTCATGTTCATCAGTGTGGTACATACAATACAATATACCTCATGTCTGGGTAGGATCACTTCCATTATGCCCTATCTCATTTTTTGGTCCTTGTAACTTTGACATAACAAACCGCTTATTTCTTTCCCTTTTCCTTCCTTCCCTCCCTCCTTCCTTCGTTAAATAGTATATCTCTGAAAGCTTTTAGGAAGTACTGATTTCAGAGATTTAGAGCGTTAGTAATCACGTGATTCCTGGAATCGCAAGCAGCGCATCTCTTGATTAACTGCATAGCCTTCTGTGTATCTCTCAAAATCATCTTTGAAATCAGTTTCTAAACACACGAAACTAAGGAAAAATATACCAGTGAATTAGTCTCTGATACCTGTTTTAATTTCATGTGTTGTTTCAGCCACAGTGACTTAAGATGTCTCAGAGTGCACACCTCTTCAAATAACTCCACTTTGCCAGTGTGGCCAGCCTGCTGTTAATAATAACCCAGAAAAGTAGGATTCAAACTTTTCAGCTTTATGCAACTCATATGTGCAACATGAACTCCATTTAAATCAGTAACATCTTTCATCACACGCAGTACTTTACTTTCCCTGGAAGTAATACCCATGATGCATGAGCTGGAGTACCATGAAAGAGCGTGAAATTAATCATTAAAATATAATGCAGTGAGAAAAAAATACATTAAGCCTAGAGCAACACATTCAAGCCAAGATGTCTCAGTTGATCCTATTGACTCCAAAGTTCAATTTTGTTTGAAGAATCAGAATGAATTATGAAAGCTCCATTTTCTGTAAAAATTCCAATGCATACATTAGCTTTGCCTTCCTTGAATGAATTCATTAAAACTATTGTCTAGAGATTTTTCTAGTTGTGACTCTTTCCTCACAACTAGAAGCAACTAAGCTTTAAAAATTCATCGATGTGAAAGCATTTGCACGTTCACTGTTCACTTGATGAATGTGGAAAGAATAGGATATGTTATGGCAATATGATATGGGAATATTCCACTATGATTGTAATTTAATTTTCCCCATCAGCTATCTGTAGAGTGGCAGGTTTCCAGTGAGGCAGCCAAGAAATAGATTTTTTTTTTCCTGAGGAAAAATGTTGTTGATGTATACAATCTTGTATAATCCATCCATTATTTTTAGTCTTAATCCAGAATCATGTCCTGACTGGAAGGATTAGGAGCAGGTCAAAGTACAGTTTTAGAGTCACTAGACACCAAAGCGGGAATGTTTTTGGGACAGAAGACAGACATAGCAATAATGCTTTCCTAGGTACAAGATCCAAGACAACAGAATCAACTCATCTACGCAGAAAGCATTGTGATTGTAGTAATGGTAGAAATTGTATGTTGTCAAGATTTACTCTAGGACGTTCCGTGCTGGGGTTCCTCGTTAAAGGTCTGTGGGTCTGAGATTGCTGTGTCATTCCACCCCTTTCGTCTGTGGAACAATAATAACAAGAAAGATAACTAATGTGTGTTGCAAGTTGATATTTATTTTCCCACCAGGAAAAGGAAAAACATGTCATATATATATATATATATATATATATATATATATATATATATATATATATAAAATCAGGAAAATTAGAGATAGTGTAAAAATTAGTACTGTAAAGTTTATCAGTGGTAGATACACTTAGAAAGTTTCAAAAAAATGTGTGGGCTTTTTGGATTGAACTTAATTTGAATACTTGGTCTTCTGGAAGGTTTCCAAAATGGTGAATATCAGACATTGATAGACATTGATCCCTTTGCCTGACCTTGGCTATATTTTCATAGATTTTCCTTTAGTGAAAATTGATAACTTTTGAGTGTCAATGTCTGTTATTTTAAAAAGCAAATAAGAATATTGTGGAAGACTTCACTTTTGCTAGTTTTCATTCTTCGCTCATTCTCAGTCATACCTGATAAGGGTGATTGAGATTAGGCTCCAGATCCTAGCTAAATGGGGCCGCAGAAGGTGTGCTCCAAGGGCTTCAGGGGGTTTTGATTACTTGAATACTAGTAATGGGATCAGTATTTGCAGCCGAACTAAACTGGTGCCTACCATGCCTACTCCTCCAACAATCAAAAGTTCAAGGTCATCTTTTTTTTTTTTTTTTTGCTTTTTGGGTCACACCCGGCTATACTCAGGGGTTACTCCTGGCTCTGCACTCAGGAATTACTCCTGGTGGTGCTCAGGGGACCATGTGGGATGCCAGGGCTCGAACCCGGGTCGGCCTCATGCAAAGCAAACACCCTCCCCACAGGACTATCTCCTCTGGCCCCCACGTTCATCTATGAATCATCAGCAATTAATGATAAGGACTTATAAATTAATTTTAATTTTACCTTGAATTAAAAAAATATTTTTCAGCCAGTGCTCACCAAATCACAATGTACTTTGAGACTAATAAAAGCTGTTGCTGCAATCCTTAGAGTTGGAGAGATAATAGCAAATAAGTTTACTCATAAATGGAGAAAGTAGGTTAATGATGGACTTTGAAAATGGGAAGGGACATTTGAAAGATGAAAAGCATGGTGCTATTGCAATGAATATTTCAAGCACTCTTTATCTTAAGTACCTGGAAGGCAGTTGATTGGTCCTGGTTCCAAAGGGAAGGATGAGTCAGTTTAGCAGGTTTTTGTTTATTTACTTCGCTTTATTATTATTTTCTGAAATGTGTCAGTGATAAGCACTTCTTGCCATCTTCCATTGGGTGGGCACTGCAGATTTATAGTAATAGTGTCTTTACTTGCTAAGGTTTAAATGATCTTTAATTTTGTCATATTAATCTTTAAACTTATGAGCTTTAATTTTATTCTCTTTAAACTCATGATTATGGGTAATGAAAAAATGTGTTTGTCCTGTTAAGCTGTTTTAATGCCTATACTAAGCTATATATCAAATATTCAAGTGTTTCTCCTTTTTAAAAACTTACTCTGCATTAGAAAGGAATCAGATTATATGACTTGGGGAGCTACTTATTTCCAGTGATAACTGGAGTGTGATACCAAAACATGAACTTTTAGGTAGAAACTTTCTGTAGATAAACCTCTGATATCCTTCAGTACATTTCAAACAAATTGAACCCCTTGTCCATGAATTCAGATAACCAGTTTTAGTTGTTTAATTAAAAACAGTGAGATTAATGTCTAATTATGAATCCATCACTGGGGAGATTTTTTACATGGGATCTGCTTAATCTTAATCATAGCAGATAGTGTTGACTGATTGCCTCATTGTAGAAATGAGCTTGAATTCAGTAGCCTCCTCTTTCCAATGTGAAAGAAAAACTCAGTTTTGCAACATTAAACAATAACATTGAGGAATTCTTACTGAGAAAATATAATGTCAAGAAGATTAATAATGTCTAATCTTTTTTGACATTCGAATTTATAATGACGATCTTTAGCAGTCATTATACATTCTATGAATTAACAGAGAACACACAAAACTGTAAAAAGAAAAAAAATACTTCCAGTCAGGTAAAATGTATCTGGTCAATGTGTGAGAATTTTATTTATTTATTTATTTATTTATTTATTTATTTATTTATTTATTTATTTATTTTTTTAATTTTTCTTTTTTGAATCACACCCTGCTATGCTCAGGGGTTATTCCTGGCTCTGCACTCAGGAATTACTCCTGGCCATGCTCGGGGACCATATGGGATGCCGGGATCAAACCCCGCCAGCATGGGCCGGTCACGTGTAAGGCAAACGCCTACCCACTGGGCTATCGCTCTGGCCCCAATGTGTGACAATTTTAAAGAATATAAATTTAAATAAAAAAATTAGGAAAATGCAAGAACAAAAAAAACTAAAAAAATTAATCCACAAAATGTCATGACAGAAATATGTGACAATGTGATAGACTCCAGGCTTCAAGGCAGCTAAAGAAGAGGGTTGGCTAGTTAATTTTCTGACTTTCTGATATTGGAACATAGTTATTTCCAACAGGTATTTTTACCTAAAACTGCCTTAACTCAACAAGATATAAGAGATTCTGAGATCTTGAATTTATCTGTAGACAGAATTTTGATTTTCATCGCATGTGACATGTTTATCTTCTGGACTTCCCTTTGTGCTAATCCTACCTATCAAGGCAGAAGGTATTTTTTTTTGTCCTCCGACAATATTGTGGGTGTTCACAGATATCCTGGAACCAGTTATACTACTGAGGTAACTCTTAATAAAATTGTCTGTTTATAGTTTATAATTATTTCTCCTTTCATTGCTTTTAATGAAAATGTTACAGTAGTAGATAGGAAACAATGTGTTCAATTCAACATAAAATTTTTTCACTTAGTTTGCTATAGCTACTTTTCTTTTTCTTTCTCTCTGTCTCTCTCTCTCTCTGTCTCTCTCTCGCTCTCCTTTTGGGGCTATCACATCCAGCATTGCTCAGGACTTACTTCTTGCTCTACTCAGGAATCAGTCCTGGCAGAGCTTGGGGTACAATCTGGAGTGCAAGGCATCGAACTCAGATTGGTCATGTGAAAGGCAAGTGTCATATCCACGGTACTAGCTCTCCTCTACTACAGTCTTGATGTTACGAACTAAGTGCTCTTTGATAAGGGTGTTCATTTTATATTACATTAAACTTTTTAATTGTTAGTTGTTTATATATTTTATTAAAATGGATGTGAATTTAAATAATTGTTATTATTGTATTTTTGTGATTTTCCCCTCGTCTTTCCTGGAGTGTAATTTTTCCCTCTTTCAGTTAGAATAATCTTGATTTTCTAATGCAATAGCTTTAAGAATTCATTGGAATCTTGTGCATAGTATATCTCAGAAAATATCTGTCACATAAAATATATGCTTTTAACAAGATAATAGTTAACTAAAATTTTTATTATTGCATACTTCATATGTTATGTATCAAAATCTGGTAAGAATACGAGGAATAGGATAGTTAATAAAATGTTTAAGACATATGAGGCATCTTCTTACAGATTATTAGATGTGTCATGTTTGGGCTTGAGAGACCTAGTGTAGAGGTTAAAGAGCCTAGAGGTTAAAGCGCTTACCTTGGCACAATTTGACACAGATTTGATCCCAAGCTTCTCGTAACTTCTCTGTGAGTGTGAGCACAGAAACAAGAATGGGCCCTCCACCATTGCTGTTTTTCTGCGATGAAAATTAAAATGCTGCATGATTTGCACATTGAGGTCATGACTTCATCCTTGGTAACAAAAGCAAAACTTAACTATGCCTTATGAGAAGATTGGCAAAGTCTGTTAATCAGAATCATCAATATGGGGAAATTGTTCAACTTTAGAATTAGAGACACGCTTCATTTTTCTCTTTAATCTTAACATAGGGTTTTCATTTTCAATAATATTAATATCTAGAATGGTTATAATAATATTTTTGGAAAAGAAATATTCACAGTTCTTAGAAAAGTGAAAGTCGAACTCAATGATCTCTTTGTACAAATGAGTCTAAGCTTAAAATTTTTTCTGAACAAACCTATTAATCCCAAAGTAGTTTTTGAGATTAATAGTAGTTTCATTTTCCAGATCTCTAAGCACACATCACATTAGTTCATAAGTAGCTCTTTTAATTCCAAGGAAGGAGGGACTTCAAATCAGTCTGATTTGAATTAGAAAAAGTAAAAGTATGAATTTTTCTAAAACATGACTCAGGTCATAGAAGTTTTATCCTGGGCTATAGATATTTTATTTCTTTGAGAAATTCATTGTGGTTGTACAATAGCATTCATGCCTTCCTCTACCTTTGCTCATAATAATTAAAGAGACACTCTGTGTCCCTACCTCCCAGGTGCTTGGAAATTGATATTATGAGTGCTTATGAATGTCCCCTTGGGGCACTCATGACTGGGCCACTTTGAAGAAAAATCTCTTCATCAATAATGAAGCCCCGAGGGCCGCTTCTCAGGGGACACACGCAAAATTACATGTCAACCACAGGCCTGATTTATACAGATGGCGCTCATGGATCGAGCCTTGACTACATCTGCCTTCCCCATACTTTATTACTCGCACATTCTCCTGATCCCTTCCTCCCACTTCTACATCTTTCCCCAAAACTTCATCCACCAAAGTTCAGCTTGTGATACCTGCCTAGGACTGAGTCATTTAAATTTATGTTTTATGTTTTGATTAATCTTTGTAAAATCCTTTGATGTTTAAAAAAAATGGGCGTTTGAATGTTTGAAATGTTAGAATGCCAGGGATAAGGATCACATGACAATCTTCAGCAATAGATAGAAAATTAGGTTACATTAAGTTAAATACCTGGAACTGGGGACAAATCTGTGAGCACTTTATTTGATCCCTTGACGGTGTTTCAGGTTCCTTGAACTCTGACCCCTGTGGTGTCTTTCATCTTCTGTGAAGTGTTTGCTGATTCCTCTGTGAGCTTGTCCATTAATCAGTCTTTTAAGGATGTTTTGTAATAAAACCACTGCAATGGCAAAGTTATTTGGAAATAGGACCTTTGTACCAGATTAGGAAATGTAGAGGTGGTGTTGTCTTGGTTACTCCATTTTTTTTCTTTTTTGGGTCACATCCAGCAGTGCTCAGGGGCTGCTTGTGGCTCTGCACTCAGGATTTACTCCTGGCAGTGCTTCGGGGACCATATGGGATGACGGGGATCGAACCAAGGTCTGGCCGCATTCAAGGTAAATGCCCTACCCACTGGACTATTGCTCCAGTCCCTAGTTATTATTAATTTACATGCTATGTTCTATCAAAAATTATCATGTATATCATCAATGTGGATTTTTGATCTATGCATACTCCTGATAAATTTTAAACTTCTTTATGCCATTCAACTCAATGATCTATTTTATGATCAAAAGAATATGCTAAATCTCAGCTTTCCTAAATCAAATAGAGAAAATTTAATTCTTTTACAAGACTGGAATTCTGGGTGGGTGATCTAGAAGTCATAGATAAATTAAATCATGTTCCATTCCAACTTTTGGATAATGTAGTGTTTAACTGAAAATTCAGGGTAGAGTTTTCAAAGAGAAGATGGTCCTTTCTCAGCTTCTGTGCGTTACCTGTCCTTCCATGGATACCAGAATGCATATGGCAGGGTCCCCAGCCACTATGGGACTCAAAATACTTTTCTATTTCCTTGCACCATAGAAATCACAGAACATTTAGAAATCTTTGACAAATGCTTTGAGTATCAAAGTTTAAATCCTTCATAAAACAGAGAAGAAAGACTTAATTCCCTTCATATGTCCTTATGGTTCCGAGTATTTACTACTGTTGGCCACTTTCTCCCCACTAGTCTGGGGTATAGGAGGAAAAGGAGGCAGGCCTGAGTGACCCTAGCCTCTAGTACAGTTGGGGGGGTGTTCTCCTTTTGCTCCCTTAAAGAGTGTAGATTTCCAGGGAGCAAGGAGTAATTTATTTTTCCTGAAAAGAAAGCAGTGGCCAGATACATTTGGAAAACTCTGGTTTAAAGTATGGAACCGTGCACAAAAAGTTGTGTGTGTGTGTATGTGTGTGTGCGCACACCCTGCTTATTTTACTTATTATTATTCTTTTTGTTCCTATTGGGGAGTCGCTGGGGTCCTCAACAATACCATGAAGTGAGTTCCCTTCTACCTCTGAAGCCAGCGGGGAATGGATGAAAACTCAGGAATCCGCGCAGGTTTTAAAAATGCTTTTACTTATCACAGGTTCAAGCATACAAATCAGCAATTGGAAAAAACTTGTGTTTAGGATTCCGGCTAGAACCCTAGCCACGTGTAGGCCAAGATGGCGGCCACTATGTGTTCACTTGATCACTTGAATCCCGTTATTCATCGATTTGCTCGAGCAGGCGCCAGTAACATTTCCATTGGACCCTATCACATGCCAATGTAGCCCAATGGCATCTGGTTGATTCAGGAATATGAAGAGCCTCAAACTGTTCCTTCAGGATCTTGACAAGGAAGTCTGACCATCTTGTAGGTGGGCGGCCATGTGATCTTTTGACATCCCGTGGGATCCAGTCCGTAATGGCTCTAGTCCAGCGGTTGTCTCCAAATCACATTACATGTCCAGCCCATCTGACTTTCGATGCCTTGGCAAACGAGACAGCATCCCTGATTCTGGAATAGCAACGGAGGTCGGAGCTCCGGATTCCTTCTCACTTGAGTGAGGCGTGATATTCCAAGCATAGCTCTTTCGATTCCTCTCTGGGAGACCCGAATAGCATTCTCATCCTGCTTTCCTAGGGCCCAGGTCTCTGAGGCGTATGTTAATGCAGGGAGAATGGTGGAGTCAAAGAGATGTGCCCGGAGCCGGAGGTTCTTTGTCCTTTTAGCTATTTCTTCGATGCCTTTGAGGGCATTCCATGCCGCTCTCTTCCTCCTGCGCAGCTCAGGTTTTAGGTCGTTCATCATGTTGACTTCTCGACCTAGGTACACAAAACTGCTGCATTCAGAGATGTTTGTTCCAAACAAATATCTTACCTGGCAGGGGAGATACCATGATCACCACTATGTGTTAAGGCCCTGTAAAGAGGAGACAAAGGCAAGACTCCCAAGAAGAGTGCAATCCCGAAAGGGAGCCCAAAAAGAGAGTGCAAGAGAGGAAGCAGGCTAATTTTGTCCCCCTGCAACTCAGACCTCCCACATTTATGGGAAGCAGGCAGGGTCAAATGCCCTCATTGCAGCACCTCACCTAGGCCCTTTTTGATGCTAATGCCTTGAGCCTGATCTACCTAGGAATGCCTTTATAGGGTAGAGAAGGGGGCTTCTGAGATGGCATGCCTCTGTACCAAAGACTATACTAATGCCAGTTAAATATTTCTCCAAGCTTTCATAAGAGTCTCGCCTACTTCACGTTAGTTTTGTATTTTAGTTGCCTTTGAGTTATCAGGGAGCCATGCTTGCTTGCTTGGAGGCAAACAGCATTTCTCTCTGGTCTAATTACTTAGAGATCCAACGTGGCCAGGCAAATATGCTGGTAAGATCTAGCTAGTCCCACGATGATTGTGGTAGCATGAGAGCGTATTTATACCAGTCAGTACAGAATACATGGTCAGATAAACTGCCACATTTAGACTACCCCCCTATCTACGAAGTGACCTGCAGGGAGGCAATTCAGGGCAGATGCAGAGGCTTTTAAGTGCCCTGCAACATGTTCCCATACTGGAGATGATCAGTGCTTATTCTTAATTTGTTGTTCTGCTTGCTGGTCACTTCCTGCTCTGCTCAGGGGTGCTCTCGGCTGTGCTTGGAGGACCACGCTGTGGCAGGGATTGAACTCAGGCCTTCTGCACAAAAACCGTGTGCTCACCCTGCTCAATCGCCTCTCCGGCAATGAAGCATTTTTATGATTGAATTAATTTTTTTCATGATCCTTTCAGAGATTTTAAAATGTAAAACAAAAGTAAAATATATTAAACATCAAATCACTTTATTCACATAGCCATGTTGCTTGGATTTCATATTTCCCTTTTGTATGTATATTCCCCACTGAATAGTTCTCTCATTATTGGTGGAATTATACCAGACTCTGCATTCTGGAAACATACCTGTCAGTGATAAGGGGTCAAGGATGAGTGCCAGGGAGATGAATTTGAGCTGGCTGTGTGCAAGGCTAGTACTTTACCTACTGTACAATCTCTACAACCTGTGGCCCCCACCAAATATAGTCAAACTCTCTCATATCAACTTACGTATCTTATCAGATTCTAAGAAACTTACACATCTTACCTATTTACCCCATTCTTAGGAAGTCTTAAAAATAATTTGAAATGGCAGCCGGATTTCACAGGAGTGAGTAAAATTGATTCATGTCTGCTCTTTTCTAGTACACAGTTACTTTGTTGTAGTAGTTTTAAGAATAATGTTTCAATTTTTTTTTACGTACTGTAAACTTACTTAGAGGGTTGGCATCACAGATATAAAGAATATTTTAATATAACCACTTCCATCTACAGAATTCAGCTAAAATTAGTGTTTTAAAATTGTTTGGTTTTTAACTGTAGAAAACTATTTGCCAAGTAGTACTCAAGCCTCTGATTCAGTACACAGATCCAAAGTTATCATCCTGGTTGGGCCCGTAGTGCTTGGGATACTGGACTACTGCTCTAGTATCTGGATCTCTGGTTTGGAGATTCTTGGGCTATACCAGTGTGTTCAGGACCTCTTATTGGCATCTGAAAGTGCTTGGGGGACCATGTGATGCTGAGAATCAGATGGACTTGGGTGCATGCTAGATTTATGTTCTCTAAATAGTGTTCTACCTGCTGGCCCTTAAAAGTTTGTTTTGAGGTGTTGAGGATGTGATTGATGCTAGAGCGCATGTCTTATGTATGAGAACTTTAATTTGACCCTCTCACACTAATGCAGTATATCACCATCACCACCATAACCGTATCAATTAGAAAGGGAAAGGAAAGGCAAATGTAATTTGCAGCAAATGGAAAGAACTAGAGGGTATCCTGCTGAGTGAAGTGAGTCAGAATGAAAGGGAGAAATACAGAATGACCTCTCTCATATGTGGGACTAAGAGTTACCCAGTGACATGGTGAGTAAGATCCAAAGGCAGCATGATAGAACTGACACACACAGTTGAGCTGAGGATGAGAGAGAGGGAGGAGGTTTGATGTGCCTCGGGATGGAGAAAGGAGTGCTGGAGATGGGTATACTGTTGGAATTCTGTCGATAATTATCAATCACTTGATTACCTGACATCCTGTTATTCATCAATTTGCTCGAGTGGGCACCAGTAACACCTCCATATGACCCTATCATGTGCCAGTGTAGCCCAATGGCATCTGGTTGCTTCAGGAATATGAAGAGCCTCAAACCGTTTGTCAGGGTCTTGACGAAGAAGTCTGACCATCTTGTAGGTGGGAGGCCACGTGATCTTTTGACATCCCGTGGGATCCAGTCAGTAACAGCTCTAGTCCAGCAGTTATCTCCAAATTGTATTACATATCCAGCCCATCTGACTTTCGATGCCTTGGCAAACGAGATAGTGTCCCTGACTCTGGAACAGTGATGGAGGTCGATCTCCGGATTCCTTCTCTCACTTGAGTGAGGCGTGATTTTCTTAGCATAGCTCTTTTGATTCCTCTCTGGGAGACCCGAATAGCATTCTCATCCTGCTTTCAAAGGGCCCAGGTCTCTGAGGCGTATGTTAATGCAGGGAGAATGGTGGAGTCAAAGAGATGTGCCTGGAACTGGAGGTTCTTTGTCTTTTTAGCTATTTCTTTGACCATTTTGAAGGTATTCCATGCCACTCTCTTCCTCCTGCACAGCTCAGGTTTTAGATCATTTGTCATGTTTACTTCATGACCTAGGTACACATAAATGCTGCATTCAGAGATGTTTGTTCCTTTGAAAGTGAATGGGATACTTACCTGGCAGGGGAGATACCATGATCACGAAGGTGGTTTCCCCAGGGCGAGGCTTATCCATTGCACTCCGGATGTGCTGACCCCTGCGATTTCCCCAAATGTGGGAAACTTGACTGCATAATTTGTGGTAGTGGGGGACTGCGTTCGCGCCTCCCCTGAAAAAAAAAAAAAGAAAGTGAATGGGGCCTCTGGACTAGTTCATATCTCATGAACATAGTTTTGTTGAGATTCAGCTGTAGACCTATCTTTCCACATTCTCTGTCAAAGTTGGCCAGCATTTGTGCCTTTTGGCTAATGTTTGGTGTTATTAGAATGATGTCATCAGTGAAGCGTAGGTAGTGTAGTTGCCAACCGTCTATCTTCACTCCCATTCCTTCCCATTCTAATTGTCGCATGGTGTTCTTGAGGGTGGCACTGAAGAGTTTTGGTGAAATAGTATCACCTTGCCGAACCCCTCTTTTGACATCAATGATCACTTCCTTGTAGAATGGAAGTGATCATTGATGTCTTGTAGAATGGAAGTGTTCATTGATGTCCATTCATTCTACAATTATCAATAATGGTCGAATTATTAGACACCATTATTGCTAGTTACTGGCAAATAATACATAGATTAATTGCATAACTGGTAATTAATACATACCAGTACTGCAAGCATACAATAGAAAATAAGTTTTTATAAGAGTACTAGGGAGCTCTCTTGTCATTATTGTTCTCACTGAGCGCATCTTCTGGGTCGGAGTCCTCCTCATCATCTCTGGATGAGATGGCATCTCTGACATTGACCATGATAGATAGTCGTGCTGTCTCTGGTCCTAACAGCACTACAAGAATAGAGGCTGGAGTCTCTAGACATGGCACCTTTTATCTCCAAGTATTCCCCAATAAGCACTGTCCTATTGTTGAGCCCCAAGTGTGCGCCATCAGTCCAACTGATCAGACCAATATCTCTAAACAGACAGCATAGCTCTAGTGACTCCCCAGGTGCAGCCACATAAACATCTGGTTGGGAGATTTGGTATTTGGTTGGTGGCTCTCGGGCTTGGATGTGTTGCCCTCAACTAAATTGAAGGACTGGGCCAGGGACAAAGTTGCCATGGTGACCACAACCAAGCAGAGGACACGCCCCAGCTGACCATGGTCACGGTGCCAATGCCCCGTCGTCTTCCATATCTCTCTGTGGACGGGAAGCCCATCTGCACACTGGCTCTACAGCATTGGCCTCTAGCAACGCTTCAGCCTGCGGGGAGGCTCACAAAGCAAGAGAGGAAGGCTCTCAACCAAAAGATGCGCTCAGTGAGAACAATAGTAGCAAGAGAACTTCCTACTGAACAAACATGGAGAAGATTGAAAAGAGACTGCATGTAGTCCCCGCAGCTAACTCCGTCAAATTCCACTGCCCAGCTGGAGGCAAACCAATTCCCACTATGAGATGGTTGAAAAACAGGAAGGAATTCAAGTAGGAGCGCCACATCGGGGCTATAAGGTACAGAACCAGCACTGGAGCCTCATCATGGAGAGTGTGGTCCCATCTGACAAAGGGAAACTGCACATGCGTGGTGGAGAACCAGTATGGAGCCATCAACCACACGTACCACCTTGATGTCGTGGAACACTCACCCCACCGGCCCATCCTCCAGGCTGGGCTACTGGCTAACACCTCCACTGTGGTCAGTAGTGACATCGAGTTTGACTTCAGAGTGTATAGTTACACACAGCCCCACGTACAGTGGATCAAGCAAGTGGAGAAAAATGGGAGCAAGTGCGGGCCCCGATGGGCTCCCCTACCTCAAAGTGCTCAGGGTGTTGCAGGTGTGGCTGTGTTGCCTGGCAGCATTGGCAGGTAGCAGACAGGAGATGGGCTTGTCTACACCCAGGGCTCTTCCCGCGGGCCCTGGATGGTTGATGGTCTGAAATAGAAAATGACTGGGCCCCCTGGGATGAACCCAGAGCCACAGCAGAGCCTGGCAAGCTACCCGTGGTGTATTCAATATGCCAAAAATAGTAACAATAATGGACCTCATTCCCAACGAACGGAAGCGTTACTGGCGCCTGATCGAGCGAATCGATGAACAGTGGGAAGACAAGTGACAAGTGACAAGTGTGATAGAGCTATTATTTGGTGGGAGGAAAAATGGACAGAATAAAATTGCAGCCAATCATCTACCTTCCTCAATCTCTTGCCACATATTTTCCTCCCCTTTTCCAGTTTTGATCAACCCATTTAATAAGGGAAACATTCTTCTTTCTGAGGTGTGTTAATCAAAACATCTTGTAGTTCATCCTAAATTTTTAAACTATTGCCAGCAAACAATGAAACTTTAAAGGGGCAATGAGCGTATCTCTCTTATAGGTCTCAGGGGGAAATATTGTACCACTAGTACTTTCCTCTAAGTTTCAGAAACCTACTGATACTTGCAGACTTCCAGCCTCAATAGTTTAGAATAATTTCTTGATGTTTTCAGCCACCTGGGATGTCTGTAGTACATTTTCTGTGTAGTCCTAGCAAATGAATACAGATTTTTGTGCAAATTGCAAAAGAAGCCAGGATATTTGAAGAAGGAAGGAATGACAGAAGGAAGGAGGAAGGAAGGAAGGGCAGAAGATAATTGGGAAGTAGAATTAATGAGGTACAGGCTATTTAATCTTTGCGAGAGATAAAAATCCTCATTAAATTAGTGATTTAAGGAAGTCATTAGGGTTGAATTTCATACTATAAAGAGGTCTAAATAGAATTTAGTCCAAGTTCTGTCATATTTTTTTTCCATTTTGAGAGTATAATTTCCCCTTTTGTTGAGATAGAGATCATGCTACTTGTTCTTCATAGTGTCAACAGAGGGAATAAAAATAATTGCAGATGTACTAGGGTATTATAATGAATCTGTTTAACTTATAGACATGTACTGCCACCACATAAGGGGGAAATGTTTATTACCAAATGTAACAAAGAACCAGTCTTTCAATATAAACACTCAAAATGAATTGTTATTTCCCAGAGTTTTACTTATGAACAAAATATATTCTACCTTAATTCATTCTATAGGTAACTTGAAGTACTATGTCCAAGGTGCTACTTTAAGTACTATGTTAGGACTGGTTAGAAAGATAAATTAACCTCTCCTAACTGGGCTTATGATATCAGAATGGGCATTGAGACAAATATGTTAATTTACAGATCACTATAAATCAAGACAGAAAGTAAAAAATGCTTGGGGCGGGGGTGATGATTTAAAATTATGGGATTAGAATTAGTGTGTGTATTTTTTAAGTCACATTCATGTAATCTAATTATTTAGCTATATATGGTAGCATGCATTTTATTTAATAAATAATAAATTCAAGTAATACTTTTCTCTTTTCTTTGTTCTGAACTCCAGTAGGTTAGGAAGCAAAAAATGTGATCTGTGTGTCTTTCAGTAACTGAGGGAGAGGGTTGTCCTGGCTGATGTTGCTGAATGTAAGTCTGGTTCAGTTTAAGATCTGACACTGATAGAGTTACCAGGACTGACTGTATACTTAATGTTATACATTGTTTCCTGCTGCCTTTCTTAAAAATATTTCCAGCCTTATAAGGATGAATCAGTTTTAGAAATTGTGAAGCCAAGGGCATAGAAAGGTTAGATGGTTGATTAAAGTTAGGTGTGAATTTGAAACTAAACCCCATGAATATGAGTCCAATTTTACATTTTTTGTATTCAGACATAAAATATATGGAAATAAGGAGACATGGAAATGAGGAATCATATATAGAAATGGGAAGTTCTTCAAATGTTGTATTTATTTTTTTCTCACTGTATGCATTCACAAATTTTTTTTCATGAAGATATTAGGTACTTGCTTCTTCAAAGAGCCCCTTATAGGTGTAAATGAAGCAAATTTTGTCGGTTATATCTGAGGCCAGATGGATTCTGAGGAGACAACTGATGAGACACCATCAATCACTGCTCAACATGATGGCAACAGACTAGCATTGGCTTTTGCCAGGATACTTTGACCTAGGACATGAAAGGTTCTTTATTTTTTTTTGGAAATTAGGTAAATATAAATATGCAAAATGGTTGAAAAGACTTGAATTGGTTCGAATTCTATATACTGCCGTCCCTCTTCTACATTAGGAATTATGTCACATTTTAACACATATTATAAAACTGGTTTACTGACCTCCTTGAGTGAAGGGCAGTTTTCTTTTGTGTTCTACTTTGATCACTTCACTTAATCACTTGAATCCCGTTATTCATCAATTTGCTCGAGCGGGCACCAGTAACATTTCCATTGGACCCTATCACGTGCCAATGTAGCCCAATGGCATCTGGTTGATTCAGGAATATGAAGAGCCTCAAACAGTTCCTTCAGGGTCTTGACAAGGAAGTCTGACCATCTAGTAGGTGGGTGGCCATGTGATCTTTTGACATCCCCTGGGATCCAGTCAGTAACGGCTCTAGTCCAGCGGTTGTCTCCAAATCGCATTACATGTCCAGCCCATCTGATTTTCAATGCCTTGGCAAATGAGATAGCATCCCTGATTCTGGAATAGCAATGGAGGTCAGAACTCTGGATTCCTTTTTTCACTTGGAGTGAGGCGTGATATTCCAAGCATAGTTCTTTCAATTCCTCTCTGGGAGACCCGAATAGCATTCTCATCCTGCTTTCATAGGGCCCAGGTCTCTGACACGTATGTTAATGCAGGGAGAATGGTGGAGTCAAAGAGATGTGCCCGGAGCCGGAGGTTCTTTGTCCTTTTAACTATTTCTTCCATGCCTTTGAAGGCATTCCATGCCGTTCTCTTCCTCCTTCACAGCTCAGGTTTTAGGTCATTCATCATGTTGACTTCCCGACCTAGGTATACATAACTGCTGCATTCAGAGATGTTTGTTCCATTGAGAGTGAATGGGGCCTCTGGAACTAGTTCATTTTTCATAAACATAGTTTTCTTTAGATTCAGCTGTAGACCTATCTTTCCTCATTCTCGGTCGAAGTCAGCCAGCATTTGTGCCACTTGGCTAATATTTGGTGTTATTAGAACTATGTCGGGGCGGGGCGATAGCCCAGCGGCAGGGCGTTTGCCTTGCATGCGGGGCCGGCCGCCTGTGCCGGCCCGGGTTCGATCCCCCGGCATCCCCATATGGTCCCCCGAGCACTGCCAGTAGTGATTCCTGAGTGCAGAGCCAGCAGTAACCCCTGAGCACCGCCGGTGTGGCCCAGAAAGCAAAAAAAAATAAATAAATAAATAAATAAATAAATAAAAGAACAGAAACACCTAGGAAAAAAAAAGAACCATGTCATCAGTGAAGCAGAGGTGGTGTAGGTTTCCGACCATCTATCTTCACTCCCATTCCTTCCCATTCTGATTGTCGCATGATATTCTCGAGGGTGGCGCTGAACAGTTTTGGTGAAATGGTATCACCCTGTCGAACCCCTCTTTTGACATCAATGATCACTTCCTTGTAGATTGGTGAGATCCTGGTGGTGAATCCATAATACAGCTCACGAAGGATCTTGATGTATTGGGTTTGAACACCCTGTTGGGCTAGGGGCTTCGATGACTGCATCAGTCTCCACAGAATCAAAGGCTTTCTTTAAATCAATGAACATGAGACAGAGCAGCATCTTGTACTCCCTACAAACCTCAGTGAGCTTGGTTACTGTGTGGATATGGTCGATTGTGCTGAATCCTTTCTGGAAGCCTGCTTGTTCACATGGTTGTCCTTCATCTAGTGTTCTGCTAATCCTGTTCAGGATGACTTGTGTAAACAGCTTGTAGATGACGGACAACAGGCAGATGGGGCGATAGTGCCGATGTCATGAATGTCTCCCTTCTTGAACAGTAGAACTGTTCTGCTGGCTTTCCATTGGGAGGGCACCTTGCATTTGGACAGGTAGCATGTGAAGAGCCGAGCTAGTGTATTGATTAGTACCGACAGCAGATTATTCAGGTGTTAAGGTCTGACTTTGTCTGGGCATTGTGCTGTTCCCTTCTTTACTGACGAAATGGCATGTCGGATACATCTGGCAGAGCAGAAACCAGCTTTCCCCATTGAACCCCTTTGTATTCCATGGACCACGAGAACAACTTCTGACCCGAATCCACCATCCCGATGGAGCCCTGGACCATCCCAAGACCCAGAGAAACCCCCACACCTTGCTGGCAGTGATCTTCACCATCCACACTCTGCAGAACGTAAGATCTCCACCCAATACATTAAGCTAGTCTCCAACCCGGTTTGTCAGAAACCCAGCCTACAAGGGACCCACCCTGCAGAGACCCGCCCTTCAGAGGAGAGTATTTCAAGCCCAGGAATGCTTGAGCCACAGACACAGATACACCTGGCAGAGCAGAAACCAGCTTTCCCTGTTGCGTGCGACCGCCTTGCGGCCACACAATTTCCTCCAAATTACTATGAATATTCTACCCACCCTCTGAGAGAGCCCCACAAGGTAATGAGAGTATAGCGCCTGCACGACAGAGCCTGACAAGCTGTCCGATGCGTGTTCGATAAGCCAAATCCAGGAACAAAAATGTTTATTTTCCTGACCCGGAAAGAGCCCTTAATACGGCAGCAGTAAGAAAGGCGAACAAGCAGTGCCTGATAAAATTTCACGGACATCCTAGGCTGCCAAAACTAAGAAGGACTAATATGACTGTCTGTACTTTCAATGCACGTAAGCTGGCATCAGAAGCATATATTGAGGATCTGATGGTGCAAGCGAAAAAGATCAAGTATGACATCATTGGTCTGACTGAGAGGAGGAGGCGCCAGTCGCATCATGCTGTATTTGACACCGGAGAAGAATTGTTCCTTGGAAAATGCGATGAAAGAGGCGTTGGTGGCGTTGGTGTCCTTGTCAACACAAACATGGCCGTCAACATTGATTCATTTGAATTCCTAACAAACCGGATAGGATGATTACACTTGAAGAGATGTGGCCCACTGCCAGCAATTTCTACCTTCATTGTCTACATACCAACATACACATACAAAGGAGATGAAATTGAGAAATTCTACATGGAACTGGAGGAGTTCTATAAAAAAAGATCACACCTTCTACAAGATCATAGTCGGTGATTTTAATGCCAAGATAGGACTGAGAAGATCGGCTGAAGAACTCCACACCGGGACCCATGGCCTAGAATGGAGTGAACAGGGTGAGAGACTATCTGAGTTCATCATGTCCACCAAGACCATTCATGGGAACTCACAGTTCCAGAAGGCTGAAGCGAACGTTGGACATGGGGAATCTCCTGGTGGACAGTTCCACAGTGAAATTGACCACATCATCTTCAATTGACAGTTTTATCTGACTGATGTTGCTGTCGCCCCCAAACAGGATCGGACCACCGTCTCCTTCATGCAAATTTCTACTTCTCGCAATAGGGAGAAAAGGCTGCAAAGTTTAAGAAGAGAACTCCCAGAACGACCACCAACTGAGAACTCTTTGGCTCCATTGCAGCAACATGGGAAGATACCACATTGACGACATTGATGAAGAATACAACCGACTGGTTCAGCACCTCCATGATTGTGCGAAGAGTGCTGAGAGAGAGAGAAAAGGATGCCTGTCTTCAGAAACTCTCCAGCTCATTCGCCAACGTGGCGTGGCGCAAGCCTCAGGAGACCAAATGCTAATATCTGAGCTTGCTAAACGGTGCAGAGAAGCGATAAAAGAAGACCTCAAAGACAGAAGAGCAGAAATACTGGAAGATGGAGCAGAAGCCGGGAAAAGCATTTGCACCCTCCCGCCTGTCTAACTATAAGACCAAGATGACTGCCCTCCGACGCCCTGATGGATCTATCACATCTTTCAGAAAGACAATGGAGAAGATTAGCCATGACTTCAACTCAAATCTCTTTGATAGCCACGTCCACCTGCCCACATACCAATTTCCACAGGCTGGATATGTCATTCCCAATGTTATCCCTTCTGAAATCCAACATGCCATTTCGTTGGTAAAGAAGTGTCCTACTTTAAGACAGAAATAACATCACTGTCAAGCACTAAATAAACAGATTTATGTTTGAGGAAATAAACACATGTGAGTATAAGAGTTGAAGTGGACGTTAGGGTTAGCGTGTCTTTTGCAGGTACAGGACCCTGGTCTACCAGCATCACATAACAAAAATTTCATTACGAGAGTATGTTCCTTGGTTAATGTATATTAATGTCTGCCTTGGCCCTTTTGCACTTTTAAAGACTGCAATTTTCAGTTATGCTTCAATATCAATACTTAGAGGTAGACAATGTGTAATTATATGCAGTAAGTGTTAAAATGTGTCTAGTTCTCAGTTATCTACATTCGAAATAAATCATACATCTGTAATTACTAAGTTTTTACAACTTTAAAATCATGTTTGTCCATAAAAATTGTGCTTAAAAATAAATATAACACTTGAATTTGTAACTTTGATTCTTTGGAGTTTATTTCTCCCAGCAGAAATTATATTACATTGACTTGCTTACACATTCTCATGCTACCATTCAGACTTAGTGAAGATTTTTAATACTAGGCAAAGAATGGTTTGCCATGAAACTTTGAATTTCTCATATTGCGTTAAGGTTTCCAGGTTGTTGCTAAGTTAATGTTATGAGGCAATCTCTGAATTATTCTTTTTACTTGATAATGGAATTAAAAATATATTTTAATTCCATGAATGCACAACTTAAAAACAGGTTTAAAAAGGTATATATTTTCTACTATTCCTTGCAGCTGGCATAGGGGTAAGAGATTAAGAAAGTAGGAAAGATCTAATCCATAGGACTTGCTGATGATCGTGGGTACATGTGTCCTTCACGAAGCTTATGTAGCATTGGAAAAGGTATTAACTATTGTTTCTCCAGTGTTCATTGATTCACCAACTGTCTGCGTCTCTCCCATTCTCTAGCTACATTTTACCCCTGCTACCGGAACACTTTTAGCTATTTTGGTTTTGATTTCACCTAGTGTTTCAATTTCTATGCATTTATCAAATTTTTTGATTTTCATTTGGCCGTTGACATTTTGGCTTACAGACTTCAGGAAAGTTTGTGTAAAAATCACTGTATCACTGTATCACTGTCTTCCCATTGTTCATCAATTTGCTCTAGGGGGCACCAGTAACATCTTCATATATCCTGTTGCAAGCAAAGTGTAGCCCAAGGGCATCTGCCTGCTCCAGGGACAGGAAGAGCCTCAAACCATTCTTCAGGTCATGGAATTGAGGTCCATAATTGTTACTAGTTTTTGGCACAGCAAATAAATAAAACACGGATAGCTTGCCAGGCTCTGCTTCTAAAATTAAAAATTACTAGATACTTAGATTTCTGGGTACACTAACATGGTTAACTAATTTAAGTGACCAAATAATATGTATGAAAGTTTAAATAGAATGATGAATTTTAAGATAGTACCAAGAGGGGGCCAGGGAGATAGTATAGCAGGAAGAGCACTTCTCTTTCATGCAGCTGGCATTACATATGGTCCCCAGAGTCTACCAGGATTATTCGTTGAGTGCAGAGCCAGGGATCAGCCCTGTACAATGCACATGTGGCCCAAAAACCAAGCACTATCCTTCCCCACCCCTGAAGAAAATAGTAGCATGAGAAGTTTCTGATTTTTTAAAATAATTGTAAAGATTTTAACTAATAAGCTTATTAGTATGTTAAAATTTATAATTTTATCAAATTAAAAAATTCATAAGCATGTTACTATGTTAATACTAGACTTATTTAAACTCTGTCATTTGGCATATCTTCAAAATCTTGCCATGCTAGTTAATTGCTTTTCTAGACTAATGTGTATTGCCTTTTTAAGATTTTAATCATGACAGAAATTCTACATTGGAACTAATCTATGAATTGTGAGAAAGATTATAATAGATGTGTAATTATATTTATATGTATGTATGTGTATATACACATACACTCATATATGTATCAGGTCACCAAATGCTTCATCCTGTTCTATTTTTTTAAAAAGTTAATTTTTTTTTTTTGCTTTTTTTGGGTCACACCCAGCGATGCTCAGGGGTTTCTCCTGGCTCTTCCCTCAGGAATTACTCCTGGCGGTGTTTGGTGCACCATATGGGATGCCGAGGATCGAACCTGGGCCGCCGTGTGCAAGGCAAACACTCTACCCGCTGGACCGACTCTCCGGCCCCTAATAAGTTAAATTTTAACTCATGGACTGGGAGCTCACACCAGGTGATGCTCAGAGGATCTGGACTCTGGAGGGCTGGATCATGCAGTGTCAGCGTGGAATCTGACTCACACACAAACTTTTTTTTTTTTGTTTTGTTTTTTTTGGGTCACACCCGGCGATGCTCATGGGTCACTCCTGGCTCTGCACTCAGGAACCACTCCTGGCGGTGCTTGGGCGACCATATGGGATGCTGGGGGATCAAACCCGGGCCAGCACAGGCCGGCCGTGTGCAAGGCAAACGCCCTACCTGCGAGGCTATCGCTCCGGCCCCATCACACACAAACTTGAGCGCTCCCACTTTCAATCACATTCTTGACCACTTAAATGAAAATTTTTCAATTCAATGAAAATATGGTGTATTTTATCAGACTTGTTTTACTTTTGTAAAAGTACAACAGATTCTAAAGAAAATGAAATATCAGATAGTGCATTCCAATCTTTTTAATGAAATGTATCTGGTTCTTTCCACTTTAATTTCACTTCACAGTCAATACTACTAGAGATGTATTAATCATCTAACCTTTCCTTTCGTACATTTTAACAACTGTGTAAATAGCTCAAAATGTTGTTCACAATCAATCCAGGTATATAATTATATAGCAACCTTGTTAATTTCCATCACAGAGAGTCTTCCATTAAGTCAAATTCTCTTCTATACCAGCACAATAACCTTAATTACAAACTAATATCTGTCATCCTTGAGAAAAATGTTTATACCTTTGAATATGTTTAAGTGCTGGGGTGGCTTATAGAAACTATAGTGATGGGAAGTGCCTTTTTTAGACACCTGGAAATTATTACAGTTACTTAGATTGAAATGGAGAATAATAGCTGATTGTTACCTAGTGGTATACCCAATTTAAGAAAAGCCTTAAAGAGTAAATGGTTCTGTTTAGTATGCCCATTTACAAAGTATTCTATGAATAGAAGAATGAAGAAATCTCACTAGAAGCTGAATGCTGCTAATTTGATGAAATTATTATTCATTACACAGCAACGTAACTGTGCTTTTAAACTTATTTTCAATTTGATCTGTAAAATGACAGCTGAAGTGTAAGAATCTTTGTATTTATTGAAAGTGATGGTGATAATTTGCTCATCTTGAGGTGAAGAGTATTACAATGGCAACAGAAAACTTTTAATGCTTAAAAAATTATTTTAAATATATGGATCATGTCCTCTTTCCTGTAGAAATAAAAAGAAATCTAGCTTCATCCAATATATATGAAACTCTGAACTTAAGACCTGTAATGAATTTATCAGGTCTTATTATTCATATATTTCCTGATTCTTGCTCTCATTCTACTTTGATACATGTGTGTCAGAAATAGGATCACAGATAATATAAAATACTGGATATTTGGGCACATATTTGTTGTAATGTTATTTACATGAATGTGATAGAATGGAATTAGTTCTAATTTTAACTGTCTGACTCAGTCCTTTGTTTCATTCATGTTTTATCTGCAACCTTATGTTCATTATGACATTTAATATTCCAGGTAGTACGATTAAATTCCAAACCTCCTTTAGAGTATGACTTATAGAAGATAGTCCTGATACTGAGATGAATTTAACCAATCATTTTATTCAACAAACTCAAATCTAGTCAGGCAGAGGGCACATAAATAGAAGTTTTTAGACTCTGTGAATTAAATTTGTGTTATGTGATCTAATAATGTATGTAAATTTTGCAAGTTGGAAGCGTTAAGCTATATAACTTCCATTATAATAAAGTTGTGTTACTTGGCATTTCTTAGTTGTAAATTACATTTTTGGTAACAGAGCATCTGTGATTTCTTCACAATTAAAGAAAAATCTTAGCTTTTAAGATAAGATGTCTGGACTTAATTCAAATCCAAACATGAAAGGCACTAGAAACCTGCTATATTTTACTGTCATTTTTTTAAAGCCTGGTATCACTTGTAAGATGACACCAATATTCAAATAATATGCTAAACGAAATGAACACTTTTCTTAAGTTAGTTCTCTATCAAAGCTATTACTTTTGGTGCTTATCATTTCCTTTGTAATCACGCATTGCTGACATAGGATGTTTACTTAATATCTTTTTCTCTTTACAAACTATATTCATTGTTGTCAAGTCCTGTTGAAGCTTTACAGTATTTTGAAGATTTGTCTTTTTTCTTGTCAATTAAACTAACACCAGATAAACATTGGTTGCCATGCAGTTTGTGAGGGGTGCCATTGATAGACAGATGACAGACTTTTCTTTATTTAAGGTTTTGTTTAGGTTGTTACTGGCTTCAGTGGAAAACTAATTCCTTATTCTCAATATGCAGAAATCCAGGTTTTACATACTTTTTAAAAAAAGCATAAGATGCAAATATTATCGCTAGCCATGGAGGAAGTACAAAAGAAATGATTTGGCTTAAATGCCTGTCACTTCCTGGGCGATTTACTCAACTTCCTCATAACATTCCTTTGTTTGTAAACTGGCGATAATACTCCTAATGTCATCTTAGGATAGTTTTGAGAATGAACTTAAGAGCACTTAGAAAGTTCTTTGGTAGACACTCTTCCATTTATCATCAACTATTATAGACAGTATTATGCTGCAAAAATGTGGAAAACATGGATTTTTATGTAACAAGATGGAAAATACTTTTTTGAGAAAGGAATTCAACTGCTATGTATAGAGGATGTTTAGGAAAAGGTTTAGAAAATAGTTTAGAAAGGAACATTGGGTAATTTTGGGTAATTTTTTATTCACATCAGTGTGTCATATTGTAAAAAATTCATGTCAGTTAAATGGAGAAACCTATTAGCAGTCAATCAATGGAGATTAAAATGAATCATTTTTTTTCTGTGCTGGCACAACAAAATTTCCATTGATCATTTTTTGAAATGAGTAATTTTTGGTTTAGTATTTTTGACATCTTGATGGATTTCAAGAAAAAAACTAACTTATGCTGATGTGATTTCCCATTTGTCATTTTACGTACACAAGCCACATGCTTTCATTTTGATGTTTATATATATTCTAGCACTGAGTATTTTCCTTTCTGGATTGGGCTATCAGAGTTTTCCATACCTATTTGGTCACCAGAATCACCATGGGTACCAGAAGGACCAGATTTTTGAGAAATAGCTAAGAAAAAAAAAGATACTCACAAAAGAGTAATTTGTTTCTTCATGTAAAGAAGCCAGATATTTTAATACAGAGTTGCAGCACCTGCAGTTTTGGGGAATTATATCCATGTCTTCCCATATTTGACCTCAAATCCACATCATTTTTCAGTTTGTAAACTAGAGCATCAAAAGTGGGGAAAGAGGGAAAATACTAAGATCCATTGCCCCTTCATTAAGACTTCCTCAAAAGTGCACTCCCAAGTAGGTTTTAGTGGATGGCAGTTAGTTGGATGGAAATGTGAGTAGGAAAGTCACTTTACTGTCATTTTGAGAACTTTCCTCTATTTTTATTGTCAAAGTGTTAGACAAATGGAAGCTGATTGGAAAAGTGTAACCATTAAATAAACTTTTATCTCTAATCCCACTTGGGTTAAGGGATTGCATTTGAATTTTCTGTCAGGCACCTTCAGGATCACTCTAAAGCTCTTCAATTCACTGGCAATAGTCAAAGAACTAAAAAATTGTTTTGTTCATAGTTACGTTTATTACACTGAGAGATAATTTAAATCCATCAAGGAAATAAGAAAGTCTGGAGGAAACCAGGAGCAAGACTCCAATTGTTTTGCTTTCAGTGGATTGATATAAATTTACCTAATTCCTCCAGTGCAAAACTCTTGCCAACTCAGGGTCCTATACCCAAAAATTAGTTTCGATTTTTTTGTTGGGCATTTTTAATAGGGCATACAATTCTGAATAGTTTATTTTAGCTATACAAGAGAAAATAATAGGTATTCATCAGTAACCATGTAGTTAGCTCAAGCTATCCAAACTTGTTTAGCCTTGTCAACCCTTTAGCCTGAAGATTTCCACATTTATTTTACCTACACCCCACTTTTATGAAAACAAAATTAAAAAAAAAACTCCCAGTGCATTCCCTGTAAATCCACTTTAAAAAAATTTCTTTAAGAAATCATGCGAGCAGAGGAAACACCATCCCTACTTTTATGTTCATAGCAGCATTATTCACAATAGCCAGAATCTGGAAGCAACCAGAGTGCCCGAAAATCGATGACTGGATAAAGAAGCTTTGGTACATCTACACAATGGAATACTATGCAGCTGTTAGGAAAAATGAAGTTATAAAATTTGCCTATAAATGGATGGACATGGAGAAGATTATGTTGAGCGAAATTAGCCAGAAGGAGAGAGACAGATACAGAATGACTGCATTTATTTGCATGGCATAAATATATATGTACACATTATGATACCAATATCCAAGGTCAAGTGAAACATATATCAGGAGGTCTTGTCAAAGGTGGAAATTATCACAAACGTGTGGGAGTCAGAGTTTAGGTAAGACAGAAAATGGAACAGGGTGCTAATAATAGTCGAGGGTACTAATGCCAACCTAGAACTGAGCATTAAATAGAGGCAAAAGGATACACATGACAACCTTTTAATGTATGTTCTGTAATCCATAGTCTGGAAGGGAAGGAAAAGAGAAAGAGAGAGAAATGGAAAGAAATAAAGAACCTGCCATGGAGCAGGGCTGGGGAAGGGGGAGGGAACCAGGGATGTTGGTGGTGGGAGATGGGCACTGGTGGAAGGACGGGTGCTGAAACACTGTATGACCAAAACCCAATCATGAACTTTTTAATTGTATATCTTTTTATTTGTATATCTCAAGGTGGTATAATAAAATACTTAAAAAAAAAAAGAAATCATGTGAGCCGGGCTTGTGATCACCTCTTCTGCTGGGTGGAGCTCTGGCGATTGGGGGAGTCCCGGATGTGGAAAATGGTGGCACTAATGGTGTGGGGCTTCTTGTGAGGCTCTGCTGGGGTGGCGGGCCAGGGCTAGAACCCTCCCGGGTGCCTCATGATCAGCTGGGCACAGGGAGAGCAAGTAGTAGCTCTGCCCCATTTATGTGAGTCTCTGGTTTCATCAATTAATGCACGAGATGAGAAGCAACTACAAGAAACTACAAGAGCAACGTACAAGAGACGGCAGAGCCTGGCAAGCTACCTGTGTAGTTTGATATGCCAAATACCAGTAACAATTATAGATCTCATTCCCATGACCTGATGGAATGGTTTGAGGTGCTTTATGTTCCTGGAGCCAGCAGATGCCCTTGGGCTACACTAGCATGTGACAGGAGTATGGATATGTTACTGGTGCCCGCTCGAGCAAATTCATGGACAATGGGAAGACAAGTGATACAAGTGAAGAAATCATAACTTACAAAGTTATTCATCATTGAGTTTTTTGCATACTTGGCCCATCTTTGAACAGGCATGTTTTTTGAGGTTGGTTGTTGTGGGTTGGATCTCCTGATTTCATTGTTATTGGCCCTGTGCTTTCAACCTATGACTATGTTCTCCTCTACACCACCTCTGTTCCTGAGGTGCTTAACCCCTGCCCACCTCTTTTCTCCCAGTTATTTCCCATCTTTTACCCCCCCCCTGATTTCTATCCTTTCTGCCCACCTCTTCCCTATACTCTGGGGTCAAGGGTGATCTAGGCCTCACCCCCTTACTACATTGCATTTCCTTGTCCAGTTATTTTATTTACCACCAAAAGTGAATCATTCTGTGTTTGTCATTCTTAAGATTTCATTCACTTATTGTATCACATTCCAGTACTATACAAACTACCAGTATAGAGCAAACAGAAGAGTATCCAGATACACTTGAACTGTCTACCTTGTCAGTGTCATTATTGCCAGTAACCAACATAGTTTCAGTACCACCTAGGGCACAGTACGCTCCACTTTGGGAAACTCTGCTTTAGACATTAGAGAACTTTGTAAGACAGAACATTCCCAGCTTGTTTTCTAGCAATGAGTCAAGGGTATTTTGTGGAAGCTTGTTTTGATTTTTTTCAGAAAAACCATATTTTTTTCTCAAAAAAAGGTTTTTTGATTTTTTTTTTTAGAAATTTACAGGACTTGAGAAACTCAGGCATATACTGGCAGATAAATCATATTCTACTTGAAACAAATCAAATAATGGGTTTTAAGTCCCTAACTTTGAAGCCATGGAAGATAGTGACTGCTGACATATGGTGAGCAAATGAGACCAGCAGTGTTTCCTCTGACTACAACCTGGAGGGACTTTAGAAGCTTTATCTCAGGATTTGGGAACTGAGGTTGAGTCCAGCAAATCCCTTTGAGACAACGATGAGACCAGGGTGATCAAAGCTGCTAGGATTTGTAGAAGTGTAACAGGAAAGAGCTCCTAAGAGAAAAGTCTTGTGATGATTCCATAATGTATACCTGAATGTCAAGAAAGCAACCTATAGGTGCTGAAAAACAATTTCAGAGAGCTAGGGCTAGCTAGCATCAGGCATTCACACAGATCTGGAAAAAGCCATGATTCACAGAACTTCACGAATTTTGGAGTTACTTGTGGCAGTTGTAGGAAATAAGACTAGAGAGATAGGGGCGGCTTGCCTTGCACACAAGTAACTGAGATTCAAGCCTCAGCACCACTTATGGTTTCCCAAACATTACTAAAAGTGATCCTTGTGCACAGAGCAAGAACTAAGCTCTGATCGCATTGGTGTGACCCCAGCCCCTCCTTAAAGGATGTAAGATCAAATTGTAATTAAGAGGAGATACATGGCTTAAATTTGGAGGTTATATACTTGAATAATGTATTCTTTACAAGGATTTAATACACAACTTTTCTCTAATAAAATTTTTTCTTATTTTCTATATAGACTTGATTTTTTTTCTAATTTTTTGTGATGATACTAAGTCTCTATATTTGTAAATATTGTTTTAAATATGTTTTTTTTTGTCAAATGAAGTTTTGCTCACGGCCTGCTGTTGATACATTACTCAGAAATTACTCCCCGTGGTTTTAGGTGAATCACTTGGTGCTTATTTGAACAAGAACTCCTTGTAAAGAATGCACACTACTCCTCTCACCTATTTCTGTGACTATCAACAGACTGTGAAGATTTGCTTATACAAAGTCCCTTTCTCTATATTACTTTAGTCTAAGGGTATAGGACTAAAACGATAGCCCAAAAGCCTGGACTACTTTCTTTCAAACAAAGGGCCAAAGGTCCTGAAGGTCCCTGGGAAGCGTCTGAGTAGCACTGAGATAGCTCCCTCCTCACCCCCTGCCACCCCGACAGCAATAATAAAGTATATAATACATTTTACATAAAACTATTGAATTTTATAAAATATGTGGCAAGTCACTGTATAAGCTTTCCAGTCAACAGCAGGTTATTAATAGGTATAGAGCTAAAAAGTAATACTTAGTTTCCCTAAAAAACTGTATGTTGAGAATCCAGCCAGTTGGCCAACCTGGGTTTGATCCCTGGTACCTCATATAGTACTTTGAAATCACCAGCAGTGTTCCTCAAGCAGAGTCAGGAGTCAGCCCTGAGCATCACTTGAGTGTGTTCACCTAGAAGAAAACACAAGAAAAACAAAAACAAGAAGTATCTATTAATTGAAATGATGTGGTTTAAAATACTATTAGTAATGGTTTCTTATGTGCATAATTCCAATACCACGCCCATCACCAGTTGTATACCAGGGTTGCCCCACTATACCTAATTCACATATTAAGTGTCAACTCTATGTACATAAATCCATACATGTATTACCTTTTGTATCTTAAGTTAAAAACTGTAAATGTGCTTACAGGCTACTCATTCCTAATCTCTCCACCTGCAGAATTGACAGACCACTGTTCATTATTCTTGAACATGCATAAACCACTTATTTTTATATATTTTTCATTAGTTTCCTCCAGTCGTGTGTGTTTTGTTTAGAGGTTGGGCCTATGTCTGTTCAATATTGACAGCGTCTTTGTTATATAATAAAATCCCGAGATTTCACCCCTAGAACATTTTCAGCTCAGAAAACAAGAATAAATCATTTACCCTCATCAGAACTTGTTGCTGACATTGTATTATGACAGATTGCGAAGTTCAGTCCAGAGTGTATCTTTGTGGGATGATTGCGTGATTAAACCTTGAAAGAAAGTGAGGAAAATATTGACCTCCTATATTGGAGTAGTTAAAGATTAAATGGATTAATGTCACCATAACTGCTGACAAGTACTGAACGGTGTTCTACTTGTCCTCTGAAATAGAATGAACATCTAGAAGAAAATGATTCTGTTTATTTTGCTGGCATTTTTCTCATTTTTAAGCATAATTTTCATGCTGCCTTTTGGGACCTTTTGTAAAAAATTTATTCTCTTTGTGTGTGTGTGTGTGTGTGTGTGTATGCATTTGCTATTTTAGTGTTAGTTGGCTTTTGAAGACAGGAGAAGAGATAAGATATGTCTACACTTTGTAGATTTTACTTATCAAATTATAGGAGAAATATTAGATATTATGGGCCAAAATAGTGACAGTGTCAATTGATTCTCTTCAACAGGCATCTTTCCCACTCTTCCATAATTTTTGAGTGAGATTTTTTGTTGTCTTTGTCCCCACAGATGGAATCCCACATATGTAAAATAGGCATACAAATGAATCAACATTTGATAACTCATGGAGAAATGTATTTCAAACAAATGTTTCACAGTGTCCACATTTAGCTCCTTGACTCCATGTGGGGTCTCCATAAGAATTTTTGTTATAGAAGTTCTTGTTCACCATATAACATACAAGTGACAGATCTCAGCAGGGTGTGTGTGTGTGTGTGTGTGTGTGTGTGAGAGAGAGAGAGAGAGATGAGAGAATGGTGCCAAAGAGGGTCTTAATGCTATAATATTAAGGAAATTAAAGCATATGATTTACTGGGTAGAAGGGAAAAAAAATCAGTGTTATTGATTACAACATAAAATTCATAGAGTTGAGAACTAAATGAAGGCTTATAAAGCAATAATAAAAATACACTCAAATGCTTCACATTTTATTGTAAATTTTCCAAATACCCAGTGTACCATGTGCTGCCACTTTGATCTTTCTTGAGACAAAGCATATAATGATAGTTTCATCAATAATAAATATGAATAAGGTTTAAAAAGTCATAGGTCAGTTTTGTCATTTATATTTTTATTTGTGATACACATCACTTTTCATCCAATATATGGTTTCTTACACAGTTAACGGCATATGAGAAGAGCAAGTGCACAATTTTTTTATTTATTGTAATTTATGAAACTGTAAGACTTGCTACTTGCTTAATATATTTTTGTTTAAAAGTAAATATTAAGAATTACTGAAAAAACATTGGTTTATAAAAGTATAAATGTTTAAAATACCTTAAGAGTACAGAGTCATACATAGCACCAAAATGCCAATACACTTCCACTAAAATCCATTGGAACTTTTAGGTAAACACAGTCCTCTCCCTTGGTGTTTAAGTGCTTTTGTTGGACACTGTGTATACCCTGGCTTTATATACCACCTATGAATGAGAGCATTTTGTGGGTCTGGTTGATCATCAGTTGTGTGAACATTACTTTGTTTAGCATAGTCTCTTATAGTACTATCCACATTGAAGCAGAAAGCAAGTCTTCATCTTTTCTCCGAGCTGAGTAGATTTCTATTTATCCATTTATCTGCTGTTGGAAACTTGGGTAGTTTCTAAATCTTGGCTCTTAGAAATAACCCTCTGGTGAACATACTTCTTTGCTGAATAGTGTTCTTTTTTTTAAACATTTTATTATACCACCATGAGATATACAATTACAAATATGTTCATAAGATTTTCATGTTTGGGTTTCGGCCGTACACTCTTCCAGCACCCATCAGTCTACCAGTGCCCATTACCCACCATCAATGTCCCCGATTCCCTCCCCCCCCCTAGTCTGCCTCTATGGCAGGTTCTTTATTTTTTCTCTTTCTCTCTCTCTTTCTCTTTTCCTTCCCTTCCACATTTTGTATTACAATGCATACACTAAGAGATTGTCATGTGTATCTTTTTGCCTGTATTTAATGCTCAGTTCTAGGTTGGTATTAGCACTTTCGACAATTGTTAGCACACGATTCCATTCTCTATCTTACCTAGCCTCTGATTCCCACACATTTGTGGTAATTTCCACCTCTGACAAGACCTCCTGATCCATATTTCTCCTGACCTTGGATATTGGTATTGTAATATGTACATATATATATTTATGTCATGCAAATAAATGCAGTCACTGAATAGTATTCTTGTGTTCTTGGAATAGGTACTTAGAAGTGGAATTGCTGCATAATTTGATAGTGATATTTTTAGTTGTTTTTTTTTGAGAATTCTCAATTTTATTTTCCATAGAAGTTGAACTTGCTTACATTCCAACAACAGTGAATGATAGTTTTTGTTTTTTTGCATTTCTGTTACACTTTTTATGCGTCTTATTTATTTTTTTATTTGAGCCAGGCTCTCTGGCTTTTATGTAATAACTTCTTGTCACTTTGATTTGCATTCCCTCATAATTGGTGATGATGAACAATTTTTCATATGCCTGTTGGTCATCAGTGTACCATTTTTTAAAAGAGTTTCTGGTTAGCACTTCTTCCATTTTTCATGGGATTGGTTGCCTAAACTCAGCTGCCTTTTGCCACAAGTATAATTTTCCAGCTTTTTTACTTATTGGAAATATTGCATTGCTTTTATGTTGTGATATATATTTAGCTTCTTTTGAACTAAAATGACCCTTGAGTTTACAAATACAAATCTTTCATGCATTAGCATAATTTTATACACAAATGTTAATGGGTTGAAGGTTAATCTTACTACATTTTTGTATATATAATAAAGCTCTCTAAGACCGATTTCACTTTGAGATCAAGTTCTATAAAGCAAGCTTTAGATAAAAAGATGTACATTTTTGAATGGAGAAGTCATAGAATCTAGAATGCTAGAAGAATTTTAGTTTTTTAATAAATAAGGCATAAATTCTAGAAAAATAATTTTCATAATTACCTAGGTAGGTAACTGTTTAATTTTTAGAGGGATATTATATATCATTAGTTCTCCCTGAGCTCCAGCCACCACAGCCAACCACCGCAAAGACAGAGACTCCAGATCCACAGTTGCGCAGGTGCACAGCGGCTCTGCTGCTGCGGTTTAATCTTAGACTCAGTGTATTTTAGCACCAGGTCCTTTCAGGATCTTTCTCATTTGTACACTTCAGCAACCATTCTATGTGCATCAAACTGGAGAGTTTATGGGGGAATGAGGAATCATGATAGACTCACACACAGGGGCAGAGCTGCTACTTGCTCTCTCTGTGCCCAGCTGATCATGAGGCGTCCGGGAGGTAAGGCAGGTTGTACCTCTAGCCTGTCACCCCAGCAGAGCCTCACAAGAAGCCAGAAGAACCCCCCACACCATTAGGGCCATCATTTTCCAGATCCGGACTCCCCTCTCGTCAGAAATCCACCCAGCAGAAGAGCTGATTGCAGCCAGGCTCTGCTGCACAGTTCATCAATAAATGCTGGAGTCTTGAGGTGACTAGAAGATTATCCCACCCGCATGGCAAAGCCTGGCAAGCTACCCGTGTCGTATTTGACATGCCAAATACCAGTAGCAATTATAGACCTCATTCCCATGACTTGATGGAGTGCTTTGAGGCTCTTTATGTTCCTGGAATGGGCAGATGCCCTTGGGCTATTGCATGTGACAGGACATATTGAGATATTACTGGTGCCCGCTTGGGTAACCGATGATCTATGGGAAGTCAAGCGATAAAGTGATTAGTTCCCTTCATAATTTTATTTTTATGCATATAGAATTGTAGGTGAGCAGCCACGTGATCTTTTGACATCCCGTGGGATCCAGTCGGTAATGGCCCTAGTCCAGCAGTCATCTCCAAATCGTATTACATGTCCAGCCCACCTGATTCTCGATGCCTTGGCAAATGAGACAGCGTCCCTGACTCTGGAACAGGAATGGAGGTCGGAACTCCAGATTCCTTCTTTCACTTGAGTGAGCGTGATATTCCAAGCATAGCTCTTTCCATTCCTCTTGGGGAGACCTGAATAGCATTCTCATCCTGCTTTTCGTAGAGCTCAGGTCTCTGAGGCGTATGTTAGTGCAGGGAGAACAGTGGAGTTTGAGAGATGTGCCTGGAGCCGGTGGTTCTTTATCTTTTTAGCTATTTCTTTGATGCTTTAGAAGGCATTCCATGCCGCTCTCTTTCTCCTGCACATCTCAGGTGTTAGGTCGTTCATCACATGGCCGCCCACCTACAAGATGGTCAGATGTGTTCGTCAAGACCCTGAACGAAGGATTTGAGGCTCTTCATATTCCTGAAGTAACCAGATGCCATTGGGCTACACTGGCAGGTTATAGAGTCAAATGGAAATGTTACTGGCACCCCCCCGAGCACATCGATGAATAATGGGATGACAAGTGATCAAGTGATCAAGTATATAAAATTATATATAAATTCAACTTGTGTTAAAAAAAAGTCATCTTGGGGCTGGGCGATAAAACAGTGGGTAGAGCATTGTCTCGTATGCAGCTGACCTGGGTTCGATCCCTGGCATCTTGTATGGTCCTCCAAGAATTACCAGGAGTAATTCCTGAGCCATGAGCCAGGAGTGACCTCTGAGCATTGCCGGGTGTGATCCAAAAAGAGCAAAAAAAAATTAATTAAAAAAGTAGTCATCTTAATCCAAATGCCAGGTTTTATTTCCAATAGAATAAAGGTATGATCTATAATTTAATATTAAATATACTTAAAGTAGTAAAAATTTGAAATAAAAACTATTTTCTAATTTTATATTTAGGTATAATTTAAAAGTATTTTTTGATTCCTTTAATACATAAAAACAGTATGCAGATTAGAATAGGTTTCTGTATCCTTTAAAAGTATTTTTGATTATTTTAATAAATGAACACACTATTTAGAATAGATTTATTTTCTATTCAAAGTGCCTAAAGTATAAAGGAAGTTATAGAAAAAGTATTGTAATGTCTTTGAGAAAATTGCTTTTATTTTTAAAACTTTAGTAACTCTAATATCTCATTTTATTATTCTTGTTACTTTTTATGAGACTGACACACTGCCTACTGTGCTAAGGAGGCAACTGTTCTTGTTACTTTTTAATAAAGTGAAAGTATAACTCAATCAACTTGATACTATTTGAAATCTTAAGCTTAAACTTTTAAAAACCATTATTTTCTAAAGTGGGTGATACTACCACCCCATCCACTGGGGTGATGCTGCAGGTCTGGAATGATCCAGAAGAGAGGCAGGGGCCTAGAGTCCAATTGGGGGGTTATTTTACTCAGTCAGGGTAGTACATTTCCAGGAGAGTACTGGGTAAATTATTTCAGAAAAGTTTTAGCAGACTAAGTAATGTTGGTGAATGTTCAGTTCACTTTGTTTTTAATGAATGTCATTTTCACAGTTCCCAGCAAATGGAATTCTTTCCACAACTGCTATGAACTAAATATTTGTGTTCTTTAAAATTCACAGATTGAAACTGTAGTCTTAATGTGATGGTATTTGGAGATGGGACCTTTGAGAGGCACCGGAGGTAGATGATGTCATGAGCTTGGGGTCCTCATGGGATTATCAGTGGCTTTCTGTGAAGAGACATAGCACTGGGAAGACATAGCTTGTAATTTGCTCTTTGTATCAAGGATGCCTCAGAGATGGCCTCAAACTCTGAGTAGCACAGCATCTGTTTGGAATTGACAGTCATCAGAGCTGTAGAAGGAATTGTCAGCTGTTTAACTCACCGAGTCTATGATGTATTTAGCAGTCAATCTGACTTATTCATGAAGATTCATTTCTTACCTCTGGTTCCAGCTGTTCTGTGCTAAAAAATTGTGACGTCAAGTGTTAGTTGTAGAAGTTATGAGTCATGTGTTTAAATTTTCAATGCTCTCTGAAAAATAGTAAAGACACTTCTGATTAAAAGCACTTAGATGTCTGGAGTATGATTTTATTCTAAAAACTGATTGAGAGTCGTACTTCACCTGAAGTTTCAGACACAACCTTGTTATAGCAGACCTTCACCTGTTGATCAAAGACTGCTGTGATGGTAGTGATCTTTATCATGTAAAACTTTTATTTTAGGGTTGAGCGATAGCACAGTGGGTGGGCTTTTGCCTTGTGCTTGGCCAACCCAGGTTCGATCCCAGGCATCCCATATGTTCCCCCGAGCACCGCCAGGAGTAATTCCTGAGTGCAGAGTCAGGAGAAACCCCTGAGCATCGCCGGGTGTGACCCAAAAAGCAAAAAACCCATTTATTTTATTAGCTATTTTTCAGCATTAAGGGATCATAAGCCTTTACATTACCAGTATGTTATAAGGGGTTCTTTCATGTCCAGTTGGTAATTTTGAAAAAAAAGTTATAAGTCACTTAGGTCTGATTCCTCTTTATCAGAAAGGATGAGAAACACAAATTCACCTAATCATATCTAAACATATTAAGGCTAAAGATCTGTGAATTACATATAATTGGTTTGCAAAAGAATAATATCCAAGGCTTGGGGAATAGCTCAATTTTTTGATTTTTTTAATTTAATATTTTTATTATACCACTGTGAGATATACAATTACAAAGATGTTTATATTTGGGTTACGTCTTCCAGTGTTCCACAACCCAACCCTCCAGGAGTGCCCATTTCACGCCACCAACATCCCTGATTCCCTCCCCCTCCCCTAGCCTGCCTCTATGACCCGTTTATTATCTCTTTCTCTTTCTCAATCTCTCTCTCTTCCTTCTCTTACACATTGTGGATTGCAATACATAGATTTAGGGGTCATCATGTGTACCTTATTGCCTGTATTTAATGCTCAGTTTTAGGTTGGTATTAGCACTTTCGACAATTATTAGCACTCTGTTCCCTTCTCTGTCTTACCTAAACTCTGACTCTCACATGCTTGTGTAATTTTCACCTATGATAAGACCTCCAGATCCATGTTAGCCTGATCTTGGATATTGGTATCATAATAGGTGTATATATCTATGTCATGCAAATAAATGCAGTCATTCTATATCTATTTTTTCCTTCTGGAAAATGTCACTTAATATGATCCTCTGCATGTCCATCCATTTATAGGCAAATTTCATAACTTCATTTTTCCTAATAGCTGCAGAGTATTCCATTGTGTAGATGTACCACAGTTTCTTTATCCAGTCATCAGTTCTTGGGCACTTTGGTTGTTTGCAGATTCTGGCTATTTTGAATAGTGCTGCTATGAAAATAAAAGGTGCAACAGAGGCTGGCACATATCCAGAAGAGCAAAAACAAATGGATGTGGGGAAAAGGGGACTCTCATCTATTGTTGGTAGGAATGTGACTAATACAGCCGTTTTGGAAAAAAAATATGGACATTCCTCCGAAGACTAGAAATTGAGCTCCCATTTGACCCAGCCATACCACTCCTGGGAATATATCCTGGGAAGCCAAAACACACAAGGAAACATCATCCCCACGTTTATGTTTAGAGCAGCACTATTCACAATAGCCAGAATCTAGAAACAACCAGAGTGCCTAAGAATTGATGACTGGATAAAGAAACTTTGGTACATCTACACAATGGAATACTATGCAGTTGTTAGCAAAAATAAAGTTATGAAATTGCCTATAAATGGATGGACATGGAGAGGATCTTGTTGAGTGAAATTAGAAGGAAAGACAGATAAAGAATGACTATATTTAGTAGCATGGAAGCCAGAGCAAACCACACATCATGCGGTCAATCATTCTCAACATTCAGACTCCATAGTTCCTCAGAGCTCCATCTAAGAAAACCTTATATTTCCCCTGTAAGTTTCATCAGTAAATGCTCGAGATGAGAGCCTTCTACTGATAGTATACCACCTACGGCAGAGCCTGGCAAGCTACTTGTGTTTTATTTGTTATGCCAAAACTGGTAACAATTATGGACCTCAATTCCATGACCTGAAGAAAGATTTGAGGCTCTTCCTGTCCCTTGAGCAAGCAGATACTCTTGGGCTATACTTGCTTGCGACAGGACATATGGAGATGTTACTGGTGCCCCCTGAGCAAATCGTTGAAAAATGGGAAGATAGTGATATTGAAATATATAGATACATATATGACTGTATCACTGTCTTCCCATTGTTCATCGATTTGCTCGCGTGGCACTAGTAACATCTCCATGAGTCCTGTCACAAGCAAGTGTAACCCCAAGGGCATCTGCTTGCTCCAGGGACAGGAGGAGCCCGAAACCATTCTTCAGGTCATGAAACTGAGGTCCATAATTGTTACTAGTTTTTGGCATAACAAGTAAATAAAACATGGGTAGCTTACCAGGCTTTGCCATGTAGGTGGTATAGTCTCAGTAGAAGGCTCTCATCTCGAGCATTTACTGATGAATACTTAAAGGGGGGAAAACCAGGTTTTCTCTTGATGGAGCTCTGAGGAACTATGGAGTCTGGATTTGATAATGACTGACTGCATGATGTGTGGTTTGCTCTGGCTTCTTGCTAGGCTTACTGGTATCAGTTAGAACATGTCTAGAACTGTATACAATGTATAAATGTGAAAGATCTTTGGAAGGACCTTATCTTATATGAAAAGAAAACCAGGGGCCAGAAAAGTAATTATACTCTGCTTAATCAACCTATCGGGAGATACTGCAGTAGCAGCATTCTTATTAAACTAAGAGTTGAACTGTTAGTTGACCAAAGAAAAATTAGTAAAGGGCACACAGCCAACATGGGTTCAATCCCCGGCATCCCATATGGGGCTCCAAGCACCACTAGAAGTAATTCCTGAGGACAGAGCCAGGAGTAACCCCTGAGAATTGCTGGATGTGACCAAAAAAGCAAAGTAAATAAATAAATAAAATAAACTTCCAAAATTAAAGCTAAATTTCCTTTTCCATCACACTTATATACTGTTCTTTCATTCTCTCAATGGCATCATTCATCATCATCCATCCAGTTACACAAGGAGCTTATATTTGAATCCATAAGAACCATTATTATTCAGTCAGCCACTTTGTACTATGGACTCTATCTCTATCGCCTCCATTTCATGCCTATGGTCAGTGTTTTCATGCAAACCTTCATCGTCTCACATTGAGTGGTGCAAACTTCCCTAAGCAGTCTACATTTTTATCCAGTTCCATATGCTAACGTCCCACCCAGATAACAATCGTCTTTCTAAAATACAAATTCATCTATGACACATCCTATTTAAAAATATTTGCTAGAACCTTTCTTGCCCATAGGAAAGAATAATTTCCAGACAATATAATACAAAGCTAATTTTTCGATTCACACCTCATCTTCAGGCCCCACACCCACATTCCCTTGTTTATGGTTTTGTTTGGGTTTTTTTTGGGTCACACCCAGGGGTGTGCAATAACCCTGGCTCTGCACTCAGGGATCGCTCCTGGTGGGGTTAGGAGGCCAGAATCAAATCTGTGTCTGCCGCCTGCAGGGCAAACACCTCACCTGCTGTGTATGGTTCCTACCCTTATCTTTGGAACACACACAATTCCTTATCATGTCCCAAGATATTTTTTTCCTGACCAGGAAAAATATATCTATATGTATCTATATATATTATGATACCAATATCCAAGGTCAGACAAAACATGGATCAGGAGGTCTTTCCAAAAAATGGAATCTACCACAAGCATCTGGGAGTCAGAGTTTGGAGTGGGACAGAGAAGGGAACAGTGTGCTAACAATTGTTGTGAGTGATAATACTAGCCTAGAACTGAGTATTGAATACAGGCAAAAAGATACACATTATAACCTCTAAATGTACGAAATCAATGGGGGATATTGGTGCTGGGAAATGGGCACTGGTGGAGGGATTGTTGCTGAAACAATGTATGACCAAAACCAGGACATAAACATTTATGTAATTGTATATAGCATGATGGTCTAATAAAATATTAAAAAAATAAAATAAAGGTGCAGATGGTGATTTTGCTGTGTGTTTTTGGCTTCCCAGGGTATAATTCCAAGAGTGGTATGGCTGGGTCAAATGGGAGTTCGATGTCTAGTCTTTGGAGGAATGTCCATATTGTTTTTCAAAATGGCTGCACCAGTCGACATTCCTACCAACAATGAATGAGAGTCCCCTTTTCCCTTCATCCAGGCCAGCACTTGTTCTTGATCTTTTGGATATGCAGCAGTCTCTGTGGTGTGAGATGATTTCTGCTTTTTTTTTTTGATTTGCATATCTCTCATGAAAATATCTCTGATGATGAGCATTTTTTTCATATGCCTTTTGGCCATTCGAATTTCTTCCTAGTCAAAGGTTCTGTTCATTTCTTTTCCCCGTTTTTTGATGGGGTTGGCTGTTTTCTTCTTGTAAAGTTCTACCAGTGCCTGATATATCCTGGATATCAACCCTTATCAGTTGGGTATTGGGTGAATATTCTTTCAGTTTTTTTTAGCTTATGCCACAAACACATACACAGAAAGCCTGATTTTGAACACAGGAAGCCTGATCCATGAAACTACATGGTTCCACAGCCACTGCCCCAGGAGTAGCCCCTGAGAACCACAAGCTTCTACTCGTCTCCTACCCTCAAATTACAGCTACATCGTTATTCATGTCTCTCAGTATTTATGGGTTCTACATAAGAAGGTTCAACCAACTCTGCATAAAACCAACTGCACATTTTCGATTTATAGCAGTCTTTCCATACTGAATATGTATAGATTATTCTTATTCTCTAACTAATACTAGGTAACAATAATTTGTTGAGGGAAGGTTTAGGGCTAGAATGGCTTGTTAGATCTTGTGTTTTTGTCATTCTACCATGATGCCAAATCTATAATCACACTTGGATTAATCAAAATAAAAACATAACTCAATCCCGAGAAACAGAGAATGCCTAGATATGAACCACAAAAGCTACTCAGGTCTGTTGATGACAGAGATGTCCTCACCAAGAAAGGACTCACTTGAACCCACCCAGCCCCCAACCCTCACACCAGTGGAGCAAGAAAGTTCAGTTAGAGTTTTCTGAGGAGAAGGTTGTTACCCTGAGGAGAAAGTTTGCACCTTTTAAATAATTCCGTGATTCTATACTTAAAATATTGGAACTAGTGGTAAGAAACTACAGGGTGTAAAGAAGTATCGGGGTCACATGCAGGCAATGCCATAACAATGTCTTCTATTCTTCGTAGTAGCACTGGTAGCTGTCGTATTAGGATTCGCTTTCCATAGTAATAGATCCTGAGTAAATTAGACTCTCAGCTAACTTTGTCTGACAGGAAAATAGACCCAGACTCTCCTGGTCCTCATTTGAAGTAAGCATGCCACATGTGAACTGCTCATTGCATACCCAGTGAGCCAGACAGTCCCTTCGCATGATGGGCTTCCTAGTCTTCTTACAGCCAGTCTGATCTGCTCCTGACAAACCCAGTGACTCGTAGTCTGTCTCCTCAAGTGACAGAGGCCTCTGCTTTAGAGTCCCACGTCGCCCAGGTTTCCCAGCTTTTGGTGAGGTTTGTGTGACTGACATAGCCTAGTGACTGCTCCCTGTGACCTTGACCCATGAGAGTTGTTCTAACCTGTGTAAACACACACAGGAGTTGCAGTTTCAAACTTGTAGGCATAAGGCAGATTTTGAACTCAGTGTCAAAGCAGGAGTCAGTCATTTGTGCCTATGAACTCCCAGTTTCCAGGCAGGCGTGACGCGTGAATTCAGAACCACAGCCCAGAACCAGCCCCTGTAACTAAACTTCAATTCACTGCTCTACTCCTAGGCCCAACCCTGGTTCTGACAGAGCATCAGGTGTAATGGGGAGAAGTCTTACCCACACTGATGGATTAGGGATATAGCCCAGAAATAACTCCTTACAAGACAGAGCTATCCAGACTTCCTGAAGAAGGCATCAAAGCGGCTTTCCTCCAGTGGTGATAAATGGAAGAGAACTTTAATAAAGACAGAGTATGAGAGAAAATATGAGAAACATCCAACAGAAATAATAAAGCTGAGAATAAAGTATCTGAAATAAAAAAAAACAGTAGATGATCTCTGTAGCAGAATGGAAGACACCAAAAAATGAAATAGTGAGCTTAAAGATAAAGTAGTAAAAGCCATTCAGAAAACAAACAATAAAGTAATCTTTCCTCTGACAAGTTTGGGGTGTTCTTTGGGTCAGCCTTGAATCAGAGTGTTTCTGCATGGTCACTGTCTTCAACGAGAACCAAAGGTCATCAGTTTATTATTTAAAAATCATTAAAAAATTTAAAACAAATGCTAATTTTTTTGAATTACTAGGAGCTCTTTGGGACAGCATCGATATGAAGAATATTTTCTTTATTGAGGCAGAAGAGGAAATGATACAGAATTGTTCATTAAAAATGTTACAGGCAAGAACTTCATATGCTAAGAAAGGAGTTAGACACCTGAATCCAGAAACTTCCAGAATTCTAAGTAAACTAAAATAGCTGTGCTTTAAGACACATTATCTTTACAGTGCAGAAGATTAAAGGTTGAGAATCCTAAAAGCAGAAAGAGAATAGTAAAAAAAAAAACTCATTAAGGAAACCCTTAAGACATCACAGAGAGACTTCTCTAGGAACTATATGAACCAAAGAAAGTACATGTAGTTTACTGAGTGCTAAATGCGAGAGGCCACAGCGAGTGTTTTCCCAGATAGGCTGTCACTGAGGTTTTAAGGAGAAATTACTAGATTTTCAAACAGCCTATAATGAAAAGAAGTCTCTGAAAGTGACTTTCCAATCAATATTTAAGGATTTCCAATAAGAAAAAGGAACCTTGTTTCTGAAAAAATAATTTTAAATTTAATGATGATGATGAAGAACCTATATGTCGCTGATCCACATATATGTGGCAGTGTTCATGGCTTATCCATGGCTCTGTGTATTCACGCCTGATGGAAAAATTCAGAACACCCATGATGAACCTGTGTCAGCTCCATACAAAGAAAATGCTCTACCTGCTATACTATCTCTCCTGCCCAAAGAAACCCAATTTGTAACTAGGATGTTACCTAAGGAAAACATAAAATGTGAGGGAAATATGAGTAATAATGGTGATATTTTATTTTCAAGAATATTAATTTTTTGGTTATTTTTATTGTGTTAAGTATATAAAATTTAAATCTTCAAAATGTGTTTTTACTTCTAAAATTTATATTTGGATTTTTAAAAAAAATGCATCTTATTTATTTGTTAAATATACATATTTAGTGCCGGAGAGATATGTCATGTCATGCATATAGGAGGCCTAATTTTGAAGGTTGACATTCCCTGTTCCCCAAGGACCTCCAGGAGCAACTTCTGAACACGTAGGAGTAGCCCAGAGGGCTGTTGGGTGTGCCCCAAATTCATGTCCCCAACACCCCCCATCAAAAACAAAACAAAATTTAAGAACTTTTTAGTTTATCTGTTTTATCTTGATCACTTTTGTTGCTTTATCGTTTTCAATGAATAAAATAATTGCATCTGATATTTCAAATTTGTGTTCAGTATATTTATAAGCCTTCAAATACTTGAATATAGTAGATATTTAGAGAATATAGTAGAGATATAGGGTGAATGCTTAACTTCTGATACCAGTACTTGTTTCAGTTCCCTTCTTTTCCATGTCAGCTGTATTAGAAGTTTATAAGTATTGTTGTTCTTTCAAGTATTCTTCTGAATATTTGAAATGCACTGAATTTCTTTATATTTTTTTGCTGAATTTCTCTTTTTTTTTCTTTCTCTGTGATGTTGATTTCTATCTCTACTCTTTAGTTCCTCATATCACTTTTTTTTACTTAAATGCTCCAGTGGGTCTCATTGTGTTCTTCCTTTCTTAGTCTTTTTTTTTTCTGTATATGTGGTAATCCCAAGAAGTGCTCAGGAAGCCATTCCGGTGAATCTCAGCCACCAGGCTGGCAGTTCAACATGAGAGCTTAGAATGAGGTGCTGTTCGAGTACTGTGGTGCTGGGTTTATCTGTCCCATCCCCACAGTGCTTGATGGCCACTAGAGCTGCTACCCCAGCAATGCAGGAGGCCACATAGTGCCAGAAATGAAATCAGGGTCAGCCACATATGAGGCATATGCCTTAACATATGCCCTATACTATTTCACTAGCCCACTTTTTTGGGATTCTTGTAGCAGATCTCAGATGAATGATTTGAGAATGTTCTTTTTGGTGGGCAAGTATGTTTGCATGCAAAGGTATTTCTTGGGCACTGCTCAGGGATCATCCATGGCAGAGCTCAGAACCACACCTTACCTAAGGTGAATCAAGCCTCCTTGCATTGCATTGCACTAGCCTTTGAGCTATCATCCCCATGTTGAGAGCTAAAAGCATTTTGGAGGAGTGGGCTGTAAGTCCACACTCAGTTACTCTCAGGGTTTATTCCTCGCACTCTGCTCTCGGCTCCCTCCTGTTTTAAAAAAAAAACTTAAAAAAAAACCAAAAAAACACCCCTAAAAAAAACCCAACCACTAAACAACCCACAAACCCATAACCACCCACCTGAAAAAACCCAAAGCCCACCCAGCGAGGAAGGAACAGACACGACCTGAAACCAAAAAAAACCGAAGATTAATGACCAGCTGTTTTTTGAAAAATTAAACAAGATCGACAAGCCACTGGCAAGACTTGTAAGGACAGGGAAAGAGAGAACCCAAATAAACAGAATCAGAAATGAAAATGGTGACATCACAACAGAAAAAACAGAAATACAAAAGATCATCAGAGGTTATTTTGAGAACCTGTATGCCACAAAACATGAGAACCTAGAAGAAATGGATAAATTCCTGAAGTCCTATAACCTCCCACGATTGAAACAAGAAGACCTCCAATACCTAAATAAGCCTATCACCATCGGGGAAATTGAAACAGTAATTAAAAGTCTGCCCAAACACAAAAGCCCAGGTCCAGATGGGTTCACTGGCGAATTCTACCAAACCTTTAAGGAGGACCTACTGCCAGTCCTGTTCAAGCTCTTCCAGGAAATAGAAGAAACAGAAACACTCCCAAACAGCTTCTACGAGGCGCATATCACCCTGATACCCAAAGCAGGGAGAGACAATACAAAGAAGGAAAATTACAGACCAATCTCCTTGATGAACACAGATGCTAAGATCTTCAACAAAATACTAGCAAACAGAATCCAAAGACTCATCAAAAAGATCATACATCATGACCAAGTAGGATTCATCCCGGGAATGCAAGGATGGTTCAACATTCGCAAATCAATCAACATAATACATCACATCAATAAGAGAAAAAATAAAAACCATATGGTCCTATCGATAGATGCAGAAAAAGCATTTGACAAGATCCAGCACCCATTCATGATTAAAACCCTCCAGAAAATGGGAATTGAAGGAAGCTTCCTCAAGATAGTCAAAGCCATCTACCAAAAGCCCACAGCGAGTATCATTCTCAATGGGGAAAAATTGAAAGCCTTCCCCTTAAGATCAGGAACACGACAAGGTTGCCCTCTCTCACCTCTTTTATTCAATATAGTACTGGAGGTACTCGCCATAGCAATCAGAGAAGAAAAGGACATTAAGGGCACCCAGATAGGCAAGGAAGAAATCAAGCTATCATTATTTGCAGATGACATGATATTATACCTAGAGAACCCTAAACTCTCGACCCAAAAACTCTTAGAAACAATAGATAGGTATAGTAGAGTGGCAGGGTACAAAATCAATACCCAAAAGTCGGTGGCTTTCCTATACACAAATAACGAAAGAGAAGAAAGGGATATTAAGAAATCGATTCCATTCACAATTGTGCCACAGAAAATCAAATACCTAGGAATCAGCTTAACCAAGTGTGTAAAGGATCTATACAAAGAGAACTACAAGACACTGCTTCAAGAAATAAAAGAGGACACGAGGAAATGGAAACACATTCCCTGCTCATGGATGGGGAGAATTAACATTGTTAAGATGGTAATACTCCCTAGAGCTTTGTACAGATTCAATGCGGTTCCTATAAGGATTCCCATGACATTCTTTAAAGAAATTGACCAAACACTTCTGAAATTCCTATGGAATAATAAGCCCCCACGGATAGCTAAAGCAATCCTTGGGAAGAAGAAGATGGGAGGCATCACCTTTCCCAACCTCAAACTGTACTACAAAGCAGCAGTAATTAAAACAGCGTGGTACTGGAATAAAAACAGACCGGTGGACCTATGGAATAGAGTTGAGTATCCTGACACCCACCCTCAAAGACATGATCAGTTAATCTTTGATAAAGGTGCAAAGAGTCCAAACTGGAGTAAGGAAAGCCTCTTCAACAAGTGGTGCTGGGAAAACTGGACAGCTACATGTAAAAAAATGAATTTGGACCTGTGTCTAACACCTTGCACAAAAATCAGTTCAAAATGGATTAAAGATCTCAATGTCAGACCTGAATCCATAAAGTATGTTGAAGAAAATATAGGAAAAACCCTCCACGACATCGATGCTAAAGACATCTTCAAAGGTGAAGCACCATTAACAAAGCAACTAGAAGAAAATATAAATATATGGGACTACATGAAACTGAAGAGCTTCTGCACCTCGAAAGAAACAGTGACCAAGATAGAAAGACAGTCGACGGAATGGGAAAGAATATTCACCCAATACCCATCTGATAAGGGGTTAATATCCAGGATATATCAGGCACTGGTACAGCTATATAAGAAAAAAACAGCCAACCCCATTAGAAAATGGGGAGAGGAGATGAACAGAAACTTTGACAAGGAAGAAATCCGAATGGCCAAAAGGCATATGAAAAAATGCTCATCATCACTAATCATCAGAGAGATGCAAATCAAAACAACAATGAGATATCACCTCACACCACAGAGAATGGCCCATATCCAAAAGGGTAAAAGCAACAAGTGCTGGCGTGGATGTGGGGAAAAGGGGACTCTCATACACTGTTGGTGGGAATGTCGACTTGTACAACCTTTCTGGAAAACAATATGGACATTCCTCCAAAGACTAGAAATTGAGCTCCCCTTTGACCCAGCCATACCGCTCCTGGGAATATACCCTGGAAAGCCAAAACGCACAGCGGAAACACAATCCGCACTTTTATTTTCATAGCAGCACTGTTCACAATAGCCAGAACCTGGAAACAACCAGTATGCCCGAGAACTGATGACTGGATAAAGAAACTGTGGTACATCTACACAATGGAATACTATGCAGCTGTCAGAAAAAATGAAGTTATGAAATTTTGCTATAAATGGATGGATATGGAAAGAATCATGTTGAGTGAAATTAGTCAGAAGGAAAGGGAGAGACATAGAATGACTGCATTTATTTGCATGGCATAAATATACTAGGTGATCTTACCAAAAGTGGAAATTACCACAAGCGTGTGGGAGTCAGAGGTTGGTTTAGATAGAGAAAGGAACATGAGTGAATAAATGTCTAAAGTCCTGATGCTAACATAGAACTGAGCATTAAAGACAGACAAAAAATGCAAATGATGGCTTCTAAGTGTACGTAGTGCAACAAACAATGTGTGGGAGAAGGAGGAGAGAGAGAGGGAGAGGAGAGGGAGATAAAGAACCTGCCATTTAGGCGGGATGTGGGAGGGGGAGGGAATTGGGGACATGGGTGGTGGCTGAGGGGCACTGGTGGAGGGCGGGGTGCTGGAACACTGTGTGACCGAAACCCCCAAACGTGAACAACGTTGTAATTGTATATCTCACGGTGGTATAATAAAATGTTAAAAAAAAATCTAAGGGTAACTTCACATATTATGTGTACTGCTTACTTAATTCCTAGAAAAATCAAAATTATTGGAGTTAGAACTGTCAGAGGCTCATTCTTCAGTTACTATTAATTGTGCTGAGTTGGCCTTTATGTATAAAGTGAAAATTGGCTCTTGTAAAGAATTCATAAAATGATAAAAGTGGAAGAAACATTATTTGTAAATGAAACTTAATCTAGGGATAACAGCATGTAAGTATGGGTGATAGAAGTATATTAAAAGAAAATTGCTTGATCTCGCCATTCTTGAGTAGAACTGATTATCATGGATTTACAAAGTTTTGAACATATACATACATACATGTGTGTGCATGTGTGTGTGTTGGTGCTCAGTGGGGTCTCCAATATGATATTGAGGTTTGGCAGGACCCATGGCCATGTTTGGGCTGACAACCATTACTCCCGACATTTGAACAAAGGAACAAGATGCGCAGACTCTTGATGAAGCTCTTTCTTTAATCTCTCTCCACTCATTCTCTCCACTCATTCCTCCTTCTAGCTAACTCCACACACACAGAAAACCAAGTTTGCTAAAGACATGTAAGTTACAAAGGTTGGGAGAAGGGAGTTACAAGAGGTAATGGACTTTAATCCTCAAACATTGGGGTGAGAAAAAGCCCTTCCTAGGGCAAACTACCAAGGGACCTCCCCCAGAGAAGGATCTTATCCTGGTTCTCTAAGCCTGTCCAAGGACAAAGGTAGAACCCTGAATTGTTGTTTTCTCCTTTCCTTAGCTGGAAAACAATCACCTTAATAATATTCGTAGTAATTTTGTATAAAAACTGTAAGAGATGCAGACCTAGGATTAAATTTAGAGGGTGGCAATTCCTGGAGACATTTCACTTTATATCCCAAACTATATTCCTCTTGCCAAGTAGATTTATTCCTAACCTCCATGGGGTCCTTTTTAAATCTATCGCCATCTGTTGATCCACAGACTTTTATCCATGATTCTTATATTGCTTAGATATTTAGTCCATCCCATGTTGAGGCCAGGGTAGCTTACTCATGGCTTGCCCTGAATCCATCCAGGCCCGCGATGGGATCCTCCTTTTGGGGTGTAAGTGTTAGAATAAATCTAAGGGTAGTTGAGGTTTTAATTTTGGAAATATGTCAGATGCCCAAAGTAAGTAATTCAGAGTTAATTAACTCTTATATCACAAATGCATAACTTTAACTGTCTTCCCATATCTACACAAAAAGCCTTTGTTTTAGCATAAGAATATGTAAAGGGCATACCAGAAAGAGAAAAACAGAGCAATCCAACAGTGTGTGTACACATATATATGTTTGTATGTGTGAATACACATATATTTGTGTGTGTGTGTAATATCGTGTGTTGACTGGAAAGTGAACTTTCTCTTTTTGTTCTCAGTCCACAAAGAAGCTGGTTATAGCAGTTGTCAGGTTATCCAAAAGTTGCAAAGAAGTTTGTACGTTTCCAAGATGCTTAAACCGTTCTACACTATGATTAATGTCATAGGGGGAAATCAAAATAAATAGCTGAAATTGGGACTTATAGACATAAGACTGTTAGGTAGATAAGTATAGAAAAATTCAACTCTCCATGGGTCAATTAAGGAAAAGTGAAAAAAAAAGCATAAAATACTTGCTTTCAATACAATGGAACATAGGAGAAAGCGCAAAGACGATCAAGGATAAATCAACAAGAATTTTTAAACCTAAATTAAATAATTCAAATTTTATCAAGTTTAGACAATATCTGAAAATGTCATTGCATTTGTATTATTTAATGGTTCAGAATTATTATATAGTTTCCACTATTATTTCTTTAGAATTTGTTTATATTTCAAAATGGAGAGGATAAAAGAAGCTTGCTGATGCTTTATGCTTGATAATAATGTGATATAATCTTAGAAACATATTTAGAAAGAGGGCTTGTAAGCCAAATGTCTTTCTGCAATTAGAACTCACGCTCTTATGTAATTCAACACTTTCAATATTTCAGGGCTAAGCTTTAGTGCTCTACTTTATGTATTCAAGGCCTGTGATTGTAGTCAACCTGAATCCTTTTGTATTTCAGCTATGGCACAGAAAGATCCCTATGCCATTTCCTATCTACTTCATATATTGTGCCATTCAAACTATTTCCCAGAATAGTGACACACAACACATTGACAACATGTTAATTCTGATTTGATCTCATATATCCTTGGCTTTCGATCAGATGTCAGTATTTCTCATAAAAAATAAAATTAGTGCACTAAAATGCATTCAAATTCTATTTTTCTGCCTCTGAAATAACCAGGACATTTTTACTGTGCAACTGAAAATGATTGGGAAAGCCAAAGGCCGAATTCTCTGCACAAGAGAAAATCTTCCTGGATAAGTAATACACCCTGTATCTGAAAGAGTTAACAGGCCTCTCAAAGTGCTCAATTTATCCAGAGGGGGCCCCTATGACCCCGTCAGGACCTGGCTTTGGTCATTTCTTGGGAAGAATGCAATTTAGAACCCTCCTGTATTATTCCGCCAGCTGCTTAGTTATTGATGATATTGACTTTTAGTTTTGAAAAGTCTTGCTTTAGAAAATTGTTTTTAACAGCTCTCAACCACTCATGTCCTGTATTTTTTATTTTATATCACTTTTCATTTGGGATATTATTAAGTCAAATCCTTGGTAACTGTTCTCTGCAATCCAATTTATTTTTACCCAAGATCCATTGAATTCTACTCACTGCATTTTTTCAAAAGGTTAACCCAATATTTCATGTTGTGTTATACTTTCTACTTATGCTATGTAAAAGAAAAGTTACTGTGATAAGCAGCCAATAAATTGCATTCAGAATGTTTATTCTCAAAAGTTGCATTACTATGCCGCCATAGATAAACATAATCATTTATCACAATATGGTTTGTGGAAGCAAAAAAATAAGACGCAGCCATCTTTCTTGCATGTTACCCAGTTTTGTATTATTTATTGCTTTACATTTTTTACCACAGTAACTATTAGAAGATACCACCTTTACTTTAAAAAATAAGCTTTATTTTAATATCTGAAATGAGAAATACTTAAGGGTTAAAATATGGATTGAAAATATGATCTAATTTATAAGAAAATACTTTCAACATTTAAAAACAAATGAAAATTAGAATACTTATACTTTATAATGTTGCTTATGTTAGTGGTTTGCTATATAATTGTCTCTTTATAAGAAAGAAATAATTTAGAAATTGCTTTATTGTGTTTCCTCTCCAGGAAACATAGCCATCTAAGATGATAGATTAAAGAAATATCATGTTTGTCATATATAAAAATTACTAGCAGTGATCTCTGTATTGAACTTAATAATCCAAAATGATGATTACCAATTATATACACTTTTTATAAATGAACAAGGTAATTTTAAAATGTTAACAAATATTAACAAATTTTAAAATGTTTTATTTTAATTTAAGGTGTGGCTTGGGACCATACACTGCAGTGCTCAAGGATCACTCCTGTTAGTCCTTAGAGGAACATATGTGGTGCTGGGGATTCAACCAGGGTCATCCACATTCATGACAAGTGCCTTTGTACTGTCTTTCTAGCCCTGAAGTGTAATATTTTAATGTAAAATTTCCGGTGTGAAGTTTGCTGCCATCAGTATAGCTGATTTTCATCGCCACTGAAAAATGCCATTCCCCCTATAAGTCTCTTTCTATATCCCCATCATCCATTAACTTTATATTTCTGAAGAATTATCTATTCTGGATTTTTTTTTTTTTTTTTTCCCCGCCCACCCGGCTCTGCAATTTGTTATTCATAATGGACTCATTCAGCATAATGCTTTCTATAGTCATATATATAGTTTGTGAATATCTCAAATTTCTTTAATTAATGTGTAATTTCATTTGATTATAGTGTCCCACTCTGTATAATTTTGATCCTTTTAAGTTAATACTTATTTTACACTAGTATCAAGTTTACAAAAAAAACTTGGAGAATATATTTTATTTATTTGAGAAGTTATCCTCTGTTTTTGAGGCTGGATTGTCCTATTGAAGATTGTTCTAGCTGATTTACAGTTTTGGAGGTTTATAGCAATATTTTTTCAAGTTGGGGCCATATAGCTATCTTATGGGCCTCCAGAATATACCACAAGGGTTACAGGTAAAAAACTGTATAAATAAGGGAGGAAACACAACATGATACTAGAAGGCCAATGCTATGATGTGGTATGGTTGGTATGGTATGGTATGGTATGGTATGGTATGGTATGGTTGGTATGGTATGGTTGGTATGGTAGGGTATGATTGGTATGGTATGGTTGGTGTGGTATGGTTGGTATGGTATGGTAGGGTAGGGTAGGGTATGGTATGGTATGGTATAGGTATTGTATGTATGGTATGGTATGGTATGGTATGGTAAGGTATGGTATGGCTGGTATGGTATGGTAGGGTATGATTGGTATGATATGGTTGGTATGGTATGGTATGGTTGGTATGGTATGGTATGGTTGGTATGGTATGGTATAGTATGGTTGGTATGGTATGGTTGTATGGTATGGTTGGTATGGTATGGTTGGTATGGTATGGTTGGTATGGTATGGTTGGTATGGTATGGTTGGTATGTTATGGTTGGTATGGTATGGTATGGTATGGCATGGTGTGTATGGTATGGTAAGGTATGGTATGGTATGGTAGGTATGGTATGGTATGGTATGGTATGGTATGGTATGGTATGGTATGGTATGGTATGGTATGGTATGGTATGGTATGGTATGGTATGGTATGGTAAGGTATGGTATAGTATGGTGTGGTGTGGTGTGGTATGGTATGGTTGGTATGGTATGGTATGGGGTATGGTATGGTGTATGGTATGGTATGGTATGGCATGGTATGGTATGGTATGGTATGGTATGGTATGGTATGGTATGGTATGGTATGGGTATGGTAGGGTATGGTAGGGTATGGTATGGTATGGTATGGTATGGTATGGTATGGGATCTTAGAAAGGAAAATGCCTTAAGGGCCACAGTTGAAATAAAGGATGAGAAACACAGCTTTATAGTTTTCAGGGTTTCTGTTTTCTTATTATTCCTTTGCCAAATGAATAGGATTCATGATTGACAAGTTTTTATTGTAGAACTTTGCAAACCTCATCCCACTACTTTCTTGACATCTTTTGTTCCTGAGAAGTTAAACTTGTTGATCTCTCCTTGTTCATGAGTCATTTTGCAACCTTGAAGATATTCTCCTTAGTGTTCACTTTCAGAGTTTGTACTGATATATTTATATGACTCCGCAGATTTTGCACATAATGGAGGCATAATTTATTTTTCCTATTAAAATCCAGTTTGATAGGGTTTTAGCCATTTTCTTTCTTACATATTTTCCTCATCTTGTCTTCTACTTCAAATATTTACTTTCAGTATTTTGATTACTTTAATGATGTACCATTTGACTTTAAGATGTGATTTTATTTTATCTTTATTGTCTGTTTGATAGCGCTTATCTCTTTAGGTCTGGGAACTTTTTTTTCTCTACTGTTGAATCCCTGTAGCATTTTAACAGTTTCACTTATTTTAGATTAAGTTCCAGAATGCCTATTTTCTATGATTCTTTCTCTGTGTATAATCTCTAATGCTGCTATGACCAGATCTAACTTGTAATGGCTCTTTTGAATACTTCTGTAAATTTGATATCTTGACCTCTGAAATAAATTTCTGTGATTTCCTTTTTTTCTATTATGCACAGGCTATACAAAATCCATGGAAGCAATCCATGGAGCTGACCTCCTGGCAAGGGACTCGGCCAGCCTCTGGTCGAGTCTAACATTGCTCCAAGGGTTCGCTCACACATACAGGGGAGAGACCATGCTGGCCAGACTCCGAGCGGAGATTTGGGCTCCGCTCTTTCCTCCTCCTCCATGTCAGCTGCCCCAGAAGAGAGACCCAACCAGGCCACACCCACAGCTCTATTGGCACGCGGCTGCAAAGCGGCTGCGCCGATATTCTTAGATAATACTGATTTTAGGATAAGGTCCTTCTCAGGATCTTTCACATTTATACATTGTATACAGTTCTAGACAGGCTCTTACTGATACCTGTCATCCTATTAAGCCTAACAAGAAGCCAGAGCAACCCACACATCATGCGGTCAGTCATTCTCAACATCCAGACTCCATAGTTCCTCAGAGCTCCATCCAAGAGAAAAACCTCATCTTTCCCTTTAAGTTTCATCAGTAAATTCTCGAGATGAGAGCCTTCTACTGAGAGTATACCACCTACAACGGCAGAGCCTGGCAAGCTGCCGTGTTTTGTTTGTTATGCCAAAAACTAGTAACAATTATGGACCTCAATTCCATGATCTGAAGAATGGTTTGAGGCTTTTCCTGTCCCTGGAGCAAGCAGATGCCCTTGGGCTACACTTACTTGTGACATGACTTATGGAGATGTTACTGGTGCCTGCTCAAGCAAATCGATGAACAACAGGAAGACAGTGATACAGTGATACAAAATCCTGTTTTCTTAATTGGAAACTGAATAATTTAAATACCAGTGTTCCAATTCTGGATACTAATACTTCTCTTCCAGGCTTATTTTGTTTGCCTGTTTGTTTAGTGAGGTGAGGAGCTATTTTAGGAAGTAAGTTTCCTCCATAGTTGATGTGTATAATGAATTATCACCCTACTTTGATAATAATTGTATAGTGTCGAAATTTGAACCATGTACTCAGTGATTTTGGAGTAAAGGAGGGTTTATCAAAGCTCCTTAATCCCCACTTCCCCACACCCTACCCCTGTTTTCTCTCTTAATTGTTGGCACAATATCCAATACAGACTCTACTTATTGCTAGCCACATTATCTTTTGTGTTTTTTTTTTGGGTCACACCCAGTGATTCTCAGGGTTTACTCCTGGCTCTGTACTCATGAATTACACCTGGCAGGGCTTGGATGACAATATGGGACGTTGGGAAATGAACCAGAATCTGCTGAGTGCAAGGCAATAAAAGCCCTATCTGCTGTACTCAAGGCTTTCCTCCTCTGAAGGAAGAAGGTTTGAGGCTCTTCATATTCCTGAATCAACCAGATGCCATTGGGCTACATTGGCACATGATAGGGTCCAATGGAAATGTTACTGGCGCCCGCTCGAGCAAATCGATGAATAACGTGGATTCAAATGCTTCAATGAAATGATCTGCTGTACTATTGCTCTGGCTCCTTGCTACATTATCTTTGATAATGTCCTAGGCTGTAAATTATTACACATTGCAGTACGAATAAAATAGATCCCCTTTGCATGGGTGGTTTTTTTTTTTTTTTTTGCTTTTTTTTGGGTCACACCCAGCAATGCTCAAGGGTTTCTCCTGGCTCTTCACTCAGGAATCACTCCCTGGTGGTGCTCGGGGGACCATATGGGATGCTGGGGATCGAACCCGGGCCGGCATGGGCCAGCTGCATGCAAGGCAAACGCCCTACCCATTGGGCTATCGCTCCGCCCCCAGCATGGGTAGTTTTTAAATAAACTTGCTTGTTTTGGGAGCACTCTCAGGCATTATTCATGGTTTACTCTTGCCTGTCTGTGCTCAGGTGGCACTTGGCAAACATGTTGTGGTGAAGAGATCGAACCTAGTGGGCTGAATGTAAGGCTAATTGCACGCTGCACTTTTCTCTGGTACAACCAAGGTGATTTTTGAGATCAGTCACTGAATTTATTTATTTGCTTATATGTGAGTCTAGGTAGAAACTGTTCTTAATTGTCGTTGATGTTCTCTGGTAAAGTATCTGCTTTACAGTTTGATGTATTGTTCTCATGAAGCTTTCAAGCTCCTCTTGTTTGCCTACAGAATCCATGATGTAAGGCTTGGGATGTGATTCAGAGGGAAAATGCACGTGTTGCATGCATGAGACTTGGATTTGATCCCCAGCACCACACATGAGCAGACCAACCGATAAAACCCAACAGTTTCACAATTTTTTTAGATTGTCTTAGATTTCAACTTCCCCCCATATAAAAAGTAATTTATACTTAGTTCCTTGGGAGAGCTGCACCCTAACTAGAAATTGGGGACAACAAGTATCAGGTATTCTTTTCTTTTTTTTTTTTTTGCTTTTTGGGTCACACCCGGCAATGCTCAGGGGTTTTCCTGGCTCTGCACTCAGGAATTACTCCTGGCGGTGCTCGGGGGACAATATGGGACGCTGGGGATCGAACCTGGGCGGGCATGGGCCAGTCGCATGCAAGGCAAATGCCCTATCCGCTGGGCCATTGCTCTGGCCCGTATTAGGTATTTCTTGTAATTTTTTCTCACTGCTCTGGGAGCGGCAGTGGGAGTTAGGGTGGATTTATAGTATGCAGATACTTCAGATCCATAGCACATTCAACATAAATATAACACATCTTTTTTTTGTTGTTGAACTCTATAGCTCTTTATGTAAACATCTTTAATTCCGGGTGCACCATGTCACATTTACAAATGCTTCGTGTTCTTGTCTGTTATTTTCTTAAAATAATTTGATCACCTCCCTCCACCTCACCCCCCCCATACTTTTTCCATATGAAATGTTTCGGTACCAGAATTTTCCCATGCCAGACTTTGTTTATCACCAAGTCTAGGATTTTTCAAAAATCCTAGACTTGGTGATACTATTTTAAAGTAGACAAATTTTTTGTCTACTTTAAAATTCCATCTTCACATATTATAATCATATGACTAAGTTGTTTAGCTTATGTGAAATCTTGTTTTATTATGTTCCATAAGGGTTTTCTCTCCAACCTAAATCTTTCTGTGGAGTTGTATGGGGGGGAGTCATACTAAAACTTTGTTCTTTTAAAAATACTAATATGTGTACATGCATTTTATGTTATTTTTATTGTTCTTAGAGTATCCTGGCTTTAAATCCTCGACCACAGACTCATGCTACTTTACGTTCTACTTCGGCCAAGAAACTAGACAAGAAACACTGGAAAAGAAATCCTGATAAGAACTGCTTTGTAAGTAACACTGATATAATATTTCATTATAAAAATTATCTTTTTATATAGTCTAAAGATAAAATATATATATACATATATATACTTATGAATAGAATTAAAATGCAGAAAGTTTAGCTGACTTTTTCATGGTTTAAATAGTTTATATTTGAATAACTTTAAAAGTGTTATATATTATTTTTAGGCTGTAATTTCCTGCATTCATTTATTTATTTTGTTACAATTGCAAAAATATTCATGTTTGGGTTTCAAGCCATACAGTGTTCCAGCACCCATCCCTCCACCAGTGCCCAACTCCCACCACCAATGTCACTGATACCCCTCCCCCTCCCCTAGGCAGGTTCTCCATATCTTTTCTCCTCTTTCTTTTTTCCTCCCTCTTTTCTTTCTCTCTTCCCTCTCTTACATGTTGTGGATTGTAAAAGACTTTCTACAATTATGGGTCCAACTGTTGCTTTCTCTGTCTTTCCTAACCTCCCACACATTTGTGATAATTTTCACCTTTGGCTAGACCTCCTGATCCACATTTCACCTGACCTTGGATACTGATATCATAATATGTGTGTATACATATATATATATATATATATATATATATATATATATATATATGTCATGCAAATAAATGCACTCATTCTATATCTGTCTCTCTCCTTCTGGCTAATCTCACTCAACATGATCCTCTCCATGTCCATCTATTTATAGGCAAATTTCATAACTTTATTTTCCTAACAGCTGCATAGTATTCCATTGTGTAGATGTACCAAAGTTTCTTTTATCCACTCATCAATTTTCGGGTACTCTGGTTGTTTCCAGATTCTGGTTATTGTGAATAATGCTCCTATGAATATAAAAGTAGGGAATGGTGTTCCTGCTGCATGTTTTTGGCTTCCCAGGGTATGTCCAGATGGATTCATTAGTGAATTCTACCAAACTTTTAAGGAAGACCTACTCCAAGTCCTTTTCAAGCTCTTCCAGGAAATAGGAGAAACAGAAACACCCCCAAACAGTTTCTATGATGCACACATCACCCTCATACCCAAAGCAGGAAGAGATAACACTGTCGGGGACAGGGCGGGGTCCACAACAGTGCCGGGAAGCGATTTCCCTTCTACCTACAAAGCCAGCGGGGAATGGATGAAGATTCAGGAATCTGATGCAGTTTTAAAAGGCTTTACTTATTACAGGTTCAGGCATACAAATCAGCAATAAGAAAAACCTGGTGCTTAGGATTCCCAGCTAGAACCTCAGCCATGTGTAGGCCAAGAGGCCGTGATGGCCCTGTAAAGAGGAGACAAAGACAAGACTCCCAAGAAGAGTGCGAGCCCCAAAAAAGAGAGCCCAAAAAGAGAGCCCAAAAAAAGAGAGAGAGAGAGAGAGAGAGAGAGAGAGAGAGAGAGAGAGAGAGAGAGAGAGAGAGAGAGAGAGAGAGCAGGCTGGTTTCTGGTTTTATACCCCTGCAACTCAGACCTCCCACTATTATGGGAAGCAGGAAAGGTCAAATGCCCTTAGGTAATTTCTCCCAGCACCTCACCTAAGCCCTATTATATGCTAATGTTTTGAGCTAAGATCTGCCTGGAAATGCCTTATAGAGTAGAGAAGTGGGTTTCTGAGATGGCATGTCTCTGTACCAAAGACTAATACTAATGCCAGTTAAATATTTCTCCAAGCCTTCACAAGAGTCTCGTCTACTTCACGGTAGTTTTGTATTTTAGTTGCCTTTTGAGTTATCAGGGAGCCATGCTTGCTAGCTTGGAGGCAAACAGCATTTCTCTCTGGTCTAATTACTTAGAGATCCAATGTGGCCAGGCAAATATGCTGGTAAGATCTAGCTAGTCCCACAATGATTGTGGTAGCATGAGAGAATATTTATACCAGCCAGTACAGAATACATGGTCAGATAAACTGCCACATTTAGACTACCCCCCTATCTACGAAGTGACCTGCAGGAGGCAATCCAGGGCAGATGCAGAGGCTCTTAGAGGAGTCCTGCAATATAACACAATGAAAGAAAACGATAGACCGATTTCCCTGATGATCATAGATGCTAAGATCTTCAACAAAATACTAACAAACAGAATCCAAAGACTCATAAAAAGATTATACATTATGACCAAGTAGGATTCATCCCAGGAATGCAAGGATGGTTCAACATTTGCAAGTCAATCAACATAATACATCATATCAATAAGAGAAAAAATAAAAACCATATGATCATATCAATAGATGCAGAGAAAAGTGCTATATTTTTATGGATTTTAAAAACTTAATGGTTAAGTGGTTAAATATAAATGGTTAAAATGATCAGGTTTGGGCCGGAGCACTAGTCCAGTGGGTGGGGCGTTTACCTTGCACCCACGGACCCGGGTTTGATCCCCAGCATCCCCAGCATCCCATATGGTCCCCCTTGAGCACTGCCAGGAGTAATTCCTGAGCAAATGAACCAGGAGTAACCCCTGAGCATCATCTGGCTGTAACCCAAAAAGCAAAACAAACAAACAAAAAAAGCAAGCTATTTATTGCAGCAGGAGCCATAGCACAGTGGGTAAGGCGATTTGCCTTGCACGCGACCGATCTGGGTTCAATTCCCTGTCATCCCATATGGTCCCCCCAAGCACCGCCAGGAGTAAATCCTGAGTGTAGAGCCAGTAGTAGACTCTGAGCACTGCTGGTTGTGACCAAAAAAAGCAAAAAAAGTATCTGGAAAATTCCTGTTAGGTAGTGGGTGTGTAATGATAACCAACATATGGAGAGTTTTGAACCTAAATGCATAAAACTTACACAATGTTGTTAACCAAGATGACCTCAATACATTTTTGTCTTAACATTTTTATGTAATGATATAATGATGCGAAGAGTTTCAACACTATATAAATATCTCAATTGAAGAACATTTTGGTGTATACAAACTCTGAAAATATATTTTTAAAAATAAGAAATTTTAGATGCCCTATATTGACATCTAATATTTTCAGATGGAAGTTAATAATACTGTTTTTCTGAAATTAGTGATTGCTGAACTCCTTATTAAACTAGATCTATGGTGTTTTTGTAGAGCTAGGATTAAGGCCTTATGAGTGGAACAAGTATAACATAGGAGCCAATGTTGTCACTTGAAAGATAAATATCTTACAATTTAGGGACCAAAGTACAGTGGGTAGGACACTTGCATTGTGTGTATCTGACCAGATTTGTTCCCTGGCAGCCCGTATAGTCCCCCAAACCTTTCAGTAATACGCTCTGAGTGCAGGGCCAGAAGTAAGCCCTAAATCCAGACAAACATGGCCTCAAAACAACAATAACAAAAATATTCAAATTTGGAAAACACTATTTTTCTACTTAATTTATCAAAATTAATATTACCAAATAAATTGGTGAGTTAATAACATTAACATTAGCTTTTACAAATATTTCATATATACTGTCAAAAAATATGATTTTAGATTAAAAAATGTGATTCTTTTCTTTATTGCATATGGCGTTTTTGGAGAGAGAAGTTGAGAGTATGTACACCTCTGTATCTATGTTTATAATTTTATTTTACTGGTTTATTCATTCAGTCTTTCCTGAACCTCGAAGTGTTGCAGGTGTGGCTGAGGTGGCTGGCTGCATCGGCAGGTGACAGACAGGAGACAAGCTTGTCTAAACCCAGGGCTCTGCCACGTTGACCCTGGATGGTTGATGGTCTGACATAGAAAAAGACTGGGCCCCTCTCTTATCAACTCAGAGCCACGGCAGAGCCTGGCAGGCTCCCCCTTGGTGTTTTAGATATGCCAAAAACAGTAACAATAATGGACCTCATTCCCAACGAATGAGAGCGTTCCTGGCGCCCACTCAAGCAAATTGATGTACAACAGGAAGGCAAGTGATACAAATGACAAGTGGTTTATTCATATATTTACTTATTTAGTTTTTGGGCTGCACTTGTACTCTACTTAGGGTTAGTGCTCAGTATTCACTTATGGAACTTCTTGGGGACCATAGATATTAACTGGGGTCTGTCCTGTGCAAAGCAAGTGTCTTACCCCTATTCTAACTTCCTAGTCCTTGATTTCCAATTTTTTTTAAATCAGTGAAAATCCAATAAATGTTTTGGAATGGGAAAAGAAATACCAAGAACAAAAATGTTCAGATGATCACACACATATTTTATAGCTGGAATGTCTTCCATTTCAGTTTTTTTTCTCGAGTTGTTATTTTTATTTTTTATTATTACACTTATAGCAGGTGTCTCTGGACAGTCAGTCATGTCCAAATCAGACCAAGAAAGCCACTAAAATTCAGAATCCTTAATAATGAGGTGAACAGTGAAGGGTGTTTAAAAAATATACAATAAGTTTTGAGCTTGAAAATCATCCTTAATATCAAGACTAAACTTCTCATTTGAAAATGTCAGAAGCCGTGCCTGAACAATACTACACTGGGTAGGGCACCTGTCTGGCATGTGGCTGACCGGGATTGATCCCAATACCCTGAGGATGGTTCTCTGAGCACAGTCAGGAGTGATCCCTGAGCACAGAGCTGGGAATAGTTTCTGAACACCACTGTGAGTGATCACAAAACAAAAACAAACAATTGTGAGAAATACCAGGGATGTGATTCAATGGTAAAATACAAACCATACATGCATGACACTTAGGTTCAGGCCACGCACCACCAGCAAACAAAACCAAACAAAATGAAACAAAACAATGTGTGAAAACTATGATTCAGCTAAATTGGTACATTCTTTATGTTCTCATCTATAGATTAGGAAACAATTTTTGTAAATAAAATTATGTAGAGACTTTAATTGTTATGATTATTACTATTTTTTCACGTTAATTTTTAATTTAACCCAGGAAGTTTTTATTACATGGAAGCTCAACTGATTTATTTTATTTCTTTTTCAAAAATTTTTATACGACCATGAGATATACAATTACAAAGATGTTCATAATTGGGTCTCAGTCATACATTGTTCCAGCACCTATCCTTTCACCAGTGCCCCATTCCTACCACCAATGTCCCTACATTCCCTATCTCCAAGCTTTATCACTATCACTATCTTCCCGTTAATCATCTATTTGCTAGAGCGGGCACCAATAATATCTCCATATGTCCTGTCTCATGCTAGTAGAACCCAAAGGCATCCACTTGCTCCAGGTACATAAAGAGCTTCAAACAATTATATTAGGTCACGGGAATGACCTAATATAAATGTTACTGGTATTTAGCATACCAAATACTACACAAGCAGCTTGCCAGGCTTGCCGTGCGGGTGGCATACTGTTGTAGTAACCTCTAAGTAAAGCATTTATTGATGAACCGTGCGGCCGCTAGCGGCCGTGCTAAGCCGGGCTGTGATAGTCTGGTCTGCTGGGTGGAGTTGTGACGAGAGGGAAGTCCGGATATGGAAAATGGCGGGCCCCATGGAGTGGGAGGGGGCGTAGCCGGGGCCCGCCCCCCCCGTTGGGCCGGCCGGGGGGGCGAGAGTCCTGTGGAAATGGTGGGCCCCAGGAGTAGGGGAGGGTGGTCTGGCTTGTTGTGAGGGCTCTGCTGGGGTGGCAGGCCAGGGCTAGAACCTGCCATGCCTCCCAGACGCCTCACGAGCAGTTGGGCACAGGGAGAGCAAGTAGCAGCTCTGCCCTATGTCTGAGAGTCTCTGGTTCAGCATACCTGGGCTGGATTGAAAAAACTGCTGCAGGGTGGCTGTCTAGTTTTTGGAGGAATGTCTATATTGTTTCCCAAAAAAGCTGTATCTGTTGACATTCCCATCAACAATGGATGAGAGTCCCTTTCTCCGTGAATCCATGTCAGCACTGGTTGTTCTTGCTCTTTTGGATATGTGGCAGTCCCTGTGGTGTGAGATGAAATCTCATGAGCAGTTTTTCATATGCCTTTGGCTATTTGAATTTCTTCTACCCCCCATTTTGATGGGGTTGGCTTTTTCTTCTTGTAAAGTTCTACCAGTGTCTTATATGTTTTAGATATTAACCCCTTATTAGATGGGCATTGGGTGAATATTCTTTCCCAATACATGGGCTGTCTTTGTATCTTGGTCACTATTTCCTTTGAGGTGTTTTTTTAGTTTCCTGTAGTCCCATATGTTTGTCTCTGCTTCCATTATTATCACTTTAGGGACATTTATTTCTATGAAGGGTCTCCCAGGTATGCTAGGGAATACGAGTACTGTACCCACAATGCTGAGGAGGTTATGGGGAATGGAGATTGGATTCAGGTCCTGTCAGACATTGCTCCAGCCCTTTGAACTGTCTTCCTGAACTCTGGAAATCCGCATTTTAAATTCTATAAGACTATTTTGTAAATTGTCATTATAATCATATGCATTTTATAATTGTTAAAAATCTGGTGGGAGGAGATTTCTCCTTTCACTTTATATTAGCATAAATTTCTACAAAAGCAGCTTGACAGTATCTTAGAAGAAATTAAAAAACAACTCATACTAGTTTTCTAGGGTTGCCATAACAATGTACTATGACTGGACAGATGTGAAAATAAAGTGAATTGGTTGTGGAGAGTTGATTTTTTTTTCCTGTGGTCTCTCAGCCTCTGACTGTTTTTTTCTGTGCTTTCATGTGGCCTATCTACTACATGCCTGTGTTCAAATTTCTATTCATGTAATGATGCCAGTAATACTGTATTAGCATCCCACCCATTATCTTTGTTTAACTGAAACATTTCTTTTTTGGAAATACTTCATTTTTATTAATAACAGTCTGCTCAATAAATGTCTGCCTTAGAAGTATTGCATCATTATCTAAGAATGCCTTTGTGGTAAATTTATTTTTCCATGTAGCCTTCATATTTCCGGGCATTAAATGAAAGGCAGTTATTATCATCAGAAAATGAGGTAACAATTCATGTTATGCCATTTTAAAAAATGTAAAAATGAATTTTAATTAATTATGTTGACCATAGTGTAGGCAGCATGTTTATAATCGTTTTAGTGTTTATGTTTATTAGTGTATGAAGTTACTGCAGCCATCAGCCCCCAACCAGAATATCTTAGATTATTCACTGCTCTCCTTATGTCACCTGGGGTTCACCTCATCATTGCCTGCTGTGTGGTAATCTGACTTATATAATTCAAGGCCAAAGGTGTGTCATTGTCCTTCTCCTTTTGACTTCTTTCATTTAACCCTTCAGTTCTACCCACTTTTTAGTAAACTGCAAGATTTCACTGAGTAACTGAAGAAGATTCCAGTGGAATAGAATTGAGATCCCAGAGTAAGAATTACATTTAAAGAGCTTAGTGTTTCAATTAAAATTATTTGGTAGAGGAAAGTCTGTGGAAAGATTGACAGAAACCCAGGTACTGCTTTATGCTTCAGTAAATTAAGACACATCATTTCAGAATAAATAGCACAATTTTGAAGCTTTCTTTTTTAATAATAAATAGTCTGGAAACATTTTCATGTGTTACATAGGAAAAGTACTGAGCACCACTATTTTAAAAATGATTGCAAGGGACGAATGTAGTACAGCAGGTAGGGCATTTGCCTTGCATGTGGCCTACCTGGGTTCTATCCCCAGCATCCCATACGGTTATCCAGCACCATCAGGAGTTATTTCTGAGTGCAGAGCCAGGAGGAACCCCTAAGCATTGCTGGATATGACCAACCCTGCAAAAAAAAAAAAGATCTCATGTACTTAAACACAATTATACCTAACTATCACTTCACAAAGCAGAAAACATAATGAAAGGTGAAAAATGATTAGTTATCTTGGAACTTTTGGATATTTGAAATAATTTATTATAAAATAAAATTAGAGGTTTTAGTTTATGTTAAAATGTTAATTTTATCACTTGTCACTTGTGTCATTTGTCTTCCAGTTGTTCATCGATTTGCTCGAATGGGACCCAGTAATGTCTCCATTTGTTGTGAATGAGATCCGTTATTATTACTGTTTTTGATATATCGAATACACTATGGGTAGCTTGCCAGGCTCTGTTAATTTATAAAATATTAATTTATAAGAGGTATTATTGTACATATGCACTATTTCGAGGCTTTTTGTGATATTATGAAGTAATAGAGAATAGAGACCTTCATTCCTCAAAGTGAAAGATGGAGCAAGAGTGAAAAGAGTAGTTTCCATCTCAGTCCAGTTAAAGAATAAGGTTCAACTGCTTTGTGAATAAAATGACAGTTCCACAGATTGCGGCCCTTTTTTCCGTCCTTCCTGCCCTGCTTCATCCTCCTGTACACCTTCTCACAGAGCACACACTTCCTAAACTGTGCACAGACAAAAATCCTGTCCAGATTTTGCTTTTAGGAAAATGAATATTAGGTTGCTAAACAGGAGAGCCTGCAAAGTGCCTTGGAGGCCGGAAGTGCTCCTTCTGCAAACATGAGGCAGTGAGTTCAAGCTCTTCTGCACAGGGTGAAAGCTGAGATGAACCTGACATGTCAGATGTCTGGCCTCCCTGTGGAGGGAACAGAACAAAGTGATAGAAGCAGCCACATTGTCCCCTTGACTGGTGAGAGGATCCGCAGGCTGAGGCACATGCGGTCCTTGCAGGAGCCCTGGGGCTCATCACCATATAGCTTCCTGAGGGTACTGGGTGCATTGTTCTTTTAACTGCCCAGGACCACTGTGCTGTACTGTACCCAAAGCCAACAATAAAAAGAAACCCAAAAAATCACTGAAGTTTTCCTCTGTAATCATCAGTACTTAATGTCCTTCTGTCCTTCCTGAAATACTTTCCAACCCACTTTCAGAACACATGATTCCCATATTTTCTTTATTTCTAATTGATATCTCTTTTTTAGTTCTTAAGAAACTAACTAAAATGGCCCGGGGCCATCGGCCATAACATGAAGAGGCTCACAAGCGGCTGGGGAGGCTGGAACTCGGCTCGCCCGGGCCCAGCTGAAGAGGGGACCCCCAGGAGGGAAGATGGGTTTTGGGAGTGGGCCCGTCACCTCTGAGGGGGTCCCGGAAGCAGCCGGATGAGACTTACCCATCACACTAGCCACCATTTTCGCTGTCCGGATGCTGGGAAACTGCCTCACGACCAGATTAATAGAGCAAAACCAGTTCGAGCCCAGGTAGGCGGCTCCCAGAAGCGGGAATCACTGGGAATTCGTCAGATGGAGTCAGGGGTTCGGCCATTCCCCTCTCCATTTTGTCGAGCCTGGTGGCCCCGCCAAGAGCTGCCTGGGGCCATCGGCCATAACATGAAGAGGCTTACAAGGGGCTGGGGAGGCTGGAACTCGGCTCGCCCGGGCCCAGCTGAAGAGGGGACCCCCAGGAGGGAAGATGGGTTTTGGGAGTGGGCCCGTCACCTCTGAGGGGGTCCTGGAAGCAGCCGGATGAGACTCACCCATCACACTAGCCACCATTCTTGCTGTCCAGATGCTGGGAAACTGCCTCACGACCAGATTAACAGAGCAAAACCAGTTTAAGCCCAGGTTGCGCGCCGCAAGCGGCTGCATGGTCCATTAAAATAGTGGAAACAGTTAAAAAAAAAAAAACTTTTAACTAAAATTTAGTGACTTCCAAAGAACTAACTAAAATTTGCTATTTCTCCATTTTTATCCCTAATAATTAGAATGTAATTCTAATAATTTATGATCATATAACTCTATTTCTTCTCTTCGTAGGAAAAACTTCCCTGTGACTTAAACTATTCTTAAATTCTAGATCTATTTAGAAAGCTTTCCAGCTGTCTTTACAAATATATAATCAACAACTCAAAATAAAAACATATAAGTCATCATAAAGGGAGGCATGCAATTTCTGACAACGGTTCTTATATTTGTATTGGCAGTCAAGCATTGTTTCTGATGATAGCCAAAGACTTTTTTCCCCCAGTCAAGTGTTAGGCTATAAAATAAAATGATGATTTCTGCAAAATTTCATCTATTTTGTTTGTTTCGATCCTTGTCCTTGATTCCCGTATTCTCGATTTGCTCGGCGGGCGCCATACTTTCCATTGGACCTATCACGTGCAATGTAGCCCAATGGTCTGGTTGATTCAAATTGAAGAGCCTCAACCGTCCTTCAGGGTCTTAACAGAAGTCTGACCTCTTGTGGTGGGCGGCCGTGATCTTGACTCCGTGGGATCGTCGTAGCTCTAGTCCGCGGTTGTCTCCAAATCGTAATGTCCAGCCCTGATTGCCTTGGCGACAGCGCCCTGATTCTGATACAGGTCAACTCGTTCCTTCTCTCACTTGGTGAGCGTGTATTCAGCTAGCTCTTTCGTCCCTCTGGAACCGTAGCATTCTCATCCTGCCTAGGGCGTCTCTGGGCGTTGTTATGCAGGAATGGTGGTCGAGAGACCCGGCGAGGTTCTTTTCCTTTAGCTATTTCTTGTGCTTTGAGGTTCCATCCCTCTTCCTCCGACAGGTTTTATGTCCATTTACTTCTCGACCTAGGTAACTAACTCTGCATTAGGTGTTTGTTCATTGGTGAGCCTCTGAACTAGTTCATTCTCTGAAATAGTTTTCTTCGTTCATTAGACCTACCTTTCCAATGTCAGTCCATTTTCCCTTTGTTTACGTCTCGCATTGCCGACCTCTATCTTCACTCCCATCCTTCCCATTCTAATTGTCTCTGATTTCCGGTGCCTGAGATTTTGTGAATGATATCACCCTGTCGACCCTCTTTTGACATCAATGATCACTTCTTTTAATGTGATCCTGTGTGAATCAACAGCTCCAAGGATCTTGTTATTGGTTTGAACACCCTGTTTACTAGGCCTACTGCTTCAGTCTCCACAGAATCAAAGGCTTTCTGTAAATCAATACTGACGAGTGGCATCTTGTACTCCTACAAACCTTGTTTTACTTTGGATTGTGATTTCTGATCCTTCCGACCTCTTCCGGGTGACCTTCATCTTTTCTGCTAATCCTTTATACTCGTTAACAGCTTTATGACACACAGGCATGGGATATTCCGTTCTGAATGTCTCCCTTCTTGAACAGTAGAACTTCCTGCTGGTTTTCCATTGGAGCACCTTGATTCGCAGGTAGCTGTGAACACTATTATTTATACCCCAGATTCTCATGGGTCTGACTTTTCTGGGCCTCTTTCCCTTCTTTACCGGATGGCATGTCGGTTCAACGTTAGAATGACATATCCATCCTGTGGAATTTGTATGTGGGTGTGTGGCTATCAAAGAGATTTGAGTAAAGTCCTGATAATCTCTCCATTGCCTTTCTGGAAGTGTGATGATCCACAGCGCGGTTGCATCATCTTGGTCTTATAGTTGCAGGACAGGCGGCGTGCGAATACTTTCCTCTTTCTTCCTTTTCCTTGTTTGTTTATCTTAACTATTTAGCTTTGTTGCAATTTTCAGTTTTGATATGATGTATTCCTGGCATACTTTTTACATATGGGGGAGAAACTTCTTTGGAGTTTGAAGGTGTTTATTCAGTAACTTTTCTCCTTTTTGTTTCTTGAGGCACTGTATTTTAGGCACTATATGGACTACTTCCCAAAGATAGATTCAATCTTCAAAATAACTGGTATAAATGATCTATTAACATACTAAAATATTATTTCATATGGTTTTGAGGCACACATTGCAGTGCCCAGGGTTTACTTGTGTCTCTGTCATCAGATATCAAACTCCTTGCAGGATCAGGGGATTATATATAGTGCTAGGGATCGAACCTGGGTCAGCTGCATGCAAAGTAAGCACCATACCTGCTATACTATTGCTCCAGCCCCAAATTACTAAAACTTGAAGTATAGACTAGGTCTAGCTGCCACATGCATGGCCCTGATAGAGCTCCACTGCCCTGCCTGATGTTGCTGTCCTCACTGTTCTGCAGGTCCCATTGTCAGGGATCAGAAGCATGATGTTGGCTCATGGCTACATCTTCAGGTTGGTGAACTGCAGTTATTTTCCAGAAAGATTAATCAATCTTTTAAATTTTGAAAATAGCAGCCCTATTGCTATTTTCAAAATTAATAGCAAGTGAGTTGGAGGAAGACTTTGCCAAGATTCTCCTGCTCAAGGAGGAGAGGATCAAAGAGTGAGAGAAGTGGTTGTTTGAGAATGAGGGGAAAATCCAGGCACTGCAGAGGAAACTGTACAAATGTCAGTCAGTGCTGCCTGTGCCCTCCATCCATATCTGCCCACTAACCACCGTGTACAGGGCATCTCAGCCGAGCCACAGACCTACAGGTTCTTCCACAGCCACCAATAGGTGTTCCACAAGTTCACCAAGTCTGATAGTCACTATTTCATTACATCATATCACCCTGAAAAGTGAAAATAAGAACCAGAGAATGAAAGTGATTTGCTAAAGATTACAGAACCAGTGTGAGACAGAACTGAAAATAGAGGTCTCATTTTTTTCCTTCCTATATTTTTCCTCCTGTGGTTTCTGGTTAAGCAGCTAAGCCTGTGTGGGACTCTTATCTCCCAGCTGTGCCGGTGGCTTGCCTGAGACCAAGACCAGTGGTCATGCTCTATGGGATAGAGGCCATCTGAGAGGCTCTGCTGGACCAAGCTGATGCCTTCTCATATCAAGGAGGTTTCTACAACAGCAATGTGCATCCAGGTAGTGAAGCCTGAAAATCCAAAAGCCCATGGTGAGCTGGAGACCCCACCAACACCAAGATCCCCGGCCTCGAGGACTTCCAACTGATCCAGTGCATTTGCAACAGCACCTATGATGGCGTCTGCAAGGTTTATAAACTCAGCAGCAATTCTCCAGTTGGAATCTTTCCTGCCCCCCTTTTGTCCCATCTCCTCTCCCCTACTTTTAGACATATTGTTATGTTTTTTAAGAATGTTGCATGGCAGAGCCTAGTAAACTACACGTGATATATTCGATATGCCAAAAAACAATAACAATTAAAGGGACTTACTCACACAATCTGGAAATAGCCTCCAATATGGCAGCTGTAAAAAAGGTGGGCAAGGAGAGTCTGATAAAATGTCATGGTCAAACTAGGCTACCAAAATGAAGGACTAAAATGACTGTCTGTAATTTCAACGCATGTATGCTGGCATCAAAAACATCCTTGAAGACCTGATGGTTCAAGTACAGAAGATCAAGTACAACATCATTGGATGGACGGAGATGAGAATGTGTCAATTACATCATTCCATTTCAACATGGGGAAGAACTGTTCCTTGGAATATGCGACAATATAGGCATCAGTGGTGTTGGTGTCCTCCCTCAGTACAAACTTAGCCATGAGGATTGATTTATTTGAATGCCTAACAGCCCAAAATGGACACCTACGCTTGAATAGATGTGGCTTGTTGTCAGCAGTTTTATCTTCGGTCATCTATGCACCATCATGCAACTATGATGAAGAAATTGAAAAAATTCTACATAGAGCTGGAGAAGTTTTCTAAATAAGACATCACCTTCTACAAGATCATTGTTGGCGATTTTAATGCTAAGATAGGACCAAGAAGGTCACCAGAAGAATTCTACATCAGAGTATTACCATTTTGACAATGTTAATTCTCCCCATCCATGAGCAGGGAATGTGTTTCCATTTCCTCGTGTCCTCTTTTGTTTCTTGAAGCAGTGTCTTATAGTTTTCTTTCTACAGATCCTTCACACACTTGGTTAAGCTGATTCCTAGGTATTTGATTTTCTGTGGCACAATTGTGAATGGAATAGTATTCTTAATATCCCTTTCTTTTCTTTCGTTATTTGTTTATAGGAAAGCCACCAACTTTTGGGTATTGATTTTGTACCCTGCTACTCTACTATAAATATCTATTGTTTCTAGGAGTTTTTGGCCGAGAGCTTAGGATTCTCTAGGTATACTATCATGTCATGCGTGAATAATAATAGCTTGACTTCTTCCTTGCCTGTCTGGATGCCCTTAATGTCCTTTTCTTCTCTGATTGCTATGGCAAGTACTTCCAGTAATGTATTGAATAAAGAGGCGAGTGGGCAACCTTGTCTTGTCCCTGATCTTACGGGAAGGCATTTAATTTTTCCCCATTGAGAATGATACTTGCTGTGGGTTTTTGTAGATGTCTTTGACTATATTGAGGAATATTCTTTCAAATCCCATTTTCTGGAGGGTTTTCATCATGAATGGGTGTTGGATCTTCTCAAATGCTTTCTCTGCGTCTACTGATAGGATGGAGATATTATTGGTGACATGGAGATATGGTTATATTACTGGTGCCCACTCTAGCAAATAGATGATCAACGGGAGGATAGTGATAGTGATAGTGACTGATAGGATCATATGGTTTTTATTTTTTCTCTTATTGATATGATGTATTATTTTGATTGACTTGTGAATGTTGAAGCATTCTTGCATTCCCTGGAATGAATCCTTCTTGGTCATGATGTATACTTTTTGATGAGTCTTTGGATTCTGTTTGCTAATATTTTTTTGAAGATCTTAGCATCTGTGTTCATTAGGGAAATTGGCCTGTAATTTTCTTTCTTTGTGTTGTCTATCCTTGCTTTTGTTATCAGGGTGATATGTGTCTCGTAGAAGTTGGTTGGGAGTATTTCTGTTCCGTTTTCTGGAAGAGCTTGAAAAAGACAAGGAGTAGGTCCTCCTTAAAGGTTTGGTAGAATTCACTAGTGAATCCATCTGGACATGGGCTTTTGTGTTTGGGCAGAATTTTAATTCCTGTTTCAATTTTCTCTATAGTGATAAGCTTATTCAGATATTGGAGGTCTTCTTGTTTCATCCATGGGAGGTTATAGGAGTTCGGAATTTATTTATTTCTTCTAGGTTCTCATGTTTGAAAAGACCTCCTGATCCATGTTTAGCCTGACCTTGGATACTGGTATCATATGTATGTGTGTGTGTATATATATACACACATATATACATATATATATATATATATATATATATATGTTTATGCCATGCAGATAAATGCAGTCATTCTATATCTGTCTTTTTCCTTCTGGCTAATGTCAGTCAACATTATCCTCTCCATGTCCATCCGTTTTTATAGGCAAATTTCATAACTTCATTTTTTCTAACAGCTGCATAGTATTCCATTGTGTAGATGTACCAAAGTTTCTTTATCCAGTCAACATTCTCGGGCACACTGGTTGTTTCCAGATTGTAGCTATTGTGAATAGTGCTGCTCTGAAAATAAAAGTGCATATGGTGTTTTCACTGAGTGTTTTTGGCTTCCCAAGGTATATCACCAGGAGTGGTATGGTTGGGTCAAATGGGAACTCAATTTCTAGTCTTTGGAGGAATGTCCATATTATTTTCCAAAAGGCTGTACTAGTCGACATTCCCACCAACAATGAATGAGAGTACCCCTTTCCCTGTTCCACACCAGCATTTGTTGTTCTTGCTCTTTTGGATGTGTGCCAGTCTCTGTGGTGTGAGATGATATCTCGTTGTCGTTTTGATTTGCATCTCTCTGATAATTATTGATAAAGAGCATTTTTTTCATATGTCTTTCTGCCATTCGAATTTCTTGCTGAGAGCAAGAAAGCTACAAACAGACACCTGTCTTAGGAAACTCTCGAGCTCATTCTGGTTTGATGAGTGACTCAAACAATTACAAACTAACTTCCGAGCTCAAAAAAGCAGTGCAGAGAAGCAATACAGAAAGACCTCAAAGAGAGAAGAGCAGCAGTACTGGTTGATGCAGCAGAAGCCGGAAAGAGTGTGTGCAAAGCCTGCCTGTCCTTCCCCAACTATAAGACCAAGATGACTCCCCTCCGACATCCTGATGTATCTACCACGTCTTCCAGAAGGGCAATACAGAAGATTATCCACAACTTCTTCTCGAATCTCTTGGATAACCATGTCAAACTGATTACATACCAAACTCTGCAGGACCAATTTGTTGTTCCCAGTGTTCTCCCTTCCAAAATCCAACATGCCATTTCGTCAATAAAATAAAAGCATACAGCACCCAGTCCAGACAAGGTTAGACCCGAACAGCTGAAGAATCTGCCGCCAGTACTGCGTCCAATACACTGGTTCGGCATTCAAACACTACCTATCTGAATGCTAGGTTCCCAATGGAAAACCAGCAGGACTGTTCTGTCGTACAAGAAGGACAACATCCTTGGCATTGGGAACTATCACCCCATCTGCCTGTTATCTGTTGTGTCCAAGTTATTTACTGGAATCATCCTGAACAGAATCAGCAGAACACTAGACAAAGAACAACATTGAGCAAGCAGGGTCCTGAAAAGGATTCAGCACAATCGACCATATCCATATGGTAACCAAGCTCATTGAGGTTTCATGAGAGTTCAAGATGCCATTCTAATAATCATTGATTTAAAAAAAGCCTTTAATTCTGTTGAGACTGAAGCAGTCATCGAAGCCCCTGGCTAAACAGGGTGTTCATAATCCTCTGTGATATGTATTATGGATTTACTATGAAGATCTCACCATTCTACAAAGAAGTGATCATCAACGTAAAGAGAGGGGTTTGACAGAGAGATACCATTTCACCGAAACTCTTCAGTGCCACCTTCGAGAATATCATGCGATGACTAGAATGGGAAGGGATGGGAGTGAAGATAGACCGTTGGCAAATACACCACCTCCGCTTCATTGATGGCATCATTCTAATAATACCAAATATCAGCCAAGTGGCATGAATGCTGGATAACTTTGACCATGAATGTGGAAAGGTTGGACTGCAGCTGAATTTCAAGAAGACAATGTTCATGAGAAATGGACTAGTTCCTGACGCTCCATTTGCTCTCAACAGAAAGACCATCTCTGAATGCAGCAGTCATGCATACCTAGGTCGAGAACTCAACATGGTGAATGATCTAGCACCTGAACTATGCAGGAGGAAGAGAGCAGTGTGGAATGACTTCAAGAGCATCAAGGAAGTAGTAAAGAAGACCAAGAGCCTCCAGCTCCAGGCACAACTTTTCGACTCCACAATTCTTCGTGCACTAACATATGCCTCAGAGACCAGGGTCCTACAAAAACAGGGTGAGAAGACTATTCGGGTAGCCCAAAAAGGAACCGAAAGAGGTATGCTTGGAGTGTCATGCTTCACTCAAGTGAGAGAAGGAATCGGAGTTCTGACCTCCGTCAACGATCAAGACTCAAGGATATCGTCTCATTTGCCAAGATGATGAAAATCTGATGGGCAAGACTCGTAATGCCATTTAGGGATGACCGTTGGATTAGAGCTGCTGTGACCTACTGAATTCCACAGGACATCAAAAGAACACGTGGCCACCCACCTATGAGATGGTCAGACTTCTTCATAAAAAGAAGACTTTTGTCGAAGTAAAAAGTCTTCTTTTGACTTCAACAAAAGTCAAAAGAAGACTTGAACAAACAGTTTGAACAAAAAGCATACAGCACCCAATCCAGACAAGGTTAGACCCGAACAGCTGAAGAATCTGCCACCAGTACTCGTCAATATACTGGTTTGGCATTCAAACACTACCTGTTTTCAAAAACCTGAACAAACAGTTTGTTCTACATTAAAAAATCTGAACAAACAGTTTGTTCTACATTCAAAAAACCTGAACAAACAGTTTGTAGCTCTTCATGTTCCTGGAGCGAGCAGATGCCATTGGGCTACACTTGTACATGACAGGGACAAATGGAGACATTACTGGTGCCCACTGGAGCAAATCGATGAACAACAGGAAGATAAGTGATAAGTGATAGACTAGGTATTGTGTATGTGCTCCGAAGACTATACTCAGTTTATTAGATCAAATCTTAATTTTTGGTTTCAATAAATTGAATGTGGATGTAGAAAACAGGCATCAGGTTGACCTGTGAAGATGTCTTAAGAATAGCTGTTCTGAAAATTTCTACTCAGGAATTTGCTCTGTTGGCATTTTACACCATTATCGTGCTAATTGGAAATTCTAAATCAGTAGGGGATTTTAACTGGCAAATGTGTTTATACTGGTTAATGAAGCATGAAGCAGTTATTTCCAGTATTTTAAAGCAGGTGTTTTATAACTGTTGTTTATTTTTTGCCCGTTTTGAAAATGTTGAACTGTCCTAATTACATAAATATTTTGTACTCATTTGCTGTTAGCAACTTTTGAAAATTAAAAAAAATGCTACAAATCAGAAAATATAATCCGTGGAAAATATTTTAAGGCAATTAAATTAAATACCCTCAATTACTACATGTGTTTTAAATAATTTTAACAAATTTGTTTTAAGTTACTTCCACAGAGTAGGTCTTTACAGTGAATAAAAAAGAAAGAAACCATAGTGCATGTAAGAAATTGCTACCCAGGGGTTGGAGTTATTACGGCAGATAGGACATTGCCTTGCATGCAGCTGACTCAGATCAAGTCCCTGACACCCCGTGTAGCCTGCAGAGTAGTGTCAGGAGTGATTCATGAAAACAGAGCCAGTGTGGCCTGAAAACAAAGAGGAAAGCATTCTCTAACTGCAGTTACATTTTTGAAGCACATATATTATATCCTTTACACGACATAGCTCATTTAATTTTCAGAAACTGAGGTATTATTCTATCTCAAATCGCAAACAAGGAAACAAGCTTAAAAACATGTCAAAGTTTCCACAACTAGATAATGGGGTTAGAGATCAAACCGATGTAATCTGGCTCTTGAATGCTTTAAGTAAAACTTTATGTTGTTTGATGAAACAAACCATTGGCTTTTCCTTCTAAACATCAAAAAGTGGCAATACAGTATACAATATATATGTTTTTGTTTGCTTTTGACCTACCCCAGGCAGTGCTGGGGGCTGCTTCTGGATCTATGCTCAGGTGTCATTTTCAGTGGTAACCATGCAGTTATCAAACCCACTTCCACTTCATCTGAGCATGTTTGCATCTGCTCTCTGTTACATGATCATTTTCTTTTCTGGTGTGAGTGCTAAAATTATCAGTCACTGCTTTATTTTTGTATTTTGTTGTGTTTTTCATAATTCAGGTATTACTTTACTTCTCACACTGAAGAAAAGGTGACAATGATCTAGTCTTTTCAATGGAATTCTAGAAATCCTTTTAGGGAAGCAGAAATATCACATGATAGTACTTCCTCAAGAAACATCTTGAGGGATTTAATCATCACTTGAGATGTTTAGTTGGCATTCAAGCAAGGGATACAGATTTAACAAGCGAGATGAGAGATAGAGACTTTGGAGCTATTGTAGAAAACTGGAAGATAAATCAAGACTGGGGACATCATGGATGTAGGAGAGAGGCTTTAAGTATATTCAGGAATTATCTGAGTCTGTTTGATTTACTAGAATAAAAGACCAGGGACTTGATATCTGAACAGCACATTCATTTCTCACAGTTCTCTCTGTGGGAAATTCCCATGCTAGCAGGTACTTGCCTGTAGTCTTGAAAAACTCATGAGCCAGTACTGGAGCCTCGTAAGAGCAGGTTTATTTCTGTAAGTCAAGTCAGGAAACCTGGAACACAAGTAAAGGTAACCATGGGTTCCCAAGATGCCATCACATGGATAGTGTTTGAAACGTTTTAGTTCTGATATCTTGTCAATATTAGACAGTCAAGACTCTGATATTGGTTCCCATTTGCCACCTTATCCTGGTAAGGTAAACTGTGGGAGATGAACAATTCGTTTTGGTTTCCAAGTCCTGCACTGTCAGTATGGCAAAAAGCACTTGGAATTGGAAAAGTTCTTTGTTGGCTTTTCCATTCTGTCACTCCAACCTGACCGAGATAGCCGAATTCCATACAGAAGCGGCTACTGCAACACCAAAATGGAGTTTTGTACCTATTGCTAAATGACTAAAGACATTATAAATACCAATACTAAAAGTTCTACAAATAGGGAGAACTGACACATTTGTGGTATGGTCATGACCTGCCTCCTGGTTCAGATAGATGGTCTCTTGCTTTGTCCTCACATGGTTACCTAATAGAGTACAGGCATTTAGGTGTCAGCCTTTCATCCTTTTAACTCTTGCAGTAGACTGCAAAAGTACATATGGTCTCCTGAGAACCATCAGCACTACTAAGCACAGAGCCAGGAATAACTACGAAGAACCTCGGAATGTGCCCCTAAAATCCAAAAATAAAAAAATAAAATCAAAATGACTCTGCGGAGTTCCTTTGGAGGTCAGTGGCGCCATTCATGCCAGAGCCGCAGTCATGAGCGATCACCTCTGAATGTTGTCCCACTGCGACTTAGAATTTCAGTGCCTAACTTTTGGGGATATAAACATATGCTACATAGCAAAAAGGTAAAATATGACTTGGAAGTTAACTTATAGTATGACATATTTTATTGATAGTGATCCAGAAAATCAGTGAATTTGTTTTGGGATCTTTTGAATTTTTTAAGCTTGTGGACAGTTTTTTTTCCATTATTTTATTATACCACCCTGCAATATACAGTTACAAAAAATGTTCATGTTTGGGTTTCAGTCATACAGTGTTCCAACACCCACTCCTCCACCAGTGCCCATTTCCCACTACCAATGTCCCCAATCCCTCCCCTGTCTCCCAGCCTACCTCTATGGAAGACATTTTGCCTCTTCTCTCTCTCGCTCTCTCTCTTCTCTTACATAGAGATTGTCATATATATTCCATTGCCTACATTCAATGCTCAGTTCTATGCTGGTATTATCATATTACAACAGTTATTAGTACACTGTTCCTTTCTCTGTCTTACCTAACTTCTGACTCTCACATTTGCAGTAGATTCCACCCACTGACAAAACCTCCTGATCCATGGCAATAGGCAGGCCATGTTGCCTGTCCTTGTATATCAGACTTGAACTTTTATTTTTTTATTTTTTTTTTAGGGAAAACCCACTTTATTGTTTTTGCCTTTTTGTTTTTGCCTGATGAGATGTAATTGGCATATAGCATTATTTCTGTTTTTTTTTAATTTTTTTATTTTTTAAAATTACAAAGATATACAATTAAAAGTTCATATTTGGGTTTTGGTCAAACAGTGTTGCAGCACCCATCCGCCACCAGTGCCCAACTCCCACCACCAACGTCCCCGGTTCCCTCCCCCTCCCCCAGCCCTGCTCCATGGCAGGTTCTTGATTTCTTTCCATTTCTCTCTCTTTCTCTTTTCCTTCCCTCAGACCATGGATTACAGAACATACATTAAAGGGTTTGTGGACAGTTTTTAATCACAAAAGTTTTAACTCAGTACAGGGTCATGGAGATGAAATCATAAACATAGATGGGGCTCTCACCTGGGTCCACGCTCCCTCCATGCCTTATCTCTGCTGTCTCTGCAGGACTACATTCAGACCAGACCTCTCATTGCTCATTCATCTTACAGGTGATATTGACCTCCTAACCACAGGGCTTTTTACGGAACAGGGAGATAGTTCCTGTCTCTCCCACCTGGGTGCCAGTAACCTCTGCTCTCACTATCTTGGACCCACATCTACATCCTAGACCCTCTGCTTGCTCTTTCATCTCCCAGGCCCACATCCATATTCTGTGACAATAATTCTGCTCATAACTGCTTGTCCCATGAACGCTGTGGCCCTCTTATGCAATTGCATAGCAGCTTTGCTTACTCCATCTCACACTGTATACACTTCTACCTCCTATCACTGTCTTTGCTTGAGGCCCAGTAAGGAAGGAAAAGAGCAGCACTCAGCCAAATCCTTCAGAAAGCTCCCAATGAAGAGAAATACAAATATTTACTTCAGATCACAGCACACAAAGTGAAAAGCTCTGTGAAGCCCAACAGGTTCAGTAAGTGAAAATAATAGCAGGAAAATCTCTACTAGTATCTACTAGCTCTGTAAACTCTCAGAAAAATGACTGTAGAGGAAACAGAACGTTGTTATATGAACTCCAAATAATGTTGGTGCAGGTAGTCATTAAAGCACAAGAAAGTTTGAGAATAGAGCGTTACAAAGCTACAACAAATGGACTGAACTTCAGAGTATGATAGGTGCAATATAATAATAAATAAAATAATAAATAAAAAGTAGAATTCCTCAACAGCAGAGTAACTGAGGATCAGGAAAAAAATCAGATTCAAGAAGAG